>CM065675.1:12112610-12380110 GCA_033220385.1 Triplophysa yarkandensis
TCCCGACACACGTCAAAGTACCGCGATAGGATCTCAATATCTCAGCTTTTCAATTCCTCTCGCGATGTTTTGATGTGATTCAGAGGTCGATTTGCGCAGCCCTGCATAGAGTCAAGCTGCAGTAACCCTGAAGGATCCCTGTTGTCACTTCCGCTCGCGGAAACGGATTTGGGACGGAGAGGATTGTCAGAGATTATTTCCTTCACAAACGTCGAGTTTTAATGATGGAATAACTTTAGATGCTCGCCGTTCTGTTGAGATTAGCGGCAGACGCGTCGTGCAGGTGAGTAAATGCGTGTGAGCATCCTCTCCTGATGTGACACGTCACAGCGCAGACACAGCTGACCTCTATTCATGCTCCAGTGTTCCAATCCATCCCCATCATTTCTCTTCTTATTGGGTTGCCACATTCACTGATATAATTATAGTCAATTTTAATCAATTATTATTTTGTTTATTATAGAAGTTTTGGTTTTAATGGTACCAAAGGATCTGTCCTGTCTGTCTGTCTGTGTGTGTGGGTGTGGTGTGTGTGTGTGTGTGTGTGTGTGTGTGGGTGTGTGGTGTGTGTGTGTGTGTGTGTGTGTGTGTGTGTGTGAGAGAGAGAGAGAGAGAGAGAGAGAGAGAGAGAGAGAGAGAGAGAGGGTGTGTGTGAGTGTGTGTGTGTGTGTGTGTGTGTGGGTGTGTGAGAGAGAAGAGAGAGAGAGAGGAGTGTTGTGGTGAGTGTGTGTGTGTGTGTGTGTGTGTGTGTGTGTGTGTGTGTGTGTGAGAGGAGAGAGAGAGAGAGAGAGAGAGAGTGTGTGTGTGTGTGTGTGTGGTGTGTGTGTGTGGGTGTGTGTGTGTGTGTGTGTGTGTGTGAGAGAGAGAGAGAGAGTGTGTGTGTGAGATGAGTGTGTGTGTGTGTGGTGTGTGTGAGTGTGTGATTGTGATGTGTGTGGTGTGTGTGTGTGTGTGTGTGTGTGTGTGGGTGTGTGTGTGTGTGTGTGTGTGTGAGAGTGAGAGAGAGTGTGTGTGTGCGGTGTGGTTGTGTGTGTGTGTGTAGGGTGTGTCTGTGTGTGTGCGTGTGGTGTGTGTGTGTGTGTGTGTGTGTGTTGTGTGTGTGTGTGTGTGTGTGTGGTGTGTGTGTGTGTGTGTGTGTGAGAGAGAGAGAGAGAGAGAGAGTGTGTGGGTGTGTGTGTGTGTGTGTGTGTGGTGTGTGTGTGTGTGTGTGGTGTGTGTGTGTGTGGTGTGCGTGCGTGTGATGTTTTAAATATGTGAGATAAGGCCTAAAACACACAGAATAATAGAATTATAATTTATCATAAGCTGTTTTCTAGGACTGTCAAACAATTTATCGATTCAGAATCAAAATTTGTTTAATATAGAATTAATTTACTGTGCATGATTTATTTTGTATTTATAACACCATACATATATGTTTTTTATGTTAAATATGAAATAATAAAATTAATTATAATATTTCCTTACTACATGCTACAATTTGTGTTATAAATGCATACAATTTATAAAAGCATTTATTCTGAATGCAAATAATCACGATTAATAGTTGTCATTTAATGTAAACCCTTTATTTTATTGTTTTTATAATTAGATTATTTATTATGATATCATGCATATGAATGTTATTATGTCTGTTTTCTTATAGTACAAATTACATTTCAATATTGAATGGTCACTCATTGAATGATTTCACTTTTATTCGTTTAGACATCCATCATGACAGACAGTATTTTAAGCAAAGCTGCCACCATGGAAATTCCCATCAACAGTAACGGGGACACCCGGACGGCAGAAGAGGACAGCCTTGAGCAGGTGCGTGTTCCCTTTCCATCATATCTGATCAACATCAGGCCCATCATCTCAAGCGCACTTGTGTGTCTTTATTTTTCTTGTCATCTTCACCTTTTCTGTTTTTTTATGTCTTGTTTTGCACAGATTGGTGGGAGCTTAGATGAGATTGTAGGCACACTGCCAGTGGCCATGGTGAGGGAGAGTTTGTGGGTTTATTTGTAGTCCTGTCCCTTCTGGTTCATGATGTTTATTAGCACACGTGAGAGTTAAAACTATACCATGTTTTTGTGTTGAGAAAAATAAAAGTAGCTGTTTGCAGAACAGAAAGATGGGAAGTGGTTGCATGTTCATAAATGTTGTGGTATCATTCATTTTATCATTATACTGTAAAAAATATTTCATGTGGTTTAGAAAATATCACAAAAATAAACGGTTATAACAACTTAATAAATTATTTAAAAACAAATAAATTATTTAAAAGTTTTTTTCTAGTGCAAATTATTTAGAACTATTGATTAATAATTTACAATTCCTTTTTCTAATATGTTCAATTATGTTTCACGTTAAGTAATGAAAATGTATCTATTTTCAAATATACATTTTAAATATGCATCAATATTTTAAGTGAATTCCTATAGAAATATTTGAATGATCAGATTAACATAATTAAAAAACATTTTTAAAAAGTGTATTTAATTAGATTTAAAGCTTTAAAATGTACTTATTTTTTGGAGAGTAAATTGTTTCATATATTTTTCGTAATCATCAAAACAAACCATGTAGTATTATAAATGGACATGTATGTCTAAGTCTGTGTACTGTATATGATGGATACATCATACGTGTTGTATGAAACTGTAGGACTTTGCCCAACAGTATGTCTTGCAGTGTTTATCCTCTGTTTTAATACCTAACTGCGTCTTTTCCTTCCCGGTGTGCATACATTTGCATTATATGTGTGTAGTTTGTATGTAATCTAGACTGTAATGTACAAAAAAACTAATATTCATTTTGATCCCATATGGTCTTCTTTAATGTGCTTGTTACGTTTAGGACCTGCAGCAGGTTATGGTGTCTGGACCCAACCTGAATGAAACCAGTATTGTGTCGGGAGGCTATGGGGGGGCAGCTGAGGGAATCATACCCACCAGTTCAATTAAAGGTAACAAACATTTCAACTATGTGATGTGTTTGAATCTGGGTTCTTGAGTCCACTTACATCATTGCTGACGTGTACATTTAGGACCAGGCATTCGTTTCAACCCGGAGTATTTTGACAGAAGATGCGGTCACGGCCCCAAACCAGGTGTCTGTGTGCGCATGCAAACACGACGGAAATCTTATTTTAGAAGTTTATCTTTGCAGCTTTCTGTTTCTTTTCAAAAGCTTTTGGGAAAATGTTTGCCCGCTTTTTAACAACAAGACTCTTTGACTCCATTTTTACAGGGTATGGAGGACTGTGGCATGCTGGATGCATGATTTTGTCCTCAGTTGTGAACAATTCATTTACTGTAATCTGTGAATTGGGGAATGCAAAATATTTCTTTGAATGGTATGTCTTTATGCTCAATAACATGCCATGTGGAAACTAAACACTAGCCATTTTGTTTATCATTCATTTTAACCGTCTACTTTTTCCATTCTTTTATGTGTTCGCGTTAAAGGGTTGTACATAATTCTGTCTTCATTTACTCACCTTTGAGTTGTTTTGAATGTGTACACATTTCCTTGTTCTTATGAGCACAGAGAAAAACATTGAGAAGAATGCTTATAACCAAACAGGACTTAAAAATATTGGGATTTTTTTTATAAAAGAGATATTTTGAAGAATGTAAATAAAATATACCGGGTTAATTTTGACTATTTCTTTTGTTTTTCCTACTATTGTAATCAAAGAGTCAAAGGATTGTTTTGTTACTGGAATTCGTCCTGATATCTTTCTCTGTGTTCATCAGAACAAATAAATTTATACAGGTAGTAACAACTAGCGTGTGAGTAATTCATGACACACATTTTTATTTTGGCGTGAACTATCCCTTTAACCAATTTTCTGCTCTTTTGGTCACCTTGCTTTTATTAACATATGAACTTTCTCTGCTTCACTGTTTTTATTTGTATATTGTTAAGCATATCTCATACATTTCCATGTTTGTCAATATTATTAGCTGTTTAAAATATTATTTTTTAAATGTAATCATAGTTATAATACACATGTAGTAACTATACATGACTAATACATTTAAAAAATATATAATTGCACAAATATCCCCCAAAATGTTACGATACCCCTAAAGGCCTTTCACATATGCTAAACATCCATCACATTCCTCCACCCGTCCACTGTTATTCATTCATTTCAGACATCCGCTCCAAGTCAAGGGGCATCACTCCCAGCCAATCAGCTGCCAGTCGGATAGCAAGCCAGCCTGGACATTATGAAGGTATCCTAGGAACCTCTCATCACTTCCTGTCACTCACAGACATCCTTTCACATCATAACTATCAGTCATTTATCGTTTACTGTCATCCCACCTTTTAATCTCAGATTGTATTCACCTTCATGTTTTAGGCTTGGGAAGGATGTAGACAGAATTCTTAAAATGAGGGTCTAAATGTGTGTATGACGCTATCACATAAATTAGATATAAATGTTTTAATAATAATTAATATTATCGTTTTGTATATTTAGCTATGTTAAATAACATTCTCATATACTTAAAAATTCAGGGCTGGTTATTTAAGGTGTTGTAAGCTTTGTTCCTTTCTGCAGATGAACCAAAACCAGATTGTGGAAAACTGTATGGATGTATTAAACAAAATGATTTCCAGTGTTACTCCCACGGTGATAATAAATGTATGCCTACATTATCTTATATCAGCTCCCAGCATGCACCATAGCAACAGCATCCCATCTATGATGTCAGAGGAAGCCACAAGAGGAGTAGCCGTAGAGAAATTTGACAGCGTGAAAAAGTGGAGCATCAACACCTACAAGGTCCAGAACGTGTATACATTCAATTGTAATGGTTTGATAATAAAATGGCTGCTTAAGTATCATCACTGTATCTTTTTTTCATCAGTGCACAAAACAAATGTTTTCGGAGCGTTTCGGCCGCGGTACGAAAACAGTGGACATGGAGCTGGAGGCTCAGATCGATGTGCTACGAGAGACCAAACTAAAGTACGAGTACATCCTGAGACTTGCACGATCGCTCACAACCCACTTTTACAACATGGTGCAGACACAGCAAGCTCTTGGGGACACCTTCGCTGACCTTAGCCAGAAATCCCCGGAACTTCAGGTATTGATCCCAGCCAGGCGCAGAGACTATTTTATTCATTATTTGTACCTGAATTCACAGTACAGTTTTTATGTCCTCTTAAACGAAACACATGTAGTGTAAGTGAGGATTTTTTTGCAGTGTAGGTAAATTTTGTGGTTGCTTATCATATATATTTTTATTTTAAATATCTTGTTCCAGGACATTAGATAAATTGATGTTTTTTTATATTATATACATATTTTTCATTTTGCATGTGCCATGATATTGCAACTCTTATCTTAGAAGTTGGGTCTCAGTATTTTTGATTTTCCAAAATGTATGTGCATTATCACCTAAAATACACCTTGTGACAAAGTATGAAAGACTTTCTTGGTAACAGATGTAGTTTGAAATACGTTTAACCTAACCCTTATGTAAACCCTTCCAGGATGAGTTTGGATATAATGCAGAGACACAAAAGCTGCTATGCAAGAATGGAGAGACGCTTCTTGGTGCCATCAATTTTTTTGTGTCCAGCATTAATACATTAGTCAACAAAACTATGGAGGACACTCTTATGACCATCAAGATGTACGAGAACGCAAGGTAGGAACAGAAATGATTTTGTGCCTGTTTCAATAAGTGAGTCAGTGTTCATCATAAAGAGATTCTTGTTTGGGGATAAAACTATTATTGATTGTATTGTTTGAGTCCTCAACTAAACATAAATGCCATTAAATATTCAAAGAACGCTTTATTAGTTTTATCATTTTTATCAGACCGCCTCCCTGTACACTGATTGATCAAACGGACTAGCCTACTGTTGTTGGTCAACTCGGTTTTCAGATTAAAAGGGTCTCCTTTTTTAAAAACGTAATAACTTGCACCAAAAACGTCCTTATTTCTTTTATAGACTCGAGTATGACGCGTACAGGACAGACCTGGAGGAGCTGAGCGCAGGTCCGCGGGACGCCGCCACCATCATGCGCATTGAAATGGCTCAACAGCAGTACCAGATACAAAAAGACAAGTATGAGCGATTGCGCAGTGACGTCAGCATCAAACTCAAGTTCCTGGAAGAGAATAAGGTAACATGTTGAAATGATATCTTTTAAATTTCTGTGATGCGTCAGATGAGATATTACCCGAATGCATGTATTTTGTATTTCAGGTGAAAGTGATGCATAAACAGTTGCTTTTGTTTCACAACGCTATTTCTGCCTACTTTGCCGGAAACCAACAGCAGCTGGAACAGACTCTTAGACAATTCAACGTGAAGTTGAAGCCTCCGGGTTCCGATAAACCATCATGGCTGGAGGAGCAGTGATTAGTGATTGCTTTTCAATTTGTAGAGACACTCAGACACAAAACCGGATGATCGGGGATGTAAACATTCTATAAATGTAATGTGTATGAATGAGGATGCACAGTGTATGTTGCCAAACCTTAGAAAGATGCCCAGATTTTAAAGCCAGAAAATGTTCAAAAGTGATTCAATTGAGGTTATTTACACAGTTTAGGGAAAAAGTGGTAAAGCTTTATTGCTGCCTTAATTTATCATTATCACCAAATGCAAATTGCTCAAGATAACGTGGTATAAATCAGTCAAACCGGTCACTTTCTGTCAAAAGTGCTCTTTTTGAGCATTCACCGTGTGTGCGTATGTATCCCTCAGGCCATTTTATTATTTTGTTTGAGTATATTAGCTGAAAGGTATGAATGCTGTGCCTGTGTGTTTGTTATTAATGTAAAGACATGAAGGAGCATGTCAAGGGGAAAGAATGAAAAACTCACAGTATGTCATAAGAAGGTTAATGATATATTTATATTTATGTATAGTGTGAAGTCCTACCTATGGAATTAAAACAATTGAAGGGAATCAGATCTGACTAGTTGTGTTGTGATGTGTATTTTCCGTCTTTACTATTTGCGCAACCCCTGAACTTTGCCTAACTGCTGACTGGCCTGTCACCTGACCTGGAGGTTTGTGTTGGGTCATGAGACCAGCCAATCAAACCACTTTATTTACATTGGCTGGTTTTACTTTGAGCACCAAACTCAAACATGAGAAGCATATCTTGAGCTGTGGAATTTAAATTTGATAAGGGATTGTATCTTAAGATTCTTATAATGGTGCATTTGTATTTTTTAGCTATGCTGGAATCTCACATAAATACTTTTTCCTCTTGTTGCACAACTTGATTCAACAGAAGCAAGATTCTATCCTGACTCACATCTTACGACCTGTTTTGAACAAGGTCTTTCTCAAAGAAAGTGATAGTCTGTAGTGTTTCCTAATAGTGCTTTGACTGTAATATTATTTATGTTTTTTACATTGCGACATTGGCTCGGTTTATGAAGAAGAAGTTTGAGATATCAAAAATCAATAACACTGGCATCTAAAGTTTAAAGCAAAATAACATATATACTTGCTTAATATAAGTACATAACATCTGCTGCGAATTAAACAGTTTTTTATTTAATGCACATTTTTGAGATTTTTGTAAAAATTGCTTAAGAAACTGTATATTATGTGATTTAACTTAATGTCCATAAGGAAATGATTAACCATAGTATTATTATGTTAAGTAACCAGTATTTTTATACATTTTTATATACAGACCATTTGTATGACCACCCTACTGTAAAAAACACAAAGTAATATGAACTATAATAATGCCTATTAGTATGTCATGGATTTAATTGTTTGGAAAGTCAAAAATAAAAATCCTGTACTCCGCTTCCTGACATTTCAAACTTTCTTTTCCAGAACACAAAACAAAATATTTTGAAGAATTTCGTAACTGGCACCCATTCACTTGCAGCTTTGTGTCCCTACAGTAGAAGTCAACGGCTGCCACCGCTGTACGGTGACCAACTTTCTTCAAACTATCTTTTGTGTCCTGCGAATAAAATAAAGTCGTACAGGTTTAAAATGACAAGAGTGTGAGTAAATGATAGATATTTAGCTAAACCACTTTGAATCCTGTTGGAGTAATGTACATAACCTTTTTCTATTGGATTCATTGGGAAAAGCCATGCTTTATTGTCATTTAAAGAAACTGCTGTCATGGTTTCTATCAGTTTCTGTGCCTTATAGCAAGCATATTTTTTCATGAAGCAAATGCAGATCTGAAGGCCCTCGTTTCATATTTCAGCTCAGTAAGATGAAAAACCACACTTTTTTATATACAGTGACACATATAGGCGTGTTAAACAAGCGCTGACGGGTTTTCAGGGCTGGGAGTGTCTTAAAGGTAACAGAGATTTCAACATCACACAATCAGCTGCGTGACTCCAGTGTGAACATGCAGCATGTTTGTCTCCTCTGGGGTCTGGAGAGAAAATATATTCGGATTTTATCAAAATAAAGTTGTTCTGATGACCTTACACCTCAGAAGCAAGTAAGTTCTTTATTTATATAATTTAAAACAACCATATATTATAACAAAACTATTACTACCCTAGAGGAGTTGAACATCAGAAAATGAAAGTCGGATTTTATTTGGTTCAGCACATATTGTTTTTAAAAATGTTATACTGTTTTGATTTCAATAGGGTGTATGGAATAACCATATACATTTCTATTGTATTCATCCTTAATAATATTTTCAAAAATATTAAAAATTTAAAAATAAATTCATGAACTGCCATAATATACACGATTCATTACACTTATAGTTTACTCCAAAAAGTCCTGGGTTGTTTCATTATTTGTCAAAAAGGTCAAATGAATTATTGCGAAAAATATTTATATTTGATTAAAAAAATAGATGAAACAATAATATGACAATTTAACCCAATTTACCCTTATCCTAACCTTGGGTTAAAAATTACCCAGTTCTTTTACATATCATCCGAATATTATGATAGTTTCATACATAAAATGTATTTATTTACTGTCTAAATGTTTCTTTCCAAACCATGATGTAACTGGTTTGTTTACAGAGATGATGTCATTCATCTGTCTACTTTTTGTATTGCACTATTGTGCTGTTTTTATTGTCCCGTTGTTGTCAGTTTTCGACTCACCGGTGCTTAGTAGGAGTTGTTACCTTCTCATCACACAGTTTCTTCATATCAAAGATATTGATTTCCATGTGGTTTCCCTTTTTGCCCTCACACAGATAATGAAGCATGTCCAGTGACATCCAAAATATGGCACCACCTCCTCCTCCACCACCTCCACCACCCCCTCCTCCCCCCCCACCACCCCCTGCCCTGTTCCCGTTTCAGAGAGGGGCGACACGGGCATCCAAAATGCGTAGCTTTAACTGGGAGGCCATATCCGAGGACACTGTGCTTGGCAAACATAACATATGGACGGACAAGATAGGCAGAGACTTTGACCTGGACACCAAACATATTGAGGAGCTCTTCAGTCGTAATGACCAGAAACAGGTCCAAGCCACCAATCGACGGAGTATAAGACAATCCCCGAGCAATGCCGCAGGACCTGAAGTGGTAAGAGTTCAGGTTAAACAGTCCTTGCGTCTGGTGGATTATAGTGGGTGTCTCCAGATGATTGAATCAGAGGGATCTACATGTGCTTAGTAACCTTAGGATTGAGGTTGGGTTTGTCCCACCTTCACAATCTCGTCTGGTGTTTTCATAGTTAAATACATTTCTACATACTGCTGAAGGCCTAAAATGAACTCAAGCATATTTCATGCTGAATGCAAATGGTGGTTATATGCATAAACCGGTGCTTTATGGTATGTTTTCCACCATGTAGTGCACTTCTCAGACTTTCATACATTTACAAGTCACTATTATTCCACTTTGAGTGTAGTTGCGTTGTAATTCAGACCATCTGGTTGGTGTCTTGTTTTAAGAACTGGTTTGACTTCTCACATAATACAGAACTGCCACTAATGTCAAGTAGATAAACAAATAAAAACGGAAGTCACCTAAAAGAAAGTACAAATAAGGTTTCATTATACATTTACAAATTGGGCACTTGCTTTCATCCAACAGTGCATTTCCACAGTATGCACATATATCCACCATGCATATTTCCTCGGATCAAACCCACAAATATCCGGATATTCCCATGTTGTGGTATGGTGTTGTCAGCTTGATTTGTCATAGTATGGCTCCATGCCAGAAACAAGGTTGTTTTCCTATCCTAGTAACACGATTTGTCATATGGACAAAAGAGGGTACTTTCTCTCCCAAATAGTTGTTCCAAGGACAATGCCGTGGCCTTTCTAGACGGCACTTGGTTATTTTCATCCTTTGATCTACACCCATTCAAAGGTGGAGTGATTTTGCTTTTCTAGACATGTGTACATAAGGTGGACTCTTCCAGCGTTGAATAGCTTAAAACACTATGATGCGCCACGATGCATTTCATTTTGCATCATAACATCACTGACTTAGTTAATGCAAGAAATTAGTAGGCAGGGTTTTTATTCATTACTCAAGTCTTTATTGCTTAATAATGATTCACAAATTTTTAAACATTTGGGTAGGTCATCTCCTTAACCAGTAAATGTTTACATATTTCACGATAAAATAAATTCTGTCATAATTCCTTTACCCCCGTGTTGCTCAAAACCTGTATTGCTTTTTTCCTTTGTAGAAAAAAGGATATGTTGAGAAATGTCTCTGTTGTGTGTCCATGCAATGGCAATCAATGGTTGCAAATTCTGCTTGGTTACCAACATTCTTCAAAATATATTCTCTAGTGTTGTGCAGAGGAAAGGTTAGTCATACAGGGGCGTAATGACACAACAGGGTGAAAAGATTATTTAAAAATGATTCTTTTTTGGATCCACTCTAATATAATAATACAATATTATAATATTATAATACTATAATAGTTTGGATAAACTGTTAATATGAGTAATGTCATCTAACTCTATGTAATAGAATATCTAAGGAATGATCAATACTAAAGCTGATGTTTGTAACCCACCGATTACATCTGTTTTTCCTCCAGGTGTCCATCCTCAACCCCAAGAAAAACATGAACATTGGTATTTTCCTCAAGCAGTTTAGAAGGTGAGTGCACAACCAAATAATACATGAATTAAAAACAGTTTCAGTGTGTTTGAGATCTCTCATTACTCATAATGCCTCTGCAAGCCAAATTCTCCTGACAGCATCAGTCCAGGCATTACCAGAGATAAACAGGCCTCACGTGATTCTCCCAATCAGCAGTTCCCTTAATCATGGATGTTTTACCTTTGTTATTGATAGAATGGAACAGTTTCACAGTGACACGTTAATAAATAAATCTATGTTTTTGGTGCCGGAGCTTCTCGTGACACCAGCTTGGCGTGCTTGTGTGTGCGCTGTGCAGTATGGATATCAACATGATGGGGCTTGTCTAACACTGGTATTTCGTATGCTTTGACGTGAGATTAGTTGGGCAATCACAAAAGGGTGAAGTTCAGACTGACTCACAGTGTGGAAGTCTGTGCATTTGCAACTTCCTCTCTTACATTATAAAGGAGATGTATTGGACCAAACTAGAAAAGGAATAGAACAATGGAAAATTCAAAACGGTTAACAATTAAGATATACTAAATTATACAGTTACAATAAGAAAGATATTTGGAAGAATGTTAGCAATGGAGATATCTGGGGCGCCATTGACTTTCACAATAGAAAATTATTGTATATTTTTTGTTAAATTAAATACGAAAGAAGATCTTAAAAAGAATGTATGTAAACAAACTGTTCTGGAGCATCTTTGACTACCATTTAATGTAACTGTACATTTTATTTTAATATTAATATAATATTCTAATAAACACCTTTCTTTGTGTTTAACAGAACCAAGAAATGTACACAGGTTTATAACAACTTAGGATTGAGAAATTCATGACAGAATTTTCATTTTTGGTTGGAGGATCTCTTTAATTTCAATATTTACTGATACACTTTAACATTTTAGAATTGATTTTCTCTTAATGAACTTTAAAATTAACAAGAACGAGTACTGGCATTGAATAACCTTAACAAGGATCAAGACATGCCAAAAAAACGATATTGCTCATTGCACTTACTAATGTTAACAAACATATATTTTTGTAAATTAGAAAAGAATCCGGCATTATGGACGTGATACAAAAAAAGTGTCAGGATATAATTGTTAACAATAAACTGAATGTATGTTATAATTGTACAAAACCCTTGTTGATAGGATTTCAATTTCCAAAAAAATATCAATATATGCACACATTTTCTTTTTCTTTATTTTCAACTTTAATAAACAGTACACTTTTTTAAGGAGACACAAAACTTCTCAAGATGGGATTCAAGATGTACATTCCAGAATCAATAATGTATCAACAAACATTGTGTTGTCATTTTATTGTTAATACTATTACAAAATTGCCCAGTTATTTGTTCTAAGGGTCTGTCGTCGGTCAAAAACATAACCGGTCTGCTATTAATTCGGTTGTATCACAGTTGCTATGTCAAAGCACACAGGCAAACAGAGCAATGTTTGAACAACGCCACAGTATTTACTTTCCTCTGGGAATCATCACACAAAATGATTACACACATTACCTTTAGATCAACTACAGGTGAGTGCCAGTCTCACACTGACATTCAGATTATTCTCTGAAAAGTTTAAAGAACAAAATGTGAAATATTTCTTTAATATTTACATGTTGTATGCTGTAGGTGATGACGGTCGAGCTTAAGTAATTCTTTAAGGGGAGTTTGTCATTTAAAAAATGAGTGATCTTTATATATTTTCCACTCTGCACACAGGTCAGTAAATATAATGATAGAAGACATCACCAACGGTAAAGGAGAAGGATTTGGTTCTGGAAAACTTAAGGAGTTGTGCAAACTGCTGCCAGAGGATGGAGAGGTGAGTTATATCTGAAGTGCTTTAAACTTTATCCCGAGGATGGTGAATCACCTTCTCTCTATTCATTGAGTAATTCTATTGTTTAACATCACATTTTATATTTACTCAGTAGACAGTAAATCATGTCTCTGCTTTTTTCAAATTGCAAGTCTGAACGTTTGCCACCATTGAATATTTTTTCTTGGTGTGATAGGTGCGGCAGCTCCTTGATTTTAAAGGAGACTGTTCAACTCTCTCGGAGGCAGATCGGTTCATGGTTCAACTTGTCCGAGTTCAATGGTGGGTTTAAACGACACACACCCAGTACATAGGCCATAAGCATGCATACTTAATACATGAGTCTCCTTGAACACCTATTGATTTTTGAAATAATGTATGTGGATTTGAAGTCACTTTGGATGTCATGACATGATTCTATTATATTTTTGTGGGCTTCCTCTAGCTATGAGGAACGGTTGAACTGTTTAGTCCTGAAAGAGGAATTCCCTCATTACATTGATGAGGTGAATGATTCTATTGCCATCATGACTGCTGCTGGAAGAGGTACGTGTGAACACATTTACTGCATGTTGTAAAACCATTACAATAAAGCATGTACCTAAACTGTCTGTTGTTTCCCATCAGTCAAAGTTCTTCCTCTTTGTGGCAGACAAGTCATATCTTTTTTTATCTGTTGTTTGTGATTGTAATTAGTTGTTATTGAAGAAATACACAACTAATAAATCAATGTTAAGTGACGGTTCACCCAAAAATAGAATTCTGTCATCATTTACTTACCTTTGAGATCCAACTTCTTATAAATGTCAGATGAACACAGAGAAAGATGCTTATATCCCAACCGTTCTTTTTCACACCATAGTGTGATAAACCATTTTTTTGTAATGTTTTACTGTTTAACACAAAAGAAGATATTTTGAGCAATGAAGGAAAGCAAATAGTTCTGAGATACTTTTGACTATCATGGTAATTTTTCCTACTAAGGGAACTAGATGGTAAGTAATTCATGGCAGAATTTTCAAATACAAATATTCAAGCTTATTCCTCGAAGACCCATGAATTGTGCATTTATATAATTGTACATCTATCCATCCATGTCATTTTCCCAGAACTTTTGGAATGCGCTGATCTACATTCAGTCATCCGGCTGGTTTTAAAAACAGGGAACTACATGAACTCTGTAAGCGTACTGTATCTTATAACACAACAGTACACTTGTGATCTGAATACACTTTCGAATCTTGATATCTCATCACTTCCAACAGGATGGGTATGCCGGCAGTGCCGTGGGATTTCGCATGGCTTCCCTCCTGAAATTAGCTGATACCAAAGCCAACAAACCGGGGATGAACCTCATGCACTATGTTGTTATGGTAACAAACTTTAATACTACAGTATGGTGATTCAAGAGTTTTTCATGTTAGTGCTTTATAGATTTTTATTGATATACCTTTCCATTTGTACCATAGCAAGCCCAGAATATGGATGCATCGTTGTTGAAGTTTCCAGAACAACTTGGACACATTGGTCATGCAGCACGGTACGAAAACAAGTATTGATGTCATGGTGTATTACATAACATATTGACCTGTATATTCTTGAAATAAAGATGCTTGAAACCTTCTACACAGCTATGCCACAAAGAACCTTTATTTGGAATAAATCCACGAAGCTTTAGGATAATTTCTTGTATTTAAATAGATGCAAAAACATTGTTTATAATGTACTATACAATATGTTCAACGGAAAATGCAAACTGACTGTTTTTCCACTATAGGATACATAAACAGGAAATAGAGACTGATTTTCAAAAGGAAGTGAGCAAAGTTAAGGTGTCGAAACAAAATGCTGGGAAACAACAAGATCTGGAAGAACAGATGAGGGATTTTCTGCAGGTGAGGTGGATTATATCGGAGCTGTTCTAGCATTATGGATGTGAAATGAAATATTCACAATACACTAAATCATATGAACATATTAAAAATATTATGTCTTGAACAACTTTTTACTAAACATAGAAAATGAACTTGCATCTGATTTGATAAAAAAGTTAATGTTTTGAGGAGATGAGAAACATTGTACAAGTTCTGATTAAAATGCACATATCTTAAGCAATAACACCCACCAACTGGACAAGGAATAGCTCTTTAAAGAACAGAACTAAAAGAACAAACTAATAAAAAAACTTAAAGAAGAAAATCTGTGCTATTAGTGTAGTAAATACCTTTAGTTATTTTTCATCATTGTAAGACTTAGCAATTACCCATCTAACAAATCTATTTACATCATCTGCATAGGTTTTTCGGTCAAAGTCTCTGGACCCTTGCAGCATGATATCTTTTGACCCGATTGATTCCTGATTCTCAGACAATAGTATTTGGTAAACAAAAGAAGTAAAAGTTCTGATGCATATCCTTTTATATATACATTTATCAATTATAGGATGCAGAGACAAGGATAAAGGAAACCGAAGCCTCTTTTAAGAATCTGGCTGCTGTGAGCGACTCTGTGGCGGAGTTTTTTTGTGAGGATCCATCGCAGTTTAAACTAGAAGAGTGTTTCTCCATTTTCTCTTCCTTCTGTGACAAGTTCAAAAGGGCAGTTCAGGTAATACAATGCTTTTTTTTAGTTTATAGAAGCCGTACAATTAAAATCATCTTTTGACTGCAAGAAAAAGTAGTGCTCACAAATGGGCACATAAGAAACATAGCATGGGCCTCAATGTTTAATTATACAAAATTAAAACCACCCTGATGGTCGTAACCAGGTCAAATGAGAGTCCATAATATAAACTTAGTGCCTTATATTAAACAGTATTTTAATAATCTTTGGTTTCATCTAAGGATGATGTTTACACTGTTTAAAATGTGCTACAAAAGAAAGCACAATGACATCATAGACTTACCATTTTCGGTTCCAAGAGAATGATTCACTTAAACGTTCTTTATTTTAAACTTTCTTCTTAAACTAAAGAAACGTTTTTCACATCAAACAATCTTTGGTGTGGAAGGTTCTTAACGGAACCATTCAGAATGGTTCTTCTATACCTGGCACAATTTCGAATTATGTAACTTATGTTCTTCATATGTCTGTGCCCCTAGGAGAACCATGATCGTGAAATGTTGGAGGTGAAGCGAAGGCAGAGAGAGCGTACCCATTGTGCCACCAAGCGACGCTCCACGGCCACATGCTCCACCAAAGACATGGAGGGTGTTGCACTTGAGTCTGTCCTGCAAGGGTTCCTCAGCAATCGCGGATCCCGCCGCAGAGCCGGGACCCCCTCGCCCGCACGGACCAGTCTAGCTGAGATCACGTCCCAGGAAAACTGCTCCACAAACAACAAAGATGTCAAGAAACACAATTGGACTAAACCTTCTCTTCAATCCCCCTTGGCTGTGGAAAACACAAATAAAAGTGCTAGAGAACAAGAGACGCCCAAGCCACCAGAGACCAGAAGCTCTGGTCGTCTGTGGAAAAGGGACGGTCCCAGCCGAGTTTCGGTGACCATGGAGCAGGATGAAGAAAACTGCCAGACTGAGGAAGAGGTACAGAATATGAGAGAGGTGTCGCGTAAGGTACTGCGTTACCAAACCAGTCGGGGTAGCATTTCTTCTGGTGAGGCCCTGTCGCCCGTCCCGTCGCCCAGGCAAACGGTTTTCCAAGAAGACAAACAGTTGGTGATCATGACTATAGAGGAGAACATGTCTCAATCTACCGTCAACAAAATGCCTCATCTTCAGAACCAAAACATGGGCCGCAGACACACGATCGCATATCCAGACGCCAGATTTGGAAATATAAGTATGGAGGATGTATTTGTCCCCTGTAAAGGAAATGGATCTCCGGCTCCTTCTATTGGAAGTATTGGTAAAATGAAGTCGGTGGACTGCAACATGCTCACCACACAACAATGCCCAACAGAAACAGTTAAGGACTCCATTGCAAAGTTACTTAATTCTCAAAGGCAATCTATGTTATCAGAGTCGGTTGACTCATCACAGTCGCAAGATGCTGAGATTTCACATTCTGCTGATGAAACACTCTTGTCTCTATCGACGGATTTAGAGACACAAACTGAAGACTGGCCTGGTAATGGAAAGAGAGCGAATAACCAGGCCATGTCACCAAAAAATGCTAAAGAGACATTTAGTTTTATGTCGCTTTTTAAGCGTTGGCGAGATAAAGACAAATCAATCGGTAGGGAGCTGACAGAGGTTGATTCTGATAGCGTGGACCCATGAAGATGGATGTGATGTTGGAATAAAGCTTGGTGCTTGGTCTTTTGTTTGTGAAAGATGTAAATGGAAATTCATTTGCATGTGGCACATAAACCATAAGGCACATTGAAAAGCAAGGAAAATAATGCACTGTCAGGCCCTTTCAATATAAGGTCAGCCATAGGTGTCCATATTTGTGTGTGAAAAATTTTAAAGAAAGTTGAAGTATTTTAGCCCTGCTCATTTCATCGCCCCAAAGTCCCAATGTTTTTTTTCCAAACGGGTTTTTCGGCCAATGCCTAAAATATGAGTGTGGTTAACCGACCGTAAATTTCTCTTTTCGTTGTATTCTATGACATAAAACTGGGATGTTGAAATTTCTTATTACGATCATGCACATCAGGTCCACAATAAAATAAAGTTCTTTTAAAATAACGTTTTTACAAATTTAGAGTGAGATTATGTTAAAAAATGATGTTCACGAACAAATTTAGTAATTCCAACAACCCTTTATTTAAAGGGCACAATAATAATCCATTTGTGGTTTTTAAACCTATTTGAACCTTTTGCACATGGATCTGCAAGACATTGATGCTCATCTGCACAACGTCTGCTATCAGATGAAAAATCAAGACCTCTAGAAGATGTCTGTAAGATGTTTATGATTCAGAATGGATATTTCAGCCGAGGGAACCAGTGCAAGACTAACTTCTGGGTTTGCCTAGAAAAATGTGTCATTTCTGAGTTGTGTGTCCCCAAGTGCCACATCTAAGGGCTTTTTGAGATTGGTAAAACTGTACAAATGCAATTCACCCAATGCCACACAAGGGGGTGGTAGATGACACAGCTTTTATTGTGTATCAATCTGAATCCATGCATTATACATTGACTGAGTATTTATTAGAGCATTCAGCAGGTTGTTGGCAATGACCCTCAGACAGCCTTCTCAAGGCCTGACAGGTTTGCAAAGGACTGAGGAAGGTAAATGCAAGCTGTCTGATGTCGGAATGTCAATATATTGTATGTCAACGAGTTTCACGTATAGTAGTTTGTGGGTTTAAATGCCCCAGAAATGAAACAAAGCCCTTTTTTAAAGACGTGTCATAACACAAGCTGGTACACATCTGCATCTCTCAATGTAGGAATGCAAGAATTGTGCAAAGAAACCTAACCAAGCATCTCAAAAACTTGAAGATCTGTGTGCATTTAAATCTGTTAATGTATTTTTATGCATGCCCACAATAAAATGATCTGTTATCGTATTTGCAGATCTCCAGTTCTAATGGAGAACAATGAGAAGCCAAAAAGGTTGTATCCCTGGTAAATTCACTGAGAGCTTAGTTTTGCAGAATAGATGACCCAACAGGCTCCCAACAGGCCTGTCTCCGAGTCTACAAATGTAATGCAATGTGTTTCATGTAAAGCTGCTTTAAAACGATGAAAATCGTAAACAGCACAGCATAAATAAAGTTGACTTTATGCCTGCTAGACTACACCAATTACAGCTCAGGACCCTGTGGGGGTTACAGATCCGGGGGATCTGGGAATTGTGTGAGTATATCATCATCAGCTCAAAGACGTGAGAATAAGGCCATTGTGTGTTTGATTGAATCTCCCAACGTTCAATAAGGTTACATTCCTAAGTAAAGTGATTGTGTCAATTGTGTCTTACCCTACACGGGTGATGTTTGTGCTGTTACGTGTCTATATGTGTATTGTTTGAATGATGACATTGTATTGCTATTAAACACAGGCCGTTAAAATCAACCATTTGCCTTTAACTGTTTATGAGTCTGTATAAATATATCAATATGTGCAAATTACAGACCAAAGCTTTTTTGCATCATTCTGTATCCGAACAGAAGTGCAATGTACAAGAAATCCATTACCTGCTTTGCTTTTTCGATACAAGACTTTTTTATACGGTGCATTAATTCTATATATCAATAAGCGCAAACTACAATCCGAGGCTTTTTATGCATCATTCTGTGCCGGGATAGAAGTGCAATGTACAAGACATCGATTACCTGCTTTGCTTTTTCGATACAAGACTTTTGGCAGAGTGATGGGCACATGAGTAATAATCTTCATTCTTAATGTACTGTCTGCTGACATTGCTCAGACAGTCGGCTTCTACCATCTGTCTGCCTCCGGCTGGATGCAGTCTCCATAGCAACCAGCATCTTACAATGAGAGCCCAAGACTACAGTCCTCCCCCACCCCCCTGTCAACAAAGCCCAACCCCTGGACCACACAGCTCACCCCACCCCAAACAGTCACCACCTCCATCCCATAATGTCATCTGAGGCCATGACTCATGAGTCATGCTGCCAACATGATGCCACAATCACAAAAGACACTAAAATTATTTTTTATAAAAAATAATAGATAAAATAAGTCTATTTATTAAATCAATTATTTATGATTAATGACATCAAAATTTAAATAATTGCACGTTTTCAAATTTCTATATTCCAACGACATCCATTGGCCACCGTAGCTCCTCCCAGTCCCTCTTTGACCAATAGGCGTACACCTTACACTAGCCCACGCCCACAATCTCAGGCGTCTCCACCTTGCCTCCTCGAGCTCTCGGTGGGAAAGGATTCCAGATTTTCCCAAAAAAGCGACTCGTTGGGAAATTTCCCGGACAGTGACAATGCATCCCGCTTCTCCCCGCTGAAGGTCCTCTAAACCCCGTCCGAATTAAACGTGAGTGCATTTGCTTTATTCCAAAACAGAGACATTTTGTCATTCATCTGTGTCTGACGCAGCATCTGTTGAGACTTTTAAATGTCAGATATCATAAACATGAGATCAAATCCCCTGCGATCTTACATATCTGCAGGATGTACATTACACATTTACCTCCACATTTAAATCTTATATATATATATATATATATATATATGTTAGTATATGCTGTATTTACATGCATTATTTCATTATTTCCTCCATCTTTAAATCTAATATATTTATATATAAAAAAATATATATTTATAAATATATATATATATATATATTAGTATATGCTGTATTTAAATGCATTATTTCATTAGTTCCTCTATCTTTAAATATAATATACTTCAAAAAATAAAATATATATACATATATATATATATATATATATATATATATATATATATTAGTAGATGCTGTATTTAAATGCATTATTTCATGCATACTGTAGTACACAATGGATGTCTTTAATGTAGGATGCCATCAATTGTATCCTTCAACCCTGCAGTATTGTCATTCCCTTTAAAGTGTGTCCTTAAATGCATGTAGTCTTATCCAGGCTTTGTCCTCACATCCATTGATTTTCCTTGTGTTACACAAATACAACTGAAAGTGTATTTAAGATTGTGTCCTCCACTGTTTGACATGTTGTCTGCGTGTGGTAAATAGCTCAATATTGTGAATCAGTATTGTTTGTTTTTAAATGAATCCCACATTATGGTATTGACATACAAACCCTGGGAATGTATTTGTCACCATCTGTTTTTATTTGACTTCATCCTTGATGATATTGTTCAACAGCAGAATAATGTCCTCGCATGGATTTGTTTTCTGTTTTAAAGGGAAATAAACATGATATGTGGACATGACAAACTTTTGTATGGTATGGTCATATACATTACCATCACTTCTCTTAATAAATGGGTACATGACCATAAAGGTAAAGAGCAAGGCCTGATCCATTTGTTGGGTGTTATTGCTTCTGGTCTCTTAAAACATGTGTATGTTAAAACATGTGTATGTTAAAACATGTGTATCTTAAAACATGTGTATCTTAAAACATGTGTATGTTAAAACCATTTGTGGAATCCATCATCTTTAAAAAGCTGGACATGATCACTGGTTGTTAAATAAAATGCAAACAGAAGGTTGGCTATCCATTTATATTAAAAAAACTACAATAATATTCAATAACTTTTAGAATAAAAAATAATAATAATGCATTTTTATTCACAGAAATCCTACAAAATATGTTTTTTTGCCAAACATGTGCATACTTTTTGTCATATTCATAATGCCTACATTTGCCCCTATAAATTGTATTATATCAATATTTATTTATTATTTATTTTATATTTAGATATGTATTGTTTAGATACAAATGCATGTGTGTTACAGGTTATAAGATCCATAGATTTTTATAAAGATGATCATCTGATTCAATATTCAAAAAAATTTAAGATGAACTTTGGTGATGAATACATTCTCTAAGAATGTATATTAAGATATTCCAGAATTTACATTTTGCGTAAAAATGTCACATCCATAATGCTGGAGCCGCGCAAATGCAGTTTGTATCTAGATTCTTCTGTCTTAAGGCGTCTTGTGTTTGTGTAGGCTAAAGAAATGAAGATAGACTTTCTTTTTGTCAGACAAGCATGGCATTGAATGGAATTGCCTTTGGGCCAAGAAACAAGAAGTCATCTTGAAAACTGCTCTCAATATGAGCAAATGGCAAAAGTGGAGAGTGAGTCGCAGTCGCACCTCTAATCCTCATATTCCAAAATAATAACCAAATGGTGTGTTGTTATGGACTTTAAGCAGTTTAAAAAGCATCCCGGCCATAAAAATTCTGTTTTGGGCCTTTCCTGAGTTGCGTTAGAAACTGTGATTGTTCATGCATGCCAAGGCCATGTTTAATGATGAACGGTGTTACGATGATTGTTTTGTGGTCTCTTTGGAAACCCTCTGGGAGAAAGCAGAAAAATCTGATGGAAGGCTCATCATTTTGTGAGGGAGACGCTTGTCTTGAGAATATTTAACCGGTTTGTCTAACAGCTGTTGCTTCAGCAAAGTAAATGCTCAGCTGTTCTGTTCATAGTTTCATCATCTGTTTGGGAAGAATGATGAAAGTCTGTGTCATATCGCTTCTATGATACGATGACATATTTTTCTCCAAGCCAGTGTATTTGTATAGAGTATTCATGGGGGCCATAAGAATCTACTTCAGTTCTGAGTGGGATGTTAATGCATTTAAATGGTTATTCAGTGACCTTTTGTTATTTTCCCTGTAAATGCTGCCAAGTCCTGAGTCTTGCTTAATGGAATGCAAGAAATAATGCGTGACTAACCCATATCTTGAAAACTATTTCTCTTGTTTGCCCAATTTGGCATCAATGTTCGGTCATCATTTACTATTATTTCCAAACCTATATGTTGAGTTCAGAATTGGATCTTCGATTATTCCCATACAATGGTAGTTAATAGTGACCGGAAGATTTATGCCCATACATGTGTGATGTACTATGGCCTTGCTCACCCTGGTTACAGGTGACTCATGGACAGGCGCTAAGGTTCACACTAAGCAAAGCTGGCAGATGGAGTGCAGGTTGTTTTTAGAAGAATCGATGTGCGACCAAAGGACACTTTCCTAAACAGACCGTTCATGGAGATGACATAATGCTGTCCAACGCCCAATAGCCATATTTGTATTTATGAGTGTGCGTCTGTTTGCACAATTATACACACTAATGCATAACAACAAAGCACTCATGCATTTCCTTTTGTGCAGTTAAGGAATTTTGTAGCTGAGCGTAAGAAAGAGACAATTCTGTTGTAGGACATCAGTTTATTGTCACAACACAGAATAAGATGTTATTGTTAAGGGCCGGAGCCTTTTGACTTCTCCATAGACTGCAGCACAACCAAAGGTCAACGCACTGCAAGGAAGATTAGACATACGTAAAATAACACTTCTGACAGGGTATTTAGCATTCATTTATATGATGCGACAAGTTGTTTTGTAAGCAAATTAAGAAAAATAGCCTATATTTATAAACTGTCCTGGTCTCCTTGTTGGTATCCAATGCGCTTTCACGATAACGCTTCCTTTTTGGTTTTTATTGCGTTTTCACTTTTAGCACTTTATCACCATGCAACCCAATACATCGTTGTTAGTTTCCATTGCGTGTTCAAGATTGCACGATATCATGATGCATCCCTGTTGGTTTCTATTGCGCATTCACGATAGCAACATATCACAATGCAACCTTGTTGGTAACGTTCATATATACGTATGCGTCGTGATATTGTTAACACCCAATGAAGACCAACAGGAGAGCAGGGAATTGTTGAATATACTGGTTATCGCTGTTTCATCGCTTTCATCCCTTTGTCTAGTGTCTATGTTTACATCTCTTTATTTATGAAGCTTGGGAGACATAGCATCTCGTTCCACAGTATGTCTACATGAAGTGGCATGACAATAAAGCCTTAATTCACATGACTTTTTTTGTTCGATTGCATAGAAAAATATCTTCACCACTTCGTATTTATTAAGTCCTCCCACACTTTGAATGCTTTGACATTTTGTTGTGTTAAAAATGTTATTTTATGTTCTGACTTTAAACGGATGTCCTGAGGTTATCGAACGACATGAGGGTCGGTCATTGGTACATTTTGTGGCTGAGCTAATCCTTTAGACACCTGTAAGTTGGATTTGCATCGTAATAGTCTTCTTTCTGTTCCTTAAACACAAGATTTATCACGATAGAAGCACTGTGAGTGTCTAGATGACCCCACCAGACTTCTGTTGGATAGTAATGCAAGATTACACCGAGTGAATAATCATTCTTTAGACATTTAGCACAACTTGTACCCAAGCCATTTGGGTTTGCTTTAGCAAGTTCTGTCATTAAGCAAGAGACAAATGGCTCCATTTATAGCCTTCTGCTTTGTACGATGTATTAATGAGTCAATATGGCTTTGGAAAATAAACAGACAAATTCATCCATCTGGTTTTAAGGATGCAGAGAGAGGCGTGTGGCAGAGGCTGTCGTGTAATATTACATGGGGTCGAACGGAAGCAAGGGGGTCTTCCAATGGACCTGACATCTGGGCCAGAACAGGAGGACAACCACATCTTCAAGCTTCCCATCAGCATCAAACAGAAGTGCTTTTTTCGTTCGTTTCGTTCACCCCAATATGAAAATTCAGACATCGGTTCATTTTAATGTTCTTTTCCCAGGATGGAAGTGTTGATAAAGCCTTTCAGTTGACTTTGGAGAGGATAAGGGTTGATTTGATCCCATAGTGATTCATGACCGTTGTGTTTGACTTGAGTCAGAAAGCCGGCCAGCCTTTGATGGTGTGTCACTGATAAAACAATGTCCAGATTGCATTTACTTTCACACCTCATATAACACTCACACCTGCTGTAAATACTCGACTTTCATACAAGATTCATCGTGTAGCTATAAAAAAAATGCAAAGAATATTCCACCGAAAAAATCTTTTTTTAACCTACTCCTAGAGAGTACGTTTGTACGTACTGGAGATCTGGAATACATCGGCTTTGTATAAACATATGATATATGTCTTCGAAATCATGCATACTAAATCATAAACATCTCACCCAGATTGCACAGGGACGTCTTTAAGATGTATGCTTAAGATCTGAAGATGTGTACACCATCTGCTTAAAAGCCCCTGGAAAACATCTAGAAAGAGTTGTGTTAAATCTATTTGAAATCATAACCATCTTATAGACATCAACTATGACAGACTTCTCAGAGACGTATTGCAGATGAGGAAACAGTGTCTGGCAGATGAATTGCAGATGTAAATGCAGACATCAAAGAGACGTCTCCCAGATATCAGGGATGGATATTAAGACAACAATATCCATTGCTTTTAATAAAAAATATGACATGTGTGCAGATCCAACGCCAACGGGGTTGTACTGTCATAGAAGGATAGGCTGAACTTTAGACAGATGGCAGAATCCATAACAACTAAGGGGTTGCCTCAAGACGCCTTATGTGATATATGAAGCATTTTCAGGTACACTGTTATTTTTGTGTGTTTTTTTGTAAAACACTGTGTCTTACATCAATGATCTACACACTTTCACCTAAGAACATTATTTTCACCGCATACATAGTTCATCTGCAATGCTTCACATCCAAATTCTCTAACAGCTACCCTTTTAAACAGCAGTCTATTATTCAGGATGCAGATGCACCGTCAGGAAATATCTCTGCATGTATTCCAGGCTGCCCAGCCCACGTGTGCAGTCGACACTGGACATATAAGGATATAGAGCCTTGCGTTTATTTTGCTGTGACTCACGGCACCATCCCACAGATGCAATATTAAAAGTGCTGTTAATGCAAATATTGCATTGAAAGTTTGAACCAAGGAATCCATATGACTGGTACTGTAGGGTCCAAGAAGTACATTGATTCTTAAAATCTATGAGCAAGCAGACAGTATTATCTATAGTGCAACCACATGCAATACTTTGTACAGACGAAGTGCTGGGGGTCTTAGGTAATTGTTTTGCATGGCACTAAATTTCCTACCGCATGCGGTATCCTGCCTTTTAAACAAAAGTAATGGGAAAGATTGGCATGCCGTCTTCCAGAGCCACTTCGCTAATGTCAGTTAATTGCAAGAAATTGAATTTATGGAAATGACGGTCTTTGGCAATCTGCTTGGTTCTATTGTCCCGAACAAGCCGACTATAAAATTTGTCAGGCTGCTGGCGAGCTGTAGGTGTCAGGGGTGGGCATTCAGTCTCTGTCCCAGGCAGATTAAACCCAGAATTTTTTTATGTAAGCCTGCGTTATAATCCGATTAAAAGCTATTTCCAACAAGAAAGGTCTTAGAATGGGGCATTAGATGGGAAATTTTTTGTAACGTCTCCTGGTTGTGTAATGCAAGAATGCATTGTAATTTATAAATGACATATGTTGTGCTTTTCTAACTAAGATTGGCATTGTTTCACTTAAAAAAATTTTGTTACCTTTTGTTCTAAATGCTCCTCTTGCAAACCTAATTCGTAGGTCGCTTTGGATAAAAGTGTCTGCTAAATGACTTAATGTAAATGTATATTTAAATTCTCATATTGAATTTCTTTTTAGCCAAATTTAAGCAATATCGAATGTGGAATGGTAAAAATCAAGAGATTTATCATAGGGATTTTTATAAAATTAACTTTATTTATTCTTTCATGCTGTGCACAATACATGCAACAGCCATAAAACGTTGTGCTTTATAAGAGGTCATTGCGGTCTTCTTTCATAGAAGTGGGCACTCAAACTGTAAAATTAAGGTTTTTGGTCTTCATTTTACTGCAATACTTTGGGACATATTTTTGAGGCTTAATGTAAAAATGATCAGTGTGTTTTCTTATTTCTATGGCATAAAAAGTGTCACCACTGTGGGGTGGAATGATCACTTGATAAATGTTATTAATGGCTTTTGACCAAATAACTAAACAGCTAATCTCATCACATAGTTTTAAATGCTTTAAATGTAAAAAGGCTCATTTAAAAGTATATCACCCACATATGTTTCACTTAGTTTTATGAAAAAGAAAACGTTGAATGTTAATGCTTTCTTAACAGGGCTTGCATGCTGAATCACATTTCTACATTCATCCAAAAATTGTTGAAGATGGTTCATAGGTCCGTCATACATCAAAATGTTCCATATATTAAAGTTTCAACATAACACAGGGATAGCAGTGTGGAAAAATTGATCCAGGAGCGAATGATCATAGATGACTTTGAATTTATTGAGAACCATTGCTATAGGTGCATCTGCGATAGTTGCGATTTTTCGAGATATTGCAAAGCTTTAGGTCATATAACAATATTTTAAAAATATTCACGAGCAAACCTATAAAAAAAAGAATTTCTCAATAATAGTATATAAAAAAGTGTTTTTGGGGTTTTAACTTTTTCCTTTATGCTTTAAAGGGAAATTAGGGGTCAGTCAAGGGAGATAGCATTGCAGTATACTGTATGACATGCTGGATGTATGTGAATGTATTATTTAAAATATGATTTCAAAAAATTATAAAAGCCATAGTTTATAGACAGCAAAAATCACATAGATCTTTTAATACAAAAATTTTAATCATTTTGCTACCATTGTTATCACGTACTAAAGTCTCGTCCATAATCCATACATCACTGGAGCAAACGCAGACACAGTAACATTCAAAAAAGATTTCAAGGATGATTTCAAGTGAATTTGCCACCTTGTATATTTCTGACGCAATACTGTTTGTCTGATCCGCACCGTTTACAGTGTCTCTGACAGCAGGGAGTCATTAAGCTTATTAACACAAAGTGTGAAGGAGAAAAGATTATTGCACATGAGGTCTTATGGGCACATGTGTTTATTTTATGTGCAACATTTTTAATAATGAAGGTTTATACTAGGACTGCAGGATTATGACACAAATCCGAGTTGTCGTTTATTCACCTTTATATTGTAATCTTTTTGAGAGTTTTGGATTGTTTTATACTTTTTTTGTGAAGCAAACTGGTAAATTCTGAACTACTCGTTCTAAATTATATTATGTAATATGAAAAATTGTGGGAATCTCTAATACACACATCAATTTATCAATTTTACAATTTCTGATTTACCAATGTATTAACTGCATAAACGTACTGCTGAAATGCAGAAAAATCTGCACAAATGTACAGACAGCTTTAATTGAGGTTTGGGCGATTATGTAATTGTTTTATTTATGTGTAATCCTGATTAGTTTTTGGATTAATTGTGCAGCCTTAGTGTATACGGCGGACAGCCAGTATATAATGTTAAAAAACAAAACATTAATGGAATACATTTTTTTTCTTAAAGGCATAGTTCACCAACAAAGGAAAATTCTGTCATCATTCATTCACCTCTGAGTTGTTTCGAATCTGTATGTATTTTTTGTGTTCTGATGAACACATTGAAAGATATTTGGAAGAATGCTAATAACCAAACAGTTATTGGACCCAATTTACTACTATGTTATGGAAAATAACTTTGTTGCACACAAAATAAGATATTTTGAAGAATGTAGGACAGCAAAAAGTTCTGGGATTTTTTTGACTACAGATATTATTAGTATGTAGTACAATGACTACCATTTAAATTTTTCAACTTTGGTAATCAATGGGATCAAAGGACTGTTTGGTTACAAGCATTTTTCCGAATATCTTTCTCTATGTTCATCAGAACTAGAGAGTGAGCAATTCATGACAACATTTTCATTTTTGGGTTACTATCTATTTAAAACCACAGGCCGTTGAATATGCTGTACAGACTCAGACCTGAGATTTTACAAAGCTTCTGTCATTTCCGTTAGTGTTTCTATGTTCAGAATAAGAGAAGGAATGTGCAGAACTTGGAGAGAGAGAGAGAGAGAGAGAGAGAGAGAGAGAGAGAGAGAGAGAGAGAGAGAGAGAGAGAGAGAGAGAGAGAGAGAGAGAGAGAGAGAGAGAGAGAGAGAGAGAGAGAGAGAGAGAAAGAGAGAGAGAGAGAGAGGGCAGTTAAAGAAAGAGACAAGATGTCAGGGGATTGTGTGTGTGTGTGTGTGTGTGTGTGTGTGTGTGTGTGTGTGTGTGTGTGTGTGTGTGTGTGTGTGTGTGTGTGTGTGTGTGTGTGTGTGTGTGTGTGTGTGTGTGTGTTGGGGGGGGGTGTTGATGGCGTTGTGATGTCAGCGTTCAGCTGCTCTCATTCAGAGCTGTTATAAGGGGGTGCGGCTGACTTTGGAGGGGGTGGGGCGGCACTCACGGGGACTGCGGTGGTGTATCTTGGTTACTGGGCTTGGCCTAAGCGAGTAGGAAACCAAACAATGAGGTCTGCTTGAGAAAATCCGCAGAACTGTCTGGCGTGAGCAGGAATAATCTCAAGTGCTGGTGTGTGGTGGTCTTTATTGTATGCGTACTGGTATTAAGAACTGCTCACACCAAGAACAATAACTATACAGATAGCTGTATTGATGCATACGTTAGCATACATTAACATTATATATAGTTTATATATATCCTGCCTGTATAAACTCATTTAGTTAGTTTTATACACACAATCATTTTACACAATGTAAAGAACATTCTGCGTGTATATGACATCGATGTGTTTAATGTTGATTGAGCAAGACTAGGTCAAAGGAGGAAATCATAGTATGAAATTGTATGAAATATCACATTTTATGCTCAATTTCTCAGAATTAGATTTTTTAACTTTAGCCTGGTTCTCCGTGCAGGGATTTCCCCAAAGTGGAAATTCTTTATTATTATTATTTCTTTTTCTTTTTTATACTGCATGTGTAGTTGAACACAATATCAATAACGATATTATTTATCATATATGGCTTTCGTTCTTCAGCAGAACACCAAAAAATATTTAAAAGGATTATTTGGTAATCAGACAACAGTGGAACCAAATAAGGACTATATGAACACAATATCTCAAATATACTTCAAAATATCTTCTTTTGTGTGTGGGCAAATGATGACAGGATTAGGGCTGCTAGATTATGACAATATGATCATTTAAATCATTAATCATTTAATAATAATTTAGCACAATAGCCAATACATATAAACATATATATGAATACTTAGATACAAATAAATATTAGATAATTAACAAAAAGTATGAATTCGGCACAAATTAAGCTTCAACTTTAGACTTCTAATTTCATAATTATTGGAAGCCAATTTCATAAAGATTGAAAGTTTTAAATTTTGGGTGAACTATCACTTTCATCTACAGTTATTGTCAATACTAGCATATTAAAACAAATTTGCCCTGAAATTGTAAAGCAGGCTAATACGATATGTAGATGTACGGAATTCTGGCATTTTAGGACCAATTGAAGTGTCTGGATTGCAGCTGCAAAGCAATGCAGTGCTTACAGTAGTTTGCGAGTACGGTTGCACCATTGCATGATTTGCATAATTCCTTTAATAAATCTGGTGCTAAAACAACACAGACGGCACGTGCGGGCCGCTATCTGCAGGGGCAATTCGTTTCTTAATTCCCCCCAGCGTTTTTCTCTGTTCAGAAAGGACAGCTGCCGTATTGGGCCGCCAGACAAATCTTTCCTCTGCATCTCAATGGCAAGCAGATATGCAGGTGCACTATTAACATCTCTCTCTCTCTTGCTCTCTCTTGCTCTCTCTCTCTCTCTCTCTCTCTCTCTCTCTGGTCTCTCTCTCTGGTCTCTCTCTGGTCTCTCTCTCTGTCTGTCTCTCTCTCTCTCTCTCTGGTCTCTCTCTCTCTCTCTCTCTCTGGTCTCTCTCTCTGGTCTCTCTCTGGTCTCTCTCTCTCTCTCTCTCTCTCTCTCTCTCTCTCTCTCTCTCTCTCTCTCTCTCTCTCTCTCTCTCTCTCTCTCTCTTGCTCTCTCTCTTGCTCTCTCTTGCTCTCTCTCTTGCTCTCTCTCTCTCTCTCTCTGTCTCTCTCTCTCTCTCTCTCTCTCTCTCTCTCTCTCTCTCTCTCTCTCTCTCTCTCTCTCTCTCTCTCTCTCGCTTTCTCTCTTGGAACACAGCAGAGGAAGGAACCGGGAGGAATTTTGGGAAGTGCCATTTCAAGGCTTCCTTTTTTTCTCTTCCTCTCATAGCTGTTAAGAGTCGCCTGCAAATGCACATACTGTAAATAGATGAAATATTAGAAATGTGGCAAAAGAAGAGAGCTCTGGTTGATGCTCTCTGCAGTTGACTGTTTGTATACAAGCTGGACGTGAAAGACTTCAAACGCGTATCGAAGAAAAAACCTTTACAGCTTTGAGGAACTGGGTGTTCAAGGGAGTTTTCGGATCCAGATGTGAGAGATGAGTATGTAGTATATAACACTGCTGCTTCTGATGTGTTTAGCATCATCTCAACTTGATATTGACGTCAGACATTTGAGAAGTATAAGAATATATGTTTTTATTTTTTATTTGAAACAGCACCACTTGTCTATGAGACTTACATCACATCACATCGCAGGGCTCTTGCTCTATACACAGGCACTATAACTACATCCAAACATGTCAAATACATTTACTAAATCGATACAAATAGTTGTTTGTGAATTAAGTTCATGAATTTTTGGTTATACATAAACTCTCAACACTTTTCCATGTTTAAATAACATCTTTAAACATTTAATTATTGTATGCTATTTTCTTTATTGTGAAAGACACATATTACTGTTTACCGCACGGATATATGGATCTTATTTTATAGATCTTAAATTAACAAAACCAACTACTCTTGCATTGATTCTTGGTAAAATGGGAAATTAACAAACATTGGTTATAGAAAGATGTAAAGGAGAACTGAGTGAAGTATTTTGCGTTTGAATCTCTCGGCCCGCATGAGACCTCAAGGCTTTAAGTGATTCTTCATCGTGAAAACTGCCCTGTTCGTCTTTTATCAATAGGAACTCAGGAATATGTATTCAACTTTACAGTTGAAGTAACATTGTTGCAGTTGAACTGTGCCGCAAATAAAGTTGAAACTACATTTACATTTATTCATTTGGCAGATGCTTTTATCCAAGGCGTCTTACAGGTATTGTGCAGTAGTCCAACATCACTACAGAGGAAACTTGGGTAAGATATCTTGCTCAAAAACACTTCAGTCATTATCTGCTGGCAGTGGGATTCAAACCCACAACCTTCTGCTTACAAGTCCAGCTCTCTAACCACCAGACCACGACTGACCCCCATTCCAAAAAATAAAACTCACTCCACCCCACTTTTTCCAAATGGTATGCCACGTAAGCGGAGCTGGTAAAAGCAGGTCAAAGTTTATTGCCAAAGTTTATGGGTCTAGAGATGCTGATAGATAAGCGACTGAATGAAGGAGAGACAAAAGTTTCTTGCGCTATATAACATTTCTGCTCATTACATTTCAACTATGCAATATTTATATTGACCAGTTTGGCAGTCGCACACATTAATGGTGTCATTGGTTCACATTTGTATTGATTTCTTCATTGTAGATTAACATTCCTTCCAACCGCCTTACAATGTTTGAAGCTTTGTATTGACACCCGAGCAGGCCGGAAATGTTGTCGAGAGGAAGTTATGGTGGGGTGGGAGCAATGAAAACAACAGATATCCTGCATTACATTTGCAATTGTCTTTGCAACATCCACACACTGGAGAATAGATTTAATAATGATGATGGTTATTTGCGTATGTTTTGATATGTCGCGTTTCGCATGATATCATGCATCTCTTGATATTGAGCCTATAATGCATTGTTGACAAAAGCCGGGCTTATCTGTTTTGTTTCGAAGCAGACAGATGTTCAGATCTGTGTCATCAATATAAATCTCCTTGCTTTAAATCTATTCATCCCTTCCCTTACATTCATTACGAACCAGTATCTGTTTTATTTAGAACACCGATAAGATCCAGGGATGCTTAACCGATATATACTTCAGTGAATCCAAGCCTTCTGTTCTGTAATTTTATTATAAATCAAAGCTTGAAATCAAGAGATCTTGACTCTATTTAAACTGACATCTAGGCCTTTGGGCTTTATTAATATAGAGAGTTGCAGGGATGAAAGACATGTTTATTGTTCATATACTGAACATAAAGGCCGTTCTGCAGCTGTGATTGAAGTGAAATGTTCTTTCTCTTTCAGTCGGAGAGGACTCGGTTTCGTCATTTGAATGCCTCTCACGATGGCCAAGCGGGAGAGCGGCAGCACCAGCCCGGTGGTGCGTCAGATAGACAAGCAGTTTCTGATGTGCAGCATCTGTCTGGAGCACTATCACAACCCTAAAGTCCTTCCCTGCCTCCACACTTTCTGCGAGAGGTAATAAAATCTGAAATGATCATGTTTATGAATCAGTGAAATGGGCACAATCACTGTACACACGAATGGGCTGTAGCTATTGAATATTTTAGGAATCAAGTATTCAACTGAGAAATTCCATCGATTATTCAGCTTATGCTAATATTTTTGTAGGTACAAATCTACAAGAGAAAAATTTGATTTAACTATGTTTGTTATACATTTAATTCTTTGTTTTTAAGCTGTAAAACTAATGAAAGTTGTAATTCGAGATAAATAGGAGTTATTTTTAATATGGCGCTCTGTGGCGCAGCAAGAATTTAGCTGGGCAATGCCCTTATGCTTACACTAATAGAAAACAATATTTCTTTTCAAGAAACCAAACCTTTCACATTTTCTGTCGTTTCATCCTGGTTGTTTCTTGTTTTTGCTCACCGCCAATGTTATCACTCCGTTCCATTTTGCAGTCAGCCCCCGAGTCCGCGCCCTCCCATCAAAACTTCGTCAACTCCTTCCTTGCGTTTCTTTACGTTTTGTTGGTGTCGTAAACACATTGTGTCATACGAACAAAATCTTGGGGAAACAAAACAGACGTATGCTTAAAATAATTAAAAAGAGGTTTTGAGGTGGATAAATTTGCCTTGATTATTTTTGTATCGAGCTACTAAAGATATGTTTCCGTATGTGCACCAACCAAAAGTTTTGGGACACTTTCTTAGTTACACAGTTAGGTTTTTTGCATACTTTAGAATAATACTAAATTATAACAAAAATAAAAAGGAACAAAGGAAGCGATTGGAATTGTGTTGCAATAAAAATCATCTTCGACGTAGTCACCTTTTGAATTTACATAAATATATTCTTGTCAGTTTCTCAAGCAACCCCTTAAGGTCTTCCCCTGAAAAGCTTTATAACGAATTTAAAAGGAGTTCCTGTCTATTCTGCACTCAATATTAACTCATTTTTCGTTTGAAAAAATGTTTATAAGTATGAAAAAAATACAAAGCATCTTTTATGTAATTTGGTTTCTCCAGACTTGTTTCTTCTGTTTTCATTTTCTGCAAATGCCCACAAATATAAACATTTTTATTTGAAGTTAAACGAAAATAATTACACCTTATAATATACCTATAAATAATTTCAGAACAACAGAAGAAGTATTTTTTGCAGCTGTATAAAACTCCTCCATGAACTTAAATGAACTCAAGTGCTTTTCGCCTTTGAGCAACTAGATGTATGAATAATGTCTTGATTTACCGCCAATGCTTTTCCGATCCGTTTGACCTTGAATCTTTACAGCTGGCTGTTACGATGTACGCCCTTTTTTACGCCCATTTATCTCTTTTATTGCAGATGTCTCCAAAACTACATCCCTCCTCAGTCCCTGACCCTCTCCTGCCCGGTGTGCAGACAGACCTCCATCCTGCCTGAAAAGGGTGTCGCTGCTCTGCAGAACAATTTCTTCATCACTAATCTGATGGAAGTTTTACAGAGAGAGCAGGACTGCACCCGTCCCGAAGCCTCGAGTGGGCTGGAGTCCGCCGGTGCTGCCACGTATGCCCCGCCCCTCTCGTGTCCCAACCATGAGGGCAAGGTAAAACATATTACAAATAATATCACGTACTTAATGGGAAAGGATGCTATTGTGTTTGCAGTGTGAATGTACATGATCTTAAATGCTATTAATGATGTAATGTGAAGTTGTGGTTTGTTGTGGTTGCAAGACATTAAACATGAAAATGTAACTGGCTTTTGTGCTTCAAACTGAGTCTTCCCAAACCAGTTCAGTGTGTTGCTTGTGCCCTCTGCAGGTCATGGAGTTTTACTGTGAGTCCTGTGAAACAGCAATGTGTTTGGAATGCACGGAAGGAGAACACAGAGAACATGTGACCGTTCCACTGCGGGACGTCCTAGAGCAACATAAGGCTGCACTGAAGAACCAGCTGGACGCCATCCGCAACAGGTGCATGCAACACAAATAATCAGTTCTAAAATAGAGTTTATCAAACACAGAGAGAGCTTATTATTATAGTATCATCTTTTAATGTAATCACATATGAAAATATAAGCTTAGAAACTGTGATACTGATTAAGACCATGTCAGAAAATGTATTCCTTTTTCTGAAAAATAACAAAGCATGGATTCATTATGTTTCATATTTTAAAATATTTTATTAAAATCTTATATATCATTTACAGCAACAAATACCTTTTTTATTATTTCCTTAGCTATGATCACTTTGATCTCTCTTATTTTAACAGATTTTATATTTTTAAGTTAACATTTCTCTAATTTTTTTTTTTTATTGAAAACTACTGTATGGGCAATTCAAGCATTATACCTGTGACATTTTGCTTTGTGGACATGATATAAAAACACTCAAGAGTACAATTATGACCAGTAAACTGAACCAACTGTTTTTATTATATAAAATCATTGTTGATAGTGTTTAAACATCAGAAAAAAATCTATTTTCTAGTTTTCTATTTTTAGGTAAATAAACCTGCATAATGGATTGGACAAAAAAATACAGCGTTTTTAGGAGACAACAAACTTCTTATGATTAATGTGAATTAAAATGTACACACAAGAATCAAAAATATCCAAGAAATGGCCAAAAGTTATGTCTTTATAGAACATAATATAATTGCTACATTTTTTATTTTATGTGTCTGTTGAAAAGTAAAATGTAGTTTTATGGATTTCACAATCTTGAAATAAGCCTTTACTTGACTATTAATAATGCACTTAAAATAAAAATAATCCTTTAAAAACTTATTGAGCAATCAAATGTTGACAGCTATGCGATAAATATACTAAAAACCTTTGGTCAAAACTCAATATTTTCATGGCAAGGTTGACATTTTTAGACTTGCCCGTATGCCTTTAAATATTGTTGTCTACAGTAAGGGAGTTCTAAAGTTATGAAGTTCAGGCCCACTGTTTTATAGCCAGCTTATGTTCAATATTTAAATTCTGTTCATAAAATATTAAGGGGTTAAATATTGCTTTTGTTAAATTTACAACACTGCAGCATGGTTTTATGTAGGGCTGTGTGAATTGTGAGGTGCGCTTTGGAACTGAATGCAAGTCGATTTTTTTATTAAATTATTAGTTCACCCAGAAGTAAAAAATGTGTTAAAATGTACTCAACCACTAGTCATTTCAAACCTTAGTGATTTTCTTTTTCTGCAAAATGAAGGTATTTTGATAGGTATCTTTGCATAACTTATTTACTCGGGTCCCACTTTGAGCTTCTTATAGAATATGTCTTCAAACATTGCCCTCATTCCTCTATACAGACTTCCACAGCTGACCGGAGCTATAGAGCTGGTGAATGAGATCTCCAGACAACTAACAGAGAGGAAAAACGAAGCTGTAACAGACATCAGCAATACATTCGAAGAACTAGAGAAAGCGCTTCACCAGCGGAAGACAGCCCTCATCACTGACCTGGAGAACATCTGCACCACCAAACAGAAGGTCAGACACTTGTTCTCATAACTGTGTAACCAAATAGATATTTTATTAAAAATAAGATCAAATGTTGTCTTTACAGGTGCTACAAAGTCAACTGACTGCATTACTGCAGGGGAAGGAGAACATCCAGAGTAGTTGTACCTTCACAGACCAAGCCCTCAATCACGGCAGTCCCACTGAAGTTCTCCTGGTGCAGAAGCAGATGGGAGAGAGAATGGGGGTGCTGGCCCGCCATGCCTTCCCCGAACAGCCCCACGAGAACGGACACCTGGACTGTCAGGTGGAGACAGAGGGGCTGCGTCGCTCCATCCAGAACCTGGGATTCCTGCTCACCACCAGTGCCGTGGGTCACACCAGCGTGGCAACCGGAGAGGGTCTCAGACACGCGGTCGTGGGTCAGAATGCCACTGTTACAGTAACCACTAAGGTTGATTATGTCACTTTTTTGTTGGGTTTAAAAATCCTCTGTAGGAAATAATAGCTGTCCCTAACCTTATCAATGCCTTTATCAATCAGGACAAAGATGGAGAACTAGTCAAGACTGGAAATGCCGCACTGAGAGCTCAGATCACCGGCCCGGATGGAACAGTCACCGAAACAGAAATCACAGACAACAAGAACGGCACTTATGAGATCGGATACACCCTCCGCACTGAGGGCGAGTTTTCTTTCTCTGTGCTGCTTTACGGACAGCCCGTGAGGGGAAGCCCCTTCCGCCTGAGGTCCGTCAGACCCTGTGATGCCCCACAGTCGCCAGATGATGTTAAGAGGCGTGTGAAGTCTCCAGGAGGAGGAGGCGGGGGTGGAGGGCACGTGCGACAGAAGGCAGTCCGCAGACCCTCGAGTATGTACAGCACCACAAAGAAGAAGGAGAATCCAATAGAGGATGATCTCATCTACAGAGTGGGTGAGTAGAAATTGAAATCGATGATTGAATGATATTATAAATGTCATGGTGTATTGGCCTAGACAGTTTGACTACTAACCCTAGGATTGTGGGTTTAAGTCTCGGGCGGGCAACATCATGACTTAGGTGTCCTTAAGCAAGGCACCTAACCCACAACTGATCCCTGGGCTGCCCACTGTGTGTATGTTCACCTTTGGTGTGTGTGATCACTTTTGTGTGTGTGTGCACTTTGTATGGGTTAAATGCCGATCACGAATTCTGAGGAAAGGTTACCATTCTTGGCTGTATTTCATGTCACTCACTCGCTCATCAAGTGCATTCCACGGTTCATGAATCTACAGTGATGTAATGAATTCCAGTTATGAAGATGTTCCAGTCTTCTAGTATTGTCGACACATAAAGAAGAGGTGTAGGAATGTATCATGGCTGATCATGTGTTATTTGATGTGGCAGGAACGAGGGGACGAGAGAAGGGGGAATTCTCCAACTTGCAGGGCATCTCGACCACCAGTACTGGACGAATCGTGGTAGCCGACAGTAATAACCAGTGCATACAGGTAACATTTAACATTGATACAGTCCCAGTTGTGGTCAGTTGACGTCTTTATACATCTTTAAATTGATTTATTGATGTATAAACAGAAGCGCAGAAGTTACATATTAGCAAACAAATCACATCTATTATACTTAATTTATTATATCTTATACTTTAGTTTTATTGTTTAGTACCCCTATACAGCATTTGTATAAAACTGCATATAATTCCTTATCTGCTAATGGACACTAATGTAGTGATTGTGCTTGGTGCATTCTTTTATCTGATAGGTGTTTACTAACGATGGCCAGTACAAGCTGAAGTTCGGGGTCAGAGGTCGCTCCCCTGGCCAGCTACAGCGTCCCACAGGCGTCGCAGTCGACATGAACGGTGACATCATTGTGGCCGATTACGACAACAGGTGGCTGAGCATATTCTCTCCCGATGGGAAGTTTAAGGTTGGTTACCCTCCTCTGCAATGCGTTGTATAAATAGTGTTGAAGCAACAAAGAAAACTGTTGTTTAAATTATTGAACTTTCAATATATTTGGATATTATCTTATTAAACTTTTATTGACATTTTTCTTTTGATAACTATTTGTGTTACACAAATGCTGGTAGAATAAAATCGGAGCAGGCCGGCTGATGGGTCCTAAAGGAGTCGCCGTGGATAAGAATGGACACATTATCACCGCAGATAACAAAGCTTGCTGTGTCTTCATCTTCCAATCCAACGGCAAGCTGGTGACCAAATTTGGTGCCAAAGGAACGTCAGAGAGACAATTTTCAGGTAATGTCTATTATAAATCATCAGGGGCCTCATTTATAAAGCTTGCGTACGCACAAAACGGAGCTGAAAACATGCGTACGCCAGTTCCTGCGCAAAAGTTGAGATTTATAAAGAAAAACTTGACGTGAAAATATGCGCACCTTCACGCAAACTCTGACCCATGCGTACGCACATTTACAAGACAAAGCAGTTTGGCGACACTGATGGGGAGTTGAGGAACTGACTGTGGATGAAGGGAATTAACCCTTTGAATTATTTCAATATTTACAATATTTACAAGTTGCTCATAGGTCCTGGTTACAACAAAAAATACAAATAACATTAAATCGCCATTATAGGTCCTAAAGATACATACATGCATGTTTAGTTTAAAGACATAAAAGCAACTATGTGTTGAAAGTACGTAAATGTACTTTCTTTCACTTCCATTCTTAAATGGATGTATGCCTATCACTCATTATGTGATTAATGTGATAAGTTGTAATTTATTAAATATTTTATTTATTAAAAATATTCGGAGGGACCCACAACACCAGCATGAAGAGCCTGACCCCCCCCTCCCGAACTAGAAGGACATCATCAGGGAGCAAGACTCCGTCAGGGAGTAATGCGCCATTTGTGAAGAACAACAGTGCAAAGGTTCATTTTTAAACAAGATCCTTTAATGAAGATGCAATGCCACCCTGCACAACCCTTATTTGCTTAAGCTCATCTGCGATGAGAGTAATTGCATTAATGGGGTCCGCAGAACAGCCTCAGTCTGCACCCGTCCACTTCCAGCCATGTGTATGGCACGGGACTCCCGCGCTTGTGCTGGGGACCTCAGGAAACTCCAGAGACAGCGCAGACTCTGCGCTGCAAGAATAAGAACTAAACCAATTGTGTGATTTATTTTATTTAATTGAGCACGCCAGCAATAAAGTTATTTACCAGGTTCCTCTGTATCAGCACATGTGTCTCTCTCTCTCAGACACAATGCCACACACACTGGTGTCTCTCTCTCTCAGACACAATGCCACACACACTGGTGTCTCTCTCTCTCAGACACAATGCCACACACACTGGTGTCTCTCTCTCTCAGACACAATGCCACACACACAGGTGTCTCTCTCTCTCTCAGACACAATGCCACACACACAGGTGTCTCTCTCTCTCAGACACAATGCCACACACACTGGCTTGGCAGAGAATCGGGGGCACCTTTGCCCTCACCAGTCGCCCACACATTCTGTCAGTGAAGCAAACCGTTTCTTTATTCCCATCTTAAGATCGGAACACTTCTCTTTTATATCTGGATCGTCATGTTTACCGCAGCAGTGATGTGTCCACACTCTGAATATTATTTTTATTAGTAATTCCACCAAATAAAATAACCTTTCTTTCATCCACCTCACTCACAAGAAACTCTAGTTCTGCCTTGATAGTTCCGTCTTTTTAATATGCACGGCCACTGAGCTCATTTGCATTGTATATATATGGTTAAATGTGGGCGGATAGTGGGCGGTACAAGAGATTTTTTTGCGTGCGCAGATTATCCGCTAGGTTGTTATTTATAAAGTGAAAATTGCGTGCAGGTGTACGTACGCATGCTTTTATAAATCTGAATCTTTTTTTGCGTACGCTCTTTTTGGCTTTTGTGCGTACGTAGAGTTTTAGTAAGGATCATACGCACACTTTTATAAATGAGGCCCCAGGTCTCCACTACTCTGCTTTTAGGATTTGGTTCATGTGCAATGTCTTGCAGACAAAAGTGCTCCAAATACGCCAACCGAGCCGAAGCAGAGTAAATCCGGACCTGCCTTCAGTGAGTTGCATGAATTTGGTGCTCTTTGGGTTGCCAGGTATTTTTGTTAACAAAAGATTTTCTGGATTAAACATTAACTCTTTCTTTTTCTGTGCCAATAAGGTCCACATTTTGTGACTATAAACAACAAGAATGAAATTATTGTGACAGACTTCCACAATCATTCTGTTAAGGTACAGTGAAATCTTTTATTTTATCGTGTATGTTTTTTTTCTTGTCTTGTTATTATCTAACTGTTTAGGCAATTTTAACATCTCATTAATGTACATGTAAATGTAATGTAAATATTTTTTCCCATTTGTTTCCATCCTGTATTGAACCATCATTCATGTTGTACTTCATTATGTTGTGGTTCTTGCAGGTTTACAATGCTGATGGGGAGTTCCTGTTTAAATTCGGCTCTCATGGTGAAGGAAACGGGCAGTTTAATGCACCCACAGGGGTGGCTGTGGATGGAAATGGAAATATTATTGTGGCAGACTGGGGCAACAGTAGGATACAGGTGGGCTTTAAATTATTACAGATATCTTATTGATGTACACTGTGTATGTTATATACGTTGTTGACTATATATGCTGAAAATGTTACGAATTATATTATTTTTGTTGTCTGTGTCCCTAAAAATGATACATATTATGCCTTCTGTGCGATTTTGGGGAGGCTTGATGTAGCATCACTGGCTCATGTTACATCTAACAACAGGACAGGACTCCAAATATATAGAAACTTCTGTAACTCTTTTTAGATGGGCATAAATTATAGACATAAATTACATTTTGCGTTATGGATGTGACATGAAAGCATATTATATTTCTACATTTACTAAACACTTGAAAAATCTATTATTTGGATTTTTAAGGAATGTCTTGACTTTGTTTGACTTCAACCTGTAAAGACATGTAAAGTAACATGCAGTTTTATGTTTCAAAGAGAGATGGCGCCATAGGTTCAAAGGTCAAAGATTGTTGGTGAATATTTCAAAGTAAAGTTTGTGGCCAACCTTAAATCCATCTTTCCCTTTCAGGTGTTTGACAGTTCTGGCTCTTTCCTGTCGTACATCAACACGACGGCAGACCCTTTGTACGGCCCGCAGGCTCTCGCTCTCACTTCCGATGGTCACGTAGCCGTGGCAGACTCTGGAAACCACTGTTTCAAAGTATATCGATACCTGCAGTAGACCGCCATGAAGGTTAAATAAGTCTTCTTTGCATTTCATGTTTTCCTTTGCACAAAATTCTGCACAAAATATTCCACAAGACATTTGACTGGTTTCAAGTTGACGTGTCGTGAACTAACCCAGCCTTTAATGAATGTTGCATCTGTATGTGGTCGATTTGCATTAAATAATTTCACAGTTGAATGTATATTGAACAAATGATAACACTCAAGGCTCACCAGATATCGACTAAGGCAGCTACCTGTAGGACAAAGCATCATGTGCTGTTTTTCAAAAAGTCAAGCTACTTTGTAAACCGATTTATGAATTTAAACTTGGATTTTAATGATTGATAAATATATGCCAAGCATTTCATTAACGCTTGAGCTTTAGAACGATGCTGTTACACACCAAACCGGCCCTTTGTGCTTTCAATAGTTGTACATGTGTATGCAATTGTATCATATGGTGTACATTTGATCAGCATTGCTGTAATATGGTTTGGAAATGAAGTCTCTTACCGCGCTAAATATTTAAAGTAACCCAGCTGTTAATGTAAACTGGCTTTTAGTAAAGCTGCTTTAAGGTTGTTTGTGCCTCCGCCATATCACTCACAAAAGCACAATTTACATTGTTAAAAAGGTAAAAGAAGCATGTTAATTTATTTTGTACACGCTCTTCTAATGTACAAGTTATTTTATTAAGTTAAAAGAATTTTGTTTATTTGTAAACCGAATACCTTCGGTGGTTTAAAATGATGAGATGGACATGGCTTTAAGGAGTCACCGTGAAAGTGATTGTGGCACTTTTATATCGAGAAGAAAGCAAAATTCGAAATATGTTTGGGTTTTCAGTTGAAGTAAAGTAAAAAAGCCATTTGCTACATATTAAGTTGCCAAATTACAGATAAAAAGCAGGGTTCTATTCGCAGTTTACTATATCACTGATGCATTTACTACTGTTTTTTATTTGTTATTTTATTGTGTCTTTGATTTCTATTAATGTAGGAAAACTGAACAAAAAACTGCGACAAGAAATCAGATTTTGACCATTTTGATATGTCACAATATTAGGATAGGAAACTGAAATGAAAAAATGAAAATGCGTTTGTACTTTATTTAGAGTCGGTACATTTCTTTTCTAATAACTTCTTAACTTATTCTGAAAAGATGTGCACAAGCAATGTTAAGCAAATGTTAAGCCACTAATACAGTATTCTGTAATAAAATACAGTTTAACAGAACACATGGCATCTTAAACTTGGTGATTATTCCACAACAATCCTCAAATGTGTCCGAAAAGTATGATCCAATGAAAGAGTAAGTATTTATAATAAGGACTGTCACAGACTGTCTGTTTTCTAATGTCGGTTGGTTAGGAATAAAATCTGAGGTTATTTCAAAAAAGTTCTTCCCTTTGTAACAGATAAAGAGTAAAGTGAATCTACTGTATTGCCAATATTCTAAACCTTCCACAGTAAATCCAAATCCAAAATGCTTCAGGTTCTCGATTCCAATGTATCCAACGACTGTAACTGTCTCTTTATATGTCAGTATGCACTAGAGAAATAAAAGCACACAGATTACCAAGCCAACAGCATATGTCATGGTTATTCCTTCTAAACATCACAGCGTTTCATGTTGTGTTGTCGGATGAATTCTTTCAGCATGAAGCAGGCGGAGCCACTAATGGTTCCTTTGCATTTCTTCTCTTCTGGTATCTGTTCGATCCACATGTCACCATTCAACATATACCTGAACCTTGAGAAACCGAAAAAGATGTATTTAAGGTTTTCAAATACACTGGAAGTCAAATGTGTGAAACATGAGATAATGTAAAGCCTTACTCTGGTCCTTTGTCATTCAGAATGGAGATATCATCGTTCTGCCCCATGAGCAGATAACTGGCTTCACTTCTCCACGTAAAATTATCACAAGCGGAGCGCAGCACCATCTGACGTGTGGCATCCTTATGGACACCAGAGTCCCTCCCTGTAATAAGAAAGAAATAGGTTATCCAAAAATGAACATTCTTTCATTATTTTCTTATCCTCATGTCATTCCAAATCTATCAGACTTATTTTCCTATGCAAAACACAAAACAACATATTTTGAAGCATGTTGGTGACTGAACAATTGTACAGTACTTCCATTGTTCATGCTGGACAAAAGTTCTGGGGCACTAACTCACTTATACGTTGATAGTTTTTTCAGAATTTTAGAAAAATATTGAACTCATCAAAATTATGAATATAAACAAAAGGGAATTATGGGAATAATTTTAGAACCAAAAAATTAAAGATTATATGTTTGATCATCTTCAGTGCAGTCACCTTTTGTGTACAATGTGCAGAAATGTTTTCTTGTCATTTTATCAAGCAACCTCTTAAGATCTCACCCTGAGATGCTTTTTAAATAATTCCAAATATTGCTGTATATTGCATTTACATTTATATCTTTTTAAGCCTATTTGTTAAATAAATACTTTTTAATTACATAAACTTAAAAATATGTTTGAAAGGTTTAAAAGAAAAGGAACTGTTGGATTTTTGTTAATAAAATACTTTAATGTAAGTAAATATATGTTAATTGAACGATTTTTATTGATATTTATGAAGCCACATGAAATATTTTCTGAAGTGAAGGCACCTTCAAATTTAAAATAAAAACATTTTACTCTAGTGTTCCAAAACTTCTGTCTGGGAGTGTATTGACACAAAACATCAGGAGATTTCTTTAAATATCTTTTGTGGATATGTGAGTGAAGATTGAATAACATGTGGGTGAAAAAATAAAGTCAGAAACTCTAAACTCACCCGTCTGGAGAACTTCAGAGATCGCTGCTGTGTAGTACGTAAATACGAAATCAGTGCTTGAGTTGAGAACTTTGATTATGTAAACTGTAGGAAACAAAATGAATTCAAATGTCAAAATAAGGGTATGAACCAGAAGCATAATTTGTGTATTATTTGTTTTGGTTCCCACCATAATCAACGACAGGAGAGTAACATGCAAAACGGCTGCGAGTGTTTTGTTTTATGTTTTTGCTGAAGGTAACTCTCATTTTCGGACAGTCACCTGTAAAGGTATGATATCTGTGTAAATCTATTTGCAGACTGTAAAGAATACATAGTAAAGTTAAAAGTGTAACAATTAACCATAGTCTCCATTAAATACACTAAATAAACTACTTTGTTTCTTAGTAAATAAACAGCTGTATAAACTTAAATATAAAATATTTTAAAATCATTTAATAGATTTTTTCAGTGAAAAATAATTAACTATTTCCAAAAATAACAGTTCCAAAAATATTAATTTATGTAATTAAAAAATATTTATTTACCAAACATATATTTGTAATATAAAGCTACATTTTTGTACTTACATATACAAAACATTTATATAGTATATAACATTAATTTCAAACCTTTAAAATGTATCAATTTTTTTTAAAACGTAAAATTGTATGCAGGAGAGGATTTCTCACCTTCTGCACATGTGCACACATCCCCGTTGCACAGTTTGGAGATCATTGGGCTCTTCTCAGGGGCTGTGTAGAATACGCTACATCTTCTTTCTGTGGGACACATGTGATGATATTATAACATGCACATGTTACATGTTACAATATTAAATCTACACATTTGCTAATCATTTCACTGATGACCTGGGTTGTAATAGTCATAGACGACAGCATCAGCTGGCTGGACGAGACCCATTGGAACAATCTGATCAGCACCAAAGCTAAGACACCTCCTATCTTCATCGATCTGGGGGTGTAAGCATGGAGTGAAATCACTGGCTTATCTTATTGCATTGTTTTATAACATAGCCAGACATCATTACAGAATCAGACCAGGCTTCGTTTCAAATAAGCATCGTAAACCTAAGTTAATCGTAGTTCCGTTCTTTTCAATCAATGGGTATGCGACTTTTTGCAGATGGAGATTGTATGGATAAGCTCGTTTATAGAAACAAAGAAGCAAAAAACTGTGTTCTTAAATGAAACTGACTCAAATTTACAAAATCTTTTACCTTACATTTACTTAATTTCAGCAGTATATTTAATAGATTTTATTGTTTCGTCATAAATAAGAGCTAGAAAAGTCAAACTGTTAAGAGTGTAAAGTTTTAGTGATAAAAGGGATTTAAATAAAAAACTCTAATGTATACTTGTATCTTTGTTAAATGTATTTTATTATTTTAAATTAATTATTTAGCAGCATTTTACATTGTTACTGTTGGGTGATAATAGTTATACCTGAGTTGATCAAATTTACTTGATCTTTTTACATACATTTACGCAATTTCCAAAAGTAGATTTCATTGGTATTATTGCCCAATATTTCATAAAAATAAATGCGTATTCTGTTGTTTGGATGATGAAAGGGAATCAAATAAATTTTTAAATTGTATAATTGCTGTGATAGTTGGTCACTACACTGCCATGTCTACCAAATTAATAAATGTAAATGTTATTGTATTTTGTTAATTTATTTTTATTATTTTAAAAACAATGTTTAGTTGCATTTAACATTATTACTTTACCCAGCATTTCAATTATTTCCTATGTTGTCATACATCATTACCCTCATATTTGTCTGCGGTTTATATTTTTACATGGGTTTTGTAAATATTTATTTAATAAAGGTATTATAGTTTCCCATTCAAGGTTTAAGACTATATCGTCCACAACTAAAACAAAAGCCTTTGCTTTGTCTCAAAATGAAGTATTGCAATGTTTTTTGTTATTTATTGTATATTGTTAGTAAAATGTCCTATTTAAAACATAGCCTAGTCCTGACTTTATCTATTCCCTGTCTGGCAGACCGCCCCAAAAAAGTATTAAAAGACCTTCATACTTTGACAGCACTGTAAAAAGTGTAAAAAAAAGTTACAGACCGCAGCAATATATATAATGTACTAATAAATAAAATAAAATAAACTTTTGACCAAGTGTATCAGATATTTCTATTTGACGGTTAAAACAAACACTTTACCTTTGCAAAATATAGGAAGACTTTATTTTGGTGAATGTCATAACGGTCAATATACTGCTCAGAGCTCTTCATAATCTTTTAAAAACAAAGAAATTCAATTGTAATTTATATCTCACCATTTAAGAAAGAAATACTTTTTAAAAATTGTTTACGTACAAGTTCAAGGTCTTTTGTGTTTGGTTTTAGACCGCTCAGCAGTGAGATGTCCACCACGATCATACCAACAGAGCTATTCTTTTCTACACTGTAAGTTCAGAGTCAATTATTTAAAAATTACAAATAATTTATACAAGAATAAACACCCATATAGCGCTGATAAACAATGCATCACATTGAGAAAAGTTTCTGTTTTCATAATATATCTGTGTGCTGTGCATAATCAATGTATATTTAAAAACATAAAAGGATATATACTTTTTACATCTATTTATTTATATTTACAAATACTTTAAAATATGACATAAAAACATTTTTGAAATATTATCCTTAAATATGTGGGTGATATAAGGTACGCACAGTACATGGACTTATATTATGTAAACAAAAACTTATATTATCGATGTTTAATAACTTTAATTAAGTGTTTTACAATCCCATGTATGTACATTTACATATATATGTATATGTTAAAATAATATTAAACGTGTACGAAAAAGTTTTTCTGCACTCACCCCACACACACTGTGTATACGAGTGGTCTCTCTTTCATGGGCTCTACTGAAGCTTGTCGTCTTCTGCGGCTGCGAAGATCAAACCATTCCATGCTGCTCACGGGCTCATCTTTATGAAGATCCTCATTGGTATCATAATTATAATAATCATCAAACCTTTCATTTTCATCAGCTACTACAAAACAGCAAATGGATGTGCCATTGAATTCATTTACAGAACAATAATATTTAATTTATCATCCAGGGATAGTTTGCGTACTGTAATCCAGCTCTCCTTCCACTGTAACACTGAATTCAAAAAGGTCACAGTGTGATTCGTCTTTTCTCATAGATCTGTACGTCTGCATGATCTGCAACAAGTCATTTAAAGATAATAAACTTAAACGTTAAAAGAACCTCTTAATTTCTAGGTCTTATTTATTTATGTGAGGAAAGATCGTACTGCTAAGGTTCCACGTCCTGTTCCCTCAACTTTTATCGTCATTTTACCAGTATTTTTGACCTGCAGCAACAAGCGTAGCATTAATAACATTTATTAATGATATAATGTTGTGTAAACTAATGAAATATATATATATCGAGTTCATTCAAAGGAGGGTAAATAAACGTATTATGCATTTTAAACAGGTTTGTGGTACTGTACTGAGATTCAAGAGACTGTAGAATATAACTTTCAACAGAGATTTACATGTGTGGTTAAAAAATACCATCTTACCTCGATGGCTGTGTGGGTAAGTGCATTATGTTTAGTCAATCTGAGGTCTTGTCTTTGGCCATTTTCTTGACACATTTCCACCCGCAGATTAAGATCTTCTACATCATTGTTCTGTATGCTATATTTTGCTAAAGCCTCGAGGGCTACGACTGTATCCTGAAATACAAGGATTGAAATTGAGAACCAATTACTACCAGATTCAGACTTATTGTTACATTCAATTAATCTCCTCAAGTAAACCTACAGTAACAAGCATGACAGTTTTGGCTTTTGAACAGATTCTTTATGAAATCAACTTAAACCACAGTGTGTTCAACTTACAATGACCAGTTCATACCATGATGGTTTACATTGCAAGCTATGGTTTATTTAATTTTTATTTTATATTATTCAAATGAGGGCATTTAAAAGTTTTGTTGTTTGAAATCAAATTAAATATTGACAAAAAACCTATTAGAAAACTTAACTATAAAATTATAAAAAGTAAAACTTAACTTAACTAGATGTAAATCAATAAGAAAATAATTATAAAACCCTACACTGAAAAAACGGTGCTTTTGGAATTACTTAATTTAATAATGTGGAACTGATTAATATTAAAGTTATTTAGCTTTACTTTTTAAAATTTTTATGAGATTATGTAAAAAAAATTATTTAATCATGTATATGTATATGATAACATTAATTTCATTTAATTAAAATTTTTTCAGTGTACATAACAAACAATGTCAAAGCGTTAAACATACATAAAGGTTAGGATTAAAAATAAAAATCTGATAATAAAACTTAATTTAAAATATAAATGAAATTAAAATTAAGATGTCCCGGTTACGTATGGTAACCTCAGTTCATCGATAGGTAAACCTTGTGTGACATAAAACCTTGTGGGCCACCCGTACTGGGGAGCCATTTTGCACGGGCACATGTCGGTAGAACAATTAACCAGTGCCCTGCAAGGCCTCTCTGCTCGGTCGGCTACTTAAGTAATTGCTAAGTGAAGACTATGCTGCCTATACCCACCCCTGAAGGCGGGAATTAGGAAGGCTCAAAGAGTGCACTGGCTCACCTATGTAGGGAGACGGGTGTACGCCAACTGATCTTAAGTGTTGTCACCCAAGTGGAGTGGAGTGAGCTTTACTTGCCAGCAGACACAGGAGGTTCTGAGATTGATACACAGTGGTAGATTGGTACGTGTAGATCCCCGACCCTCTTGATAGAAGCGAGCGCTACAAGGAGAGCTGTCCCCAAAGAGGGAGATGCCACTCTCCTGGTCGGGCCTTCGGACAAGAGTCTGGTTCAGAGCAAAGGTAAGTGGCCCTGCGGGATTTCACCACCTGCTGACTCCAGGTGAGGAGGCGCCAGTAAGTTGGCCTGATAAACTTACAACAGAGCCATGGCATGGAGTGAGGACACAGATTCCCCACAGTTGCATAAGCCCTCACAACAAGTGACGAGGAGAATTTGCAGGCTTATAAAAAGAGTTTGGCTGATCTCGTCAGCAGCAGTCTGCGGGCATAAATGGTTCCATGGGAAGGACATCGATTTTACCACGTTTCATGCCCCAATTAGGAGAGCAGCGGACTCATCATGACGGTGGTGGGCCGAGAGGGTGTCTTCCACATCTTGGTAAGCTTGTAATCCACCTGAGGGCACATGAGGGGGGTGGAGCTTATCACTCTGTGCGGCTTTCATGTACCAAGAATCCAGACACAAATGCTGGGGTGCAGGCGGGTCCTTGCACTGAAGCACGACCCTCGAGGGGGCCCGGAAGCGCAAAGCCATCATTACTTGGTCTTGGTCTTCCAGATAGGAGGAGCTTCTTTCCCAGATGGTGTGTGTGGGTATGGTCGGTCCGTGGTTCTGTTATCACACTCTGTGCCACTCACTGAATGTCTTTTTTCTTAAAGAACAACATAATAGGTTTTATAAAACCCCTTTTCTTTTTTCTTCCGAGTGGTAGAATTAAAGTGAATGGAGGTAGGTTTTCAAAGCCACAAAAATTGCCTCCATCAATCAAGGAATTGTTCGATAAAGCTCAATGGTTTTAATAAAAGTCTTCTGAAGCAAATTCATGCGTTTAGTTTGTTTAATATCCGACAATGCTATTTAAAATCACGTCTAATTCAGCTGTTTCTCTATGGATACCTTGATGGTGAGTAGAACATGGACCGTATGTTTTTGGCTTAAGTATTCGGTTACCATGAAAAGTTGTGGTAATTTATGTTTTTGTGTTCTTGTAAAAACATGTTACCCACCTGTGTTGACCGGAATCCACCACCATATCCGCGTTGCTCAGTTAGCCAGTTTGCAATTTGTTTGGCCATTTCTTTGTCTCCGACAGACAATGCATTCAGCAGCCCATAAGCTGTTGTCTCCACAGCCTCAGCACCTGCTTGAGCCTCTGATTTAACACTCGTGGCATTCCAGAAACACTTTGCTATATGAACATATAGATGATGATATTTATTATTGGAACTTTTTTGTTTTTTGCTCCAAGATAATCAATTTAGAGTGAGGTGTTTAAATTAACTTTAAATTTAGTTTAATTAAATTTAAAAATTAAATTAATTAAAATTACTAACCTTCAGCACAATAAGCTGTCTCTTTCAGCCTTTCCTGGGCACGTTGAGCTCCAGGTGTCAGTGGTTTATACAGGGCCATAACGTAAGCTGTGATAGCAGCTGCATATGGATTCTGAAGGACATCGACCTTCTTCTCTAGATAAGACTTTGCTTTTTCTGTAGACAGTCTCTGGAATAGAGTAGTAGAAGAATTGCATAGAATTTTATAGAATAGAATTCAGTAGAGTTTAATGTAACTGAGAAGAATGGATTTAAATAGAATAGAATTGCTCTGTCTTCAGCTTAAGTCGGACATATTGTGACTATAATTTCCAAGAAATTCTGGATAACTCATGACTTGCAGAGTTGAACCGCCATATGGGGATAATCTTGATGAAAATAAAGTATATATAACATAATCTATTACGAAATTTATTAACAACTTTGAAAGGTTTTCTAAAAGTTTTTAACCTATTAAAATTAAAAACAAAATGTATCAAGGTTTGATTTCAACCATTAATTTGATCTATAATTTTAATCTTTGACTTGTTAATACTGAAGGCAACAAACTGAATTTTCACAAGAAGGGTCACATTTTCTTTGAAAAAAGAAATACTTATAATAAAAACTTATAATTTATACAATAATAAATTACTGAACTATTATTTCATACCTCATAAATTCCTAATGTTAACAGAAAAACAACTTTTATTACCTTTTCTATAGTTTTGCTTGGTTTACAGTACTGCAGTGCTATTTTCTGCTTGAAGGTACACGTTTCCTCTGTGCACTTGAAGGCAGCATTGAACCCAACAGAATTTCTTTCATATTTTATTACATATTTTCTTTCTTATTTCTGTATATATACTAGTGTAAGGTGATTCTGTTTTCTGTTGATATTCATACATTACCAGTTCCGTATCTGTTCCCATCCTGTACACTTTGGCAGCGCGATACATTGATAAAAGCACAAAGGCAGTCAAAGGAACATCATCTTCGGCCTTTCCAACTCCTCCCTAAAAACAAAGACTTGCCTTCATTCAGCCAGGAAATATCAATCAGTAAGAAACTGTGAATCTGTATCCAAGTTTGTCCTTTAGCTGTACCTTCATTTTTCGGTCATACAGGGCATTAGGATCATTCCAAGAACCGTCCTTCTTTTGTTTGGAGATGAGATATGAAATAGCTTCCTGAATATAAGAGTCTTCTACAGTGATGATATCACGGGCCTCTGTCAGCTCTTTGGCAATAAATGCAGTAAGCCTATAAGAACAAAGAGTTAAGAAGAAAATTTTGGTCCAAAAAACAACATGTGTGTATTATATAGGTCATTAACTAAATTGCTCAAACGTTGAGCTTGAACCAGAACATACCAAATACTGCTGGGTGTTGATAGAAATGCTCCATAAGAGCCGTCTGACTTTTTGAACAATAGAACTGTGTTGTACCCTTGTAAATATGAATATAAAACCAAAATGAGGACATTTTGTTTCATTTTTGATGTGTTAATAGCTTAACACAGCAAACATATATCCAATAAATTCTTTGTGGCTGATATTAAAATTAACTTTAAATGTAATGTATACCCACCAGTCTGGATCATTGACCGAGCCTCATCTCTACGTTCAGCTTTGAGTGATAACCATTGGTTTGTAGCATCCAGATATCTCATGGCATGAATAGCGGGAGACATTTTCACCATAGTTTGTTCGGCACATCCTTTAGGGAGCTGAATGAGTCTGTTAACACCTTCCAGGTTTAAACAGTTATCTACTGACTCTCCCATCACACCCCCTGAAACATATCAGTTATATCTAAACATAGATGATATGTAAACTATATAAACACACCCATGCCAAGCTGACACTCACAGCTAGTGACATATTTTGGGGTGAACTATCCTTTTGAAGTTAATAGAATCGAAACAAGTGCCAACTTTACCTTTGAAGTCCACAGATATGGAGTCCTGCCCATCAGGGATTTTATCAGCAGGGGTTGGAATATCAATCTCTAATTTCCTGGCTGTGCCAAATAAAAGTAGTTTTTTATCCAAGCTTAAAACCTTTGAATGAAAGTATTAATAATATTTGATTCGTACTGTTTGAATTGATGTTGAACTCCTTGTTAATAGAGACCATTTGCCCTTCTTCCTATGAATAATCAGAATTCTGAATAAGGTAATACTGACATATTTACAGTAATAAAGTAATAAGAATTTTTTTTGTGTTCATACTGATGGAGTATGAACTTTTTAACCTTTTATCTCTAAACTGACTTTCTAAAGGCCTATGAAATTGGCATGTGAAATGAACATGTAGTCTCCTCCCCTTACATACCGGAATAAAAGAGGTGGCATGTTCTATTCATTACTTTTGTGCTGAGGAACCTGGGGAAGCCTTTTCCAGACGCCTAAGAGGACAGCAAAGTGTTGTGGCATGAGAGATACAATGTCTTGTTCTCTCCATCAGGAAACTTAGGTTACAGTAGTACCCAGAGACATTTCCTTTCTGTTGGTCTCTTGACATTGTTTCAAGACTCATGTGGTCCTTACAAAATGCCAGAAAACTTATCTGAGTTACAATGTCCAGCCGAGTGACACGGACTGGGCGTGTCACTCGTGTGCGCTCTCATGAATCAGAACCATCCAGTGGGGGATGACAAGGTGTCCAAGCAAGACAATTGATGGAACTGTAAAATCGCTGGAAAACGTTGTCGGTCTAATCAAGGGAATAAGTAACTGAGACCCCATCCCACCCATGGGGGTTAACATTTGGAGATTACCTCATGGTCTCACCAACGGGGAAAAAGTCAAAGGAAGAGAGCATGCACACTGACTCTCTCACAAGGGTAGGAGGGGGTTACTCAGAAGAATACTTATGCTCCAACCATCTCATTTGTTGATACGTAACACCCGTGTTGCAACAGGGTCCCCTTTGAGGTTGCAGAACCTGGCGAGGGTGTGTATCAGGCACTTATGGAGTTCCGTCTTCCTCTCCTGTGTGGAGCACCTGATCCCTAAAAGGAGTGGTGGGAACTTTAGAATTACGTCAGAGTAGGCCGGCCCAAACTGGAGGCACTCGTTGAACACCTGAGAGAAGCAAGCGCTAACAGTAGAGCTTCCTTCAATTGTTAGCAGCACTTGATGCTAGTATTAATGTTAGTAACTACCAGCACTTGATGCACATCCTTCCTGACCTTGCACAGGACCTGTGAATTGAGGCCCACGGGAGGAAAGGCATTCTTTCTTTTTTCCCGAGTCCAGCTGTGGGCTGAGGCATCAGTGCCAGGGGACCCTCCGTAAGGGAGTACCAAAGCAGACAGTACAATCGAACAGCACGTGTTTGTCTCAGATAAGAGGTAGTTGCCCTCTGAGAGTAACCAAAACAGTCAGCAACTCCAGGCAGTTGATGTGCCAATGCAGGCAGGGACCTGTCCAACGACCCAAAACATTATATCTTTGCAGTGAGTCGAGAAGGTAATATGCCTGATGCCGGTGTACCACGCTCTACTCTGAAGCCAGTGCTGAAGTAGTCTCAGCCTCCCCGGAAACTTGGGCGGGTGTCTGGTAAACTGGATCAAATGGCCGAGAACAATTGTTCTTTCTAGCAGCTAGCCAGGTTTGCAGAGAATGTGACAACGGTACCAGAGGACAGATCTACCTCACCGTACCTTCTACGCATAGTTCTGTGTGTCACCTGGCAATAAAGATTATTCTGATTCTTTATAAAAAAACTCTCATTGTTAAAGGCAGTACCCAACTGGTCCTGAAGAATAAAAGGTAATGAATGAATCATGCTACATTTGGACGGGGAGGAGATTGTAATGTCAATTTCTTTCACCATTTTCATTGGCCATCAAAAAGTCAGTTCAGTGATGATAGTTCAGTTCAGTTCAGTCTCTACACAACTTTGAGAGACAGACTGAAAGGAGACATTGCAGACTCTACTATTCTAATTGTAAATTGAAATTTATTTTTATTTTTATTTTATGCAAATAGGTAAATCTTTGTGTTATAGTGATGTTTCAGTCCCTTCCTATATCTCAGGTAAAATATGTAGAAAGCACAAAAAGAATTGAATATATTGTTTTTAAACACATTACCTCCACACGGAGCTCCTTTTGCACTCGGTCTTGGGCGGTGGGCGAAATGTAGGCTAGCACTGTTATGGGGATGTTTCCAATAACGAGTGGCACCACTGGGAAATATACAGTCAATGCTGAGTTACCCATAATTGTGACCACTTGTTCCACATCACTCCCACCAACACTACATAGCCCCTCTGCCTTATCCATCTTCACTTTAACCTAGAGAAACAAATATAGAGTAAATTTGGTTGTGTGGCCAACCTTCTACGCATGTGTAAGCATTGTGATCAAAAGGTTGTCATACCGTCACAATGTAATCTTTTATCTTAGATTTTTTAGACTTGTTGGTATTGATTATATGTTGCTGTAAATGTTATATTATATTCTTATATGGGAATCTAAACTTAGCAATTAAAGCATTCTGGTTGTGATATTTTGCATTTTGGATGTGACAAACAAAAACATGCAAAAATTTTATTTTTCAAAATATACTAAACTATCTGTTTATATTTGGAAGTCTAATCATCAGAAGAATTGTTGTCTATGCACAGAAGCAAAATACCCAACAACTGGACAAGGAATAGCTCTATAAAACATGAAATAGTTCCTTTATTTTTATTTGTATATGTCTGTCTATAAAGAATATGAAGCTTAATAAATGTGACAAACATGAAAACAGACAATAGCAAATGCTGTAAAACTCAAAGAGAGACCTCACACAAGAATTTGAACCATCAAATGTTGATATCTGTGGTATTAGTATAGTAAAAACCTTAGGTAAAACTTCATTTTGTGGTGGTATATTAAGTTGTACTGTACATTTGTAATACAAATAAATGAGTTTCTATGGAATCAACCATTAAGAGAAGTGCTCTATGTCTTCGTACAGTTAATATATTTTGAAAAACAATGTTGCTACAGCTTTCTAGCGTGTGGAGTGTTGCCAACAAGAGGAGAAATGGAATTTGGCCCCAACATTGCAACGACTAAAATGTTAATGTGTTACATTTACCTGTAAACTGTCTGGCTTGTAATTGTACACCACAGCTTTGACCTGGAGCTGCTCATTTCTTTTCACAGAATAAGGAAGGATAACAGACACAAAAAAGTCCTGGAAGACCCTCAGGGGTTTGGGTTCTGCTATACAGAATCCTTAAGAAACGACAGTGACAACTGATGAGCATCTCTTCTAAAAACCAAACTTTTAAAGCAAAAGCAGAATTTATAGACCTTTAGTGGAAGAAATGCCCACAGCTTGGATTTCCCACGTAGTTATGGAGTCAGGAGCAACAGCACGATGTCTTAAATCATTTTAGAAGTAAATTATTTAATGGACAGTCTCAAGTTAAGGTTATATTACGTTTGTTATGTATAAGAATAAAGAGGTGGATTACCTGACTGTGCCAGAATGATCAGATTCAGTAAGGGTCCACATCCATGACTGTGGAAAATAACTACGTAGGTGGATAGCATCCACATTAATCATAGTATCCTCCAGTGTGTTGTCATTGGCTAGAGATGGAAATAACAATAATTCATAGGGTAGATTGATCACTTTTGCGAGTACATCACCTGATCTTGCCAAGTGGACATAATTTGTTGACCAAAGGACAACAAAGAGAAAACCCAAACTCTAACATTATCTGAACTCCAAAACCTGAGGGAAATTATAAGTGAAAAAGAATTAAATAGAAGAAGCTGAACCTAGTTCTAAGTTTATAATTAAAAGAAACTATAAACTTATTTAGAAATTCTGATTGGTTAATTGAAGTGTTGTCCTAAGTTCAACATGATGTTGACCTGAGGACATCAAGCACATTCATGTCTTACTTTGCATATAGTGTTTCTCGGATGAGGACATACAATACTATAAGACATAAATATGTAATATTAATTTCACAGTAGTAAAGTACAATGTTAGAGAAAAAATAAGTATAGTTCAAGAACACATTAAGCTATAAGTATGCAAACATTTGTTTATTTTTGTGGTTTCTGTATATACTCTTACAAATAATTAATGACATCTGTTGGTGCAATTTAATTTAATGCATTGGTGCAAATTAAAAAACCTTTTAGTAGTTTGAATAGAAACTTTAATGTGTCAAACTCTATTCCTTTACTTGTGCTAACATAATAATATTGATAATATCTTTAGATTAATAATGTGCAATTTTTAACTTAAATTTCTCTTTAATAATTTACAACTATATTTAGGTTGCTCTTACGCAAAGCAATTGAGATCATTAACAGGATGCTCTACATGGAAGTAAATGCGAATAGTAGTAGAAATGTTTATTTTTGTATTTTCTTCAACATTAGAATTTAATTTATTAATTCTAGATTTATTCGCATTTAATATTCTGTTCTCTTAGTAATTTTTAAAAGTTGTTTTTGAGTGATTTTTGTATTTTATTTTACAGGACAGTAGAGATGAAACATGAACGTATTTGGCTAGAGACAGAAGAGTGGGAAAGGCAAAGCACGCTCGAACACAGGCCACAAGCTATTTAGAACAACGGTCGGCGCACTAACCACAGGGCTATCTGTTAGTGGTTTAAAGGGGTAATGTGATTAAATCAGTTGCAGAAACAACTTAATACTTTTAGTAATGAGCAATATTTTTTTAAGTTGGCTTTACTTGACCATACATTTTGCTTAAGGGAAAAGGTCATCTATCTTACTAAATATATTTTTTTTTATCAAACTATTTCTTGTTAGAAGCTGTCACAACCTTAAAACATTAATGCAAACTATTAATGCTTATGTCTTTTACTTATTATTTTTTAGCTTGTTATCAGAAATGTTTGCAAGATGTAAACAACTCTAAAACTGCTTCCTACTTCAGTTTTTAACATTACACCAACGTTAGAATAATAACTATTATAATAATACATCCAAATGAACAATAAAACTTAATCAAAATTCTGAAAAATTTTTCTCAACAAAAATCTCAATAAAAATGCTGAAAAATTAAGTACTACTGGATGAAGTTCACATTTTCAAAGAAGAAATTGTTAACAATGTTTTCTTAGTTTTCATCAGAAGGCTTGCTTAAATTATTTGCTTTTAAGAGTTGTGAAATCGATCTGGCTGAAAGCATAACAAAACAGAACCCTCCAAGATGTTGTGCAAGACAATGTGTCCTGTACCTCTGCCAAGGCTGTTTTTAAGCCTCTCTAATCTGTCTCTCTTCCTTCTTTCCTCTGCAGCTTTACAGCACTTTACAAATGCTCCACGGCAGCCTTCGGAATGTTTGACATGTCTTACTCGCTCTTCGCAGGTCTTACGCACTTTGCTGGGCCTTATGCCATCAAAGCAGCATTTTCTCTCCTGGTTCTTGTAGCTGTTGACTTTGAAAACATGATCATGTAAAACAGTGTGAAAAGTATTCCTGTAAAAGAGGATTAAGACCCTGCTCTTGCATCTTACCAAGTGCATTGTATTTTGCAACATAGTCTGCAGTTCCTCGCCTGGTGCGATGTTTACGGAAACATTTATGTTCTGAAAAAATTAAATGTGAACATCTCATTCACTATAATACACAGCTTTTATCTGTACAGGATATCAGAAGGTATTTTACCTGTAGGTTTAATAGTAGCCAGATCACAGTTACACATGAAAGTAAGTCCGGCACCTTGCAGAACTGCACTTGAATCCTCCCCCCCTCCCACAGAGCAGGCCAGATCATATGAGTTCATGTACTCAAACATCTGTGTGTAAATACAAATGACCCTCATTAACTGAAATAATATTTGTGCTTAAAAGAAAAGTTGGCAAACCCTGTGATTTTCCTTTTTAATATTTGTCCTGTATTTGAAACATCGACAGGACATATAGGTTGAGTGTTTCTTTATCATCTTGGTTGTGCGTGACGATATACTGAAAAAATTGCTTTTGGAATTTCTCAATTTGATCATGTACATCGGTTTCATATGATCAAGTTGTTTTAACATAATTTCCCTTGTTTACGGTTAAACAACTTAATTTAATCACGTAGAACAAATGTACATGATACAATTAAGTTAATATTTTTCAGAATAATTTGGGTTTTTTAGTTTTACAAATGTTCTTATTTCATCTTGTACATTGGTTCCCCATGATTAAATTAAGTTGTTTTAAATTTGAGAGTTGTATAAAAAAATTATTTGACATTAAATTTCAGGGGAAACAATGTTAAAACAACTTAATTTAATCACATGGAAGTGATCAAAATGTGTTTTTGAGTAATTCCAAAAAAGCATGTATTTTAGTGAACCACAGATTTTTTTTTCACGGCTCCAAAGTCTCAATTTTGTGTCCTAAAAACTATGGTTGCTCATAAGTTGCTAAAAGCGATTATATCCGTTTAGTGGGAAAATAAACCACATCAATCTCACAAATAAAATGCAACATGGACAGAAATATATTAATAAATGCAGAGTATTTACCTACTAGGGACCACATTTTTCATTTGCAAAAGTTGTACGCATAGTGGTGTTGACCTTGATATCAAAATTAATCAAATCATAATCAAAATTTCTGAGGTGGCAGCTGACATGTCATATTGACCTCGCGAAGATGTTTGTAAGACGTTTATGATTTAGAATGTACAATAGCTCTTTCTAAGACGTGTAGCAGATGATTTTACACCACAGATGTTCTCCAGATCTTTAGCAGTCATCTTATAAACATACTTGGGTGGAGTAGTCTGTTTAAAGTATCACAGACTTTACTTTTGGAGATTGTTGTTACACTTCAAAAATAGCAATATTGTGTTTGTTTGTAAAGATTATTATAAAAGTCAATCCCCAAATCATAAACTACAGATCTTATGATTTCTGTATTTTCCATAGGCCTTGGGTCGAGGGAATCAATCAAAAGATAACATCCAGGTTGGCCTACAAAAATACGTAGTTCTTGCACTAGTCTTGGAGTCAATGGAGTTTAAGAAAAGGGAACATGTTTTATAGTAAATCTTTTACCTTTTGTGAGGTTAATCTGTTTTTATTCAAAATGTAAACTGCTGAGTCCACTGCAGAGAGAGCCACTTTACTGTTTGGTTCTGTTTTAACCAACAGGTCAAACTGTCGCGCAGGTTTGATCTCATCGAGGGAAAGAATTTCCACCTACACATGAAAATAACATTTTACATCCAAACTTAAAGCAATATGTAAATGATTTAATTTATATTTAAGCTTTTAATTACTTCAGTTTAAAACATGGAATATGGTTACCAACTGGTGAACCTTAGAGCAGTAATTTTGTAATAACAATTTTGTTTTAAAATACTTCACACTGCAAACTTACCAGCTAGAAATTATGTTTAAAATTCTTCTTATATTTACCTTTCCATTGCAAACGTCTTTCACATCAACCCACACAGAGTCTGCCACTATTTTTCGGGTGTTTGGAAGGTCTGTAAAATAATATGCGAGCATGCGAAATGCTGGTACCAGATCTTCAGAGAAAGGCACACTGATAGTTGTGATATCAGTTCTTTGCACTCTCTCCACCCGCACAATTCTGCCTTTACTCAAAACCTGTAAAAAATAATTCATTTCCTATTATAAAAAACAGGTTCAATAGTAGAATACTGCATAAATGTTCATCAGTCAGTGCAGATTATACAACTATTGTTATGGTTTTTACCATTAAATAAAAGAAAGTGGGTCTGGCTGCATTTGGGGGCGTAATGTCCCGCAATGTTGCTTTCAATTCTTGACCAGGCTGTAGAATCTGATGATCCACCTCCAAACTAAGAAATCTGCCTTCCACATCTTTAACTGCATTGATCGTTATCTTCGCATCACTAAGTATGACGTCCTGCTCACTCCCCTGAGCAAACACCTGCCAAATGAATCAGTCGTAAACATTTCTTTGTCATGCCTAAAGGGATAGTTCTCCCAAAATAAAATTCTGTAATGATTTACTCGCCCCCCTGTCATTTTAGAACTGTGTGACTTTTTCTACCACGGAACACAAAGGAAGATATTTTGAAGAACACTATTAGCTGGCACCCATTTACTTTGGTATTCTGTCCTAACAATAGAAGTGAATGGATGCCAGTGCTGTTCGGTTTCAACTTTCTTCAGAATAAATTTTTTGTCTTCCACAAAAGAATGAATCAGGTGTGAATGACGAGAGGGTGAGTAAATGATGACAGAATCTAAGGTTGAACTATCCCTTTAAAGGAGCGTTCCCATAGGTTAACCGGTAAAGCCCACACAAATGTTTTTATTAAAATAGGCTGTAAGCCTCTTTGTATGAAAGCATAAATGTAAATGTCAGCCAAAACTGAACGTCTTTCATCTGTGACGTCAATGTTTTTTTTTTTAACCGTCATTGGTTTTATAAGACAAAAGAAGACCTTCTAAAGCCTGTTGGTAACCAAATATTGACTTCACTTGTATAGTAACAAAACCACTTTCACATTTCTCGACAAAGAATGACGTACAATGTTTATGGGTGAAATGGGATAGTTTAAAATAGACCAGCATGATGGTGCAACAACTCAAGTAGAATATCATTAACCAAAACTTTGTTTATAGCAAAAGCACATTGTCAAAAATAAGAATTAAAACTTTAGCTTTTCTGTCAAAACTCTTTGTTTTGCAGGGGTAAATTATTGTACCCTAAGGACCTGTGTACCAATTAGATATAATGGATACAAAACATTTTACCTGTAAGTACACTGGTCCTTACGGTACAATACTGTACTCACAAAAGGTATAACCATATTGTTATACCATTATAAAACATCTAAAGGTACAAAAGAAAACACACAAGGTGTCTACGCCGAATACTGTGCGACACAATAAAAGACAATAGAAGGCATTTGCACCCATTATAATCTTAAAATTTGTCCACACTGGATCCATAAAGATGCAATCCCATTTAATTATCATCATTCACTCACTTTCAAATTGTTCCAAATATGTGTACATTTCGTTTTTCTTTGTTAAAAGTTTCTGGTTAAATCACGACCAAAAAATATGTTATTTTGTTTGGTTGAATAAATATTATTCAGAAATTAGATATTTTGAAGAATGTAGGCCTTGACAACTTTTGTATTTTTTTCTACTATTCCAACTATTTCCCAAGTGTTCAGCCAAAATAAGAAATGTTTTACAGATTTGGTGCAACCAGAAAGTGGGTAATTCATGACAGAAATGTTCTTTTTGGGTGAACTATCCATTGTCGTGTCATTTCAATCCACCTCTGGTGTAGACACATTGTAAGGGTTAGGGTCAGACACCAGGACCTATCATTATGGCATAGTTGGCAGGATGGAATGACCTGGGTGTATGATGTGAGTAATCATGTGTCATCTTCTCGGTTACCACCCCAGCAGTTGAAAGGGTCAAACTTTAAACCTTCTTTTCTTTGACAGGGCATGACTAACAAAAGTAAATTTTGTTCATATGTTTATATTAATAATATATATATACTATGACTAAAAAAATATTTGTATTTCTATAGATGTGAACAATCCCTTAAATACTAACAGCAAGCCAGTATTTACTTTACTAAGGAATTACTACTTAATAAGTTGATACAGTTACAAAAATACAGATAAGTTTTTAAAACAAGGACATTTCTTTATTTTTTATGGTTTGAATGACAAAGAATTTGACAAATAAAAGAAGATTATAAATAATTATATGAAATACCGTTATGAATAAAGTTCTGGCCAGAGGAGGTATCTGAAAGGACAAGACCATATCTCCAATTTCATTTCCCAATCCCTCTTTATTCAGAAACTGGTCGGCGGATCCATCTATATTTACTGTGGCTTTAAATTTCAGGTGAGGAACTCTCTCGCCATTTGGATAAGTAGCAGAGGCCTGGAAAAACACAATACACCAAAAGTAAATAATGCCCTTTATCTCTAGCTTTGCTTGTTTAAGAGGAGGAAAACAAGAAATTTTAAGAGGATAACATGGAAAAGCTCTGGTACATACCACAACAGAAAACACTCCACCTGGGCTAAAATGCCGCTTGGTCTTTGAGAGATCAACGACATACGGTGAATTTACAATCTTTACAGAAGAGCTCTCAGCTTCCTCCAGATCCCCACCTGTTGAGTTATACATATTACCATAAATTATAGATCATGCATTATAACAACTGTTTACTCCTTACAGTCATTTTGCTATTTCATTACTCACTTGCTTTTTCCAAAACTGACACCGCAATGTAAAGATAATATCCCTCCATGTGTCTTATGTTATTCCTTTCTGATGCATTCTGTAACTCCACAGTAAGCACTTCTGTTTGAGCTTTGCCATCCAAAACCTACAGAATAAACCACAACATGTTCATGTTTGAATTAGACAGCTTTTGATTTGTTTAAAAAAAGTAATAACATACCTCCGTCTGCTTTTCAGTGCCTTGGAGATATGTTCTTTTCCCTTTCTCATCCAGGAGTCCAAATCTAATGTAAGCCACACCATTGACACCCTTCCCGTAAGTATATCTGAGAAAACCAAGTGTAACAGTAAGATCCTGAACTGAAATTGTAAATAATATCAGTATGTGTTTGCCTTGCCTACCTGGCAGAGATGTTGAATGAAAAGGATTTACTCATTAAGGTGTGGAAAGGCTTATGTGCCTCGATTTGAACATCAAATGATGGCAAAACTAGAACGGTAAAAAGCCAGATTTGAAAGTGTTGTTTCACGTTTCAGCTGGTTTGGTTACCTGCGATTTTTTTCGTGGTACCCACCATATTCTCTGACCTCAAATTCTGATGTTGTCTCAATTTCAGGGTACTTTTCCAATGACACAAAGATTTTCCAGTGGCCTGCCCTAAATTAATGAAAAATAAATTTAACATATAAAAGCAAATATATGTATATATATGTGAAATGTGAAAACTTTGAATTAAAAATATATATACAATATTTAAACAGTACATTTTAAAATCAGAAAAAGTGATTATGAATATATTTATACAAATATTTGAATTTCTAGTCTAAACTTAAACTTAAATCCTATGACATTTAACATTTAAAAATCAGAGTAACTGATTATGAGATGGTCTCTTTTAGAGAATCTCTTAAGATATATTTTCATGTCTGTATACATCCATATATTTATATATATTTAACAACTCATAAACTTACAGCTCCATGTCTGGAATAGTGATACTTTTTTCCAGGATTTCTTGAGAACCCAAAATATGATTGTAAACAATCAGGTGTTTGCTGTTCTGTAAATAATAAAAATGCTGTTTAAGTAAGAATATTAACCAAATTTAATTTGCTATATCATTTTGAATACATTCAAATGGACAATTTGAACTCACGCTTATTTTAACATGGATTATTTCATTCACAGGAAGCATAAAGTTGTTTAGAGTGAAGATTCTAAATTTGACTAAAAAACACATAATAGAAAGCTTATCTGAAGTGACAGCAAAAACATAAAAAGTGCTTCAATTTTCAATGCAAACCGTGGAAGTTTATTGTTCTCTGTGTCATACCTGTTTCCCCTGGATTATATATCGGCTTGTCTGTTTGGATGAAAATATACCCTCTTTTTGCAGAAACAAAGATGTTAACCATTTTTCGTTCCTCTTGAAATGCTTCCTTGCTTTCAGCCACAAGCTGGACATATGAATCTTTTTTAATCTTTCCAAACTGTATGGGGTCCACCTGTGAAGAACAAAAGAAGACATTTGTTTCACTTGATTCATCCATGGAACGTCAATGGAAGTTTCTTTAAGCAGTAATTTGTTGTTTGAAGAAAAAGTTAAACCGCTGTACCATATAATGACATTTGGGTAAAAGAGTTACCTAAAGAGAATATAAGAGTTTGTATTTTTGGGTGGGCGAACTTGCCTGAAGTTTTACAACAGCCTGGTATTGATTGTCTTGATTAAGTGTAATAGATTTCTTTGTAGATAATATGTTTTCCGTGATTTGGTTTTTAAAGTATAAGTGCACAATGCTCGCTTTGGTGGCTCCATGGAGCTGCACACTAACAGTCTCATCCACTCCCGGGTGTATTATGTTTGGAGATATAATGAGGCACCTGTGGTTAAAGTGCACATTCATACATATAGTATAAGCTTTGATAATGGAGAGCTATGGAAACACATGCAGTACATTCATAAGAAAATGTCACACTGTTGTCTATATCATAATTCTACTTACGTGGGTCTCTGTGCATCCACTGCAAGAAAAACAAAAAACACATAAACCAGAGGGTTGACCATTTTTTCGTTTCAATGCAGTATGGTATTATGAATAATCCAGGACAACCTCTCTGTTTCCCAGCTTCATCAAACTAAGCTTTTACCAATCGAACATCTACATTTGATAAAACTGGGAAAAAAATCTTGGCAAAATGTGCATGGTCTTCTTACCAGCCACGTGATTTCTAAGAAGACTGAATGTTGCTCAAAATGAAACTCAGCATGGACAACAGCTGTTTAGGGGGAGACCGAGAACCCTATTAAAACAGATTAAGCATTGCTGGTTTCACAAAGTTCAAGTGATAGTTAACCCAAAATTGACCAATTTATCATTATTTATTTAAGTTCTTGTTATTTCAAAGCTGCATGGTTTGCTTTCTACTGTAGAACACAATAGAAGATATTTTGAAGAATGTCAGCAACTTCAATTGGACTGAACAAATGGATCATTCACAGGTTAAGATTAAGTGCACACCTGTAACACTTAAACATGTGAAATAAATCATTCCAAAACTTAAGTTAAATGAAAGTTTTTAACTTCCGAAACAATCCCTGTAAGTGTTTAAACATTTATTTAAATATATATATTTTTAAGGTTGATTCATTTGATATAGGCCTTCTGCTGGGATGTTTTAATTTGTCTTTTAATTCAGATCACACCGGACGTGGTTTCTACATCCAGATGTGCCTAATAATAATAATAATAAATAAGTGCCAGGAAAAGGTTAATTAAATTGAATCTAAGTTACAGAGTGCCTCATAAGTTCTTAAGAAGGACAGTCTGAAAGGGGTTCTTTTTTTGAGCCAACTTTCCTTGTGTATCATGTTGTTCCTTTTTCTTTTTACTACCTCTCCGATCTGTCTTCCCTTGACTGTGATATGTGTTTATGGTCGCAGGGGAGCCATTTTACAGCATGTAACAGTGTCTGTGACAAATAAAAGATTGATTGATTGATCTATATATTTTTACAGCTTTTCTGTTTTACCATTATTCAAAGTGTTCACAATTTGGCATGGCTTTAGCCCATTTCTTTACATGAATATGATCTTTTCCAAGTAAAATGATGCATAAAAAAAATGTTGTAGTTGTAGAATCAATATTATCTTGCACAAAAACAAATAAGACATCATACATTCCCATACCTATTCTGACCGTCCTAGAAATGAAATTACATACATCTATCCAAACAAGTTTTAAGTACGCACATTGTTAGAAAATATAAGACACGGATTCTTTAATTTAACACCACGAAATTCCCAAATTTATTTAAGTATTCCATTTCCAATTCAAAGCGTTCAAAAGTTCTTTAACATGATAAATTCTGTTTAATATTTAAAAAATAACCTCTTTTACTTTATTATGAAAACTTATTTGTCATTGACCGTACGTTCTTTCATTCAATGTTTTCATATTTGGATGACTAAAAGACTGTAGAGCTTGGTGCATAATTCTTCTTTAACATATTTATAATATATTTATTACAATTTTCTTTAAAAAAAATAATAATACCACAGACAAATATAATATCTGAAGTCAAAATTTGTGGCCAATTCTAAATATATAGAATTGTGTAATAAATTAACTCAAAAATAACAGCATAATCTTATGGCTTAGTTGAAAAAAGGTCAACTCTGGGCAGAAAAGCTTATGACGTCATGCGCCTTCTTTCCCATCGTCCAATCGGATGAACGGAAGGGCGGGGCTTCCAATGTGGTGACGGAATTTAACAGTAATTTTGGAGATATTTTGATATTTGGTGTTTGTCAAATACCAAACAAACAATTTCAGAACTAGAACTCTCTGCTGGAACCTTTTTTAATGTTTCTGCAAATGTGAAAGTAAACAGCAACTAAAGCGCTGGCGCTATTTCCCTTGACTGACAGGACAGCTTCTGGTTGCCTAGCAACGCTGAATAAAAAGTTACCTTAGATATGCGTTTCTGTCATGATTAGAGTCCATGAAATGCATCCAAATAAACAGTTTGACTTAACTAAACATATATATACATATTTTAACACTAAAATAATAAAATGGAGATAACATCATGCAGACAGCTCTTCGAAGTCCGTTGCAGCGTCTTCACTATCGAGTAATTGGGCATGGAGCTGTCAATCAAATTGTCCACAGCCAATGAGATGAAAGTCCCGCCCACATGGTAAATGCGCAGAAAGGCGATTTTATTTATTTAATATTCTTAAAGTAAATACAAAAAGGCCAAATGATTCACATAACAGCACACTCATAAACCACGATTGACAAATAAATTATTTATAATGAAAAATAATGCTTATTTAAAAATAGTTCCATTCTTGTAATTTTGTTTATTATTATGTATTGTTCATTGAGGGATGAAGAAGGGACAAAAAGATTTTGTGATGGGCTGTATTTGAGCTTCACACCTTGCACATAACAACACATCAGATAACACAACATGATACATGGATGTAACTCATTGTTATATGGAAGAAGGCGTCACCGCACAGGTGGGTGGAGATGGAGAGGACAGGTTAAAATGAACAGAAATCACCTTCATAATATTTGAAGAATACACCATTGAAATAAAATAAAATGAAGCTTGAAAATAAGAAACAAAACTGTGAGTTTTATATTTTTTATTTGTCTTATTTTATTTTGTTCTCTAGAATAAGGCTTTTGAGTTTTTTATCTTTTTAGTTTTCACAAAACAGATATTTTTAACATATATTTATAAATATTTGTATATTTTTATGACTGTTGGTTAAAAAAAAAAGATGTTGCTGTTCTATGGCAAACCATACATTTATTCTTGATTTTCTCATACGTTCTGTATGTGTTCTTCAAGTTTTGTTATATACTTTTTGGTTGTGGATTTTTGACTTGCTTTTTTGCTTCTGAGTTCTTGATGTGTTACATGATTTGCAATTATTTTAGATTGGATATTATTATATATTGGATATAGACCTGTATTTTGACTTTGGATTCTTTATTTTGTTTTCCAGTTCATTTTTTTTTTCTTGCGAGTTGTTGTTTGTTTTGTAAAGCCTACCCCTATGTTTTGCTTGGAGACTGTAGAATTTAAATACATTTAAATAATTGATATTTTATAAAGTAAAATGAAACACATATTTTCAACTATTTCCGTATACTGTAATCTGAAATTTCAAAAGCTGAACATTTGCATCTTTTTCATCTGGGTATCTTATCTGATCATCACCTATTTGCGATAGGAAAAAAATCTGTGACATCACCAGTTGCTGATAGAAGTTATGTGCGAGTGTTACTCCCACTTTCAGCTGAAGCAACATTTTTTAAATACAGAAAACTATGTTTGCATGTGTTGTAACTTAAAAAAACTAAAGCAAACACATTATACCATGTAAGCTGTTTTTTATATCAAAGGAGATTATATGAAAACTGAATTAAGTCATGCAAAACAGATGTACATTATGAATACAATTCCAACAACCCAATTTCCAGTGTAGATTTTAATTTGAAATGTGAAGCTATTGATATATCTAAAGTCATTCTGTTATATTATATTATATCTGTTTTGTTGTATTACAGTTCACAGGGATAGACCGTGTTTAAAGTTGCTGTTTACTGGTCTGTGTCTAGGAATGATGAGTTTTCTGGTAAGTTGAAAAAGTGAATAGATAATCTTCTTCTGTGTTCTTTAGAAGCAAAAACAAGTCTTGCGTGTCTGAAATGAAGAGAGGGTTAACAAATGATGACAGGTTTCTTGTTCGAGTGAACTATCTCCTTTGTGTAAAAATAGGGCTTTAGAGCACAAGTATCACACTGTTTTATGCATTGTAAGTGCTTTAGACACTCAAACATGTTGAGTTCTCGCGTTAAAAATAATCCATTTGTAAAAAGCAGAGTTAGACGCATGACATAATATTTCTGTGCTCAATACACTCCTCCAATACAGCCAAACGTTTTGGAAAGTTTTTATTTTAAATTCAAATTGCAGACGTTAATCACAGGTTATTTATTGGCCACTCGCCTGTAAAATCCTGCCCAGGCATCAATCAGAGAGCACGGAAGAGCAACTTGCAATAAGAATTATAAATTTCTTGAATGACAAATAAAAACATTGACTTAAATAAATAAATGAAGAAAACACACAGGCATAAAATTCACGGCCAACGTTTTCCCGCATCAATGTACTTGAGTTTGAAATGTTGTGTTGAAATTTTCTACTTTTTGTATTTGCAGATTGCATGGTCTTTTACTAGCAAAGAAAGATTAAAGCAACCTAAGCACGACTTTTTATTGCACCACTTTGCAAAACTTTACGACTCCATTAACTCCACCATATATCCTAATGGTGTGTTAGACAACAGTTCGCAAGAGTCTGAGACACTTTCAGGCTCTTTTTACTCTGAATTTGGAATCAGCTCAGAACGTTTCTCCAGTTTACAGCAGACTCTCTACTGGCCTGGTCCAGACAGAGAAATCACAAATGTATCTATGAGCACAAGTCCAGCTCACTCCACATTTACCATTCAGAATATGAAAGACAGCTACCAAATGGGAGATGAGCTTTATGTCATGATCCATGCCAGAGATTTTTCCAATAACCCCAAACCTTATGGAGGAGACTTCTTTCAAGCCAAGCTCTTCTCATCCAAAACTCCCAACAAGGTATCTCATTGCTATAAAGTGTGATGCGTTCTAAGTTTATCTTGTTTGGACTTGGAAAAGTAAGAATGTTCTTGTGTCACAGGCCAGTGTATTTGGAGATGTGATGGATCTGCTCAATGGATCCTACTCTATTCGTTTTCTTCTGCCGTGGGTGGGACGGGCACAGGTGGCTGTGCGTCTGATCCACTCCAGTGAAGCTGTGCAGGTCCTCAAGCATCACAGAGACACTGATTCTGACAGAGTTTTCTTCAATGGATATTTTGAAGGACCTGGACCAAATGGAACCAGGCTAAAAGAAATAGTGAAGTGCAATGTGAAGTGGGACAAGAATGGACTGGAACGAATGAAATCTGGAAACTGCTGCTGTGAATACAAGGATCCTCGCAGTGGAGAAGAATGGCGATGCAAGAAACCCAAATCGCTGCCTTGCAGTGCCCGCGTATACCACTCTATGGGAGGGTATAGCAAACGTGTGACTGCAAAAGAAGCAATGTTCATGTAAGAGGAATTGTCATTGGTAAAATATGTTTCCTTTTATTAGATAAATGTGCGTTGCATTTCCATTGATAAAACAACTGAGAAACATTATGATTCAAATATTCTCTTTGTCAGGCAGCAAACCAACAAATATATCAATGGGGATAAAAGCATCATCAACATTCTTCCTTCCAATGAAAGTGTAGGAATTGGTATGTCAGCCTTTAATAATACTGATGGCACACTTTACACTTATTGCAATTTGACATTGAAGTTTGGATTTTAACATACATATCTTTTTTTTTTAATAGAAAAATGCCGTCCTGGTTTGCACACCCCAGTTCCAGCTGGCTTTTACCTGAATGATGTGTGGAGATCCTTTGTGTGTAAAACTCGGCAGTTTACTTCCCAAACAACAACACAGTGTCTGAAAGACAAACACATCTACATGATGGGAGATTCTACCATGAGACAGTGGTTTGAGTTCTTGCTAAAAGCTGTACCAAGTAAGATAAGAAAAATATAAACACCTCTTAAATGATAGATGTAAGAGTCGCAGATGATTCATTGGAATCATTGTTGTTTTTCCACTGAAGCTTTCAAGCAGATGAATCTTCATGTTCAGCATCAGACAGGACCTCTTCTAGCTGTGGATGTGGGGAACAACATTGACTTGCACTGGAGGGCTCACGCTGCTCCACTGCGCTGTAGGAAAACTGAAGTTGCAAATCTTCACTTCATCAGTAATGAGATTGAAGATCTGGCTGGAGGATCTCACACTGTTATTGTCTTTAATATGGGACCACATTTCACCACATACCCTCTGGACTTCTTCACTCATAGAGTGTTGAGGATCCGCAAAGCTGTTGTAGATTTATTACAGAGAGCTCCAGAAACTACTGTCATCATCAAAACTGTCAACACTGCCTATAAGGTAAGAAGGAAATTTTATATAAAACATTTAAACTCTTGTTTGTTTTAAACACATTGTCCCTCTTTGTTTCTGTATTTGTAATAGGATGTGTTTGGCAGTGACTGGTATTCTCTGCAGTTGGACAGAATCCTGCGTTGGGCTTTTCAGGATATTGGTGTTTATATTTTGGATGTATGGCAGATGACAGCCTGTCATTACAACAAAGAGAATATTCATCCAGGCCCTGTCATCATCAAAAATGAAATGGACATTTTTCTGTCATTCATTTGCCCTCAGTGAATTTATCGACATAATGCTTTGACTCATTGATACAAGGTTGGTGCTTCAGGTATGAGAAACGGGAGGAAACTGAGAATGGGAGATAAACTAATAGGATACATGAACAATGTAATGCATAATTCTGATCCATATTGCAAAAACCACACAAAATCTAACTGTGATGTGTGATGTTAATTTTTAAAACTAACTAACTTTTTTTAACCAGTTATTGAAACACCACTCCATTTCTGTCCATTTCTGTATTTTCATGTCTAATTGCAGCAAAAAGCTGTAAAGTTGTTGTTTGAAGTCTTTATTATATGTTAACTTTTTCTGCAATTTCTGGAGCAAGCTCCTAAGAATTTCACTGTCTTAGGCACATGTGCTGTGTTGATGTGTTGATAACAGTGACTTTGACTTTAAAAAATCCCAACAGAACAATGAAAGCCACCGTATTGGTTTGAGTAGATTTACATTCTGGTGCACTTTTCCCCTGGCCTTTTAACAATTGAAGAATGACATTTTTTCAACAACACACCCCAAACTCTACCTCAAAAAGGGTGTGCCAAAGAGAAATCTTTTACTTGTTTTATGTTATATTATAAAGTCTGTTGAATGTTGAATATCAAATGTGTTTTTTGAAAATGCTTGTGTTAATCCCATGTAAATCCCCATATGTAAATCCCCATGTGACACCCATGTGACCCCTATGTCTCCACATCACATCTTTCACATGTGAACATACCTCGAAAATCACTGGAGAATATCTAAACAAAACTGTTGGTACAGTGCAGCTTATTTCAGCTATGTGATGTCAGATTTTACAATGAGCAAATAAAAGTGTATACAGTGGCAAAAAGGCCACGTTTTACTCTACAGATTGTTCTAAACATGTTATCTTTGTTCTATTCTACATGCCTACACAGTGAGGGAAGCTGTGTCATAACAGGATGAGATGCCATTGGTTACATTTTTGAAATCAGAAGAAATAAAAACACACTAGGAGGAAGGGTTGTTGGGTTCCCAATTTTATCAAGTTTTTTAGCCTAACTATTTTTCAGATTTCAAAAGAAATTATGTTAAATAAATTAATTGAATCCCATGGAACCTTATGATCTACATGATTATATTGAGTAATTCCAACATCTCTTTTTTCAGCGCAAACATGAAAATTTACAAAGAAAATATTTTTAGTGCTGGTTGTAAAAAAAATTTTCTTTTAGATTACACTCACCATGAACTTAACTGTCTCAAATTACAAATATAAATTTTTCTCAAAATAAAAATAATAATTATTAAATACTTAACTGTACCAAAGGAAATATTTCTGTTTTTTTCCTTTTTTTGTAAGAAATATTTATTCATAGTTTAAATGAACTTTTTCTAGCCGCATTGCAACCATGGGTAATTCCCCTTAGTTTGCGCTCTCAACATCATTGCTTGGGTAAATAGAAGGGCTGTATTCTTGTAAGCAACTGCTGACTCCCCCATTCAATTCCCCATTCCCAGATGAATGATTGCTAAATGTGTCCAGACAGGATTTTCGGTGGTGGAATTCTCATGTTGTTACCCACACATTGGGTTGCCGGCAAGTTGAGGATAACTTCATGAGTCTGACAAACTCGCCCTGCAAGTACAAGTCAATGAAGACGTTGCAGTCACAGGTGGCTTTTTTCTTCTGAAATCACTTCGTCAGCTTCTCGTAGTCTGCTGGCTGTTGATACAGCTCAGTCGGCAGCTTCTGCAAGCGGCGTTGGTGATTTTGCTTACAAAATCGACATTTCCATCTACAGAGAACAGTTTGCCACTTCAGACCCGCCTCCGTCATGGTAGTGTCATTGCTCTCACTTCTCCGCACAAAGATGTGCTCGGTTGACCCCCAAAGACACCGGCCAAGACTCCCAGCCGTGGCGTGCAAATATCCTCAATGAGGTGTTTTACTGCGAAAGGATAAGCACTTTCCAGCTCCTGGCTTTGGTAAGTATGCAAATGTAGTTAGCCGTTGACCTAAGGGAGCCAGTGAAGGGAAGGCCCAACCTTTGGACCTAACTGACCTATGACCTGAGCCTTATGGTTCTGGGGGATATAGTACCACTGTGGTCCTTCCTGTAGTCTGCTCCCCGACAGCCCTGCCCCTCCATGACGCCCTCCCCCGTAGTCCATATCCCCTGTAGGCGGCCCACAGCGATTGGTCTAAAGGATGAGTGCAGCTCAGACAGAGGCACCCCCCAAAGCAGCCAGAACAGAGCAAACCAACGGGAGTGGAGAATATATCCACATCTGACACCAAGCTCACTTTGCCCAGCCAGCTAGCAGAAAACCCACCTCGAAGCCGGATATGCCCTCCTACAGACAGTGTACCAGGTTGTGTGACTGAACCTTTTCCCTTGGAAGTTCACTGGTTTCGGCAGCAACAGAACCACTTGCCTCAGGTGCGGTCAAACAGGTGTACCCTCTGGTATCCTTGGCGAGTAGGAAACTAGCCTGGTTCGGCTGTGCACTCCGCCACAGCGGCCAAAGGAATGAACCCACTCGGCTTTCGTTCCATTTCGCTAGAAGCCCCTTCAGTTCCGGGGGACCCATCTGCACCTAGTTGTCAAATAAATGAGGAGACCTCCAGCTTGTGGGCGAGGTGGCAACCCTTCTAACGAGGCTGCATCCCAACCTCTCCCAGACAGAGATGTCCATACTTCTTCATACCCAGGAGAGGCGCATCAAACTTCCAGCCCTTGGATTGAGCTAGTGTAGCAGGGATATGTTATTACACCAGATTATTCATTTTTATTTGTTTATAATATTTTATTTTATTTGGTATTATTGTTTATGATTCAGGTATTTTTTTTAAAAAGAAGATTGAGAGCTCATTTTAAAATTAATAATCTCAGTATGCACGTCAGCTGACGTCATACGTAGGTGAGAGACGAAAATTGCGGTGCAATCTAGGATCGTCCTCTTGTTGGCTATGCTATTAAGGAGAGAGGTACGGTCTCATGAGCTCTGATCATATATTGTTTTACTATGTTTCACAAGTATTTAGTTCATGGTTAAATGATCAAAAAGGAGAACGTATTCAATTTAAACTATATGTAACTGTTCTTTTGAGTAATTATTGTGTTAAAAGAAGTTTAATTATCGGGTGAACAGCAAACAATGCAAGATGGCGGCGCCGTATATGTACATGTGCGTTTGTGTGTGTGCGTGTGCGCATGTGTGTCTGTGTATGCGTGTTTGGGTTTGTGTACGCCTGCGAGTGTGTGTGCGCGTGCGGGTGTGTGCGTCTATAACAGAGCCATCTATAACCATCTATAGCCGTCTATAAAAGCCAAACAGAGATTAGAATATTGGATAATAAGCACCATTTTATCTGAGTATTGGTCTCAGCCTCACTAATAGTGAGAGCCAACTCCACTCTGGCGTTTACATCATTGTGGGCACTGGCGCAGGTTGCATCTCTTGCATAAATATATAGAGCAGTTGGCTGGGCTATGCCTCCACTTTGTTGAGGTTCAATAACCTCCTAGTGGAGCTAGGTCTCAGCTGGGGTCTTAGGAGTCAAGACTTAGCATCAGTTTGGCATACGCCTGAGCAAGCACCATTTCGCCTACACAGGTGAGGAAGAGCATTCCTCTAGCTCCTCTACTACCCCTTTTTAAAGTGTGAGTATGGGCATCCTATCCTTCAGTTAGCTTATTTTACACTAGTTGGCCGAGCGGAGTGGCTTTGCTACTCAACCAGGTTTGGGAAGAGTTAAACCCCAGTAGGGTTGAGCCCCTTTTCTGAGCTTGAGCTCAGAAGTGGTATGAAGTGGATCCCCAAACCCTCCACCAGTGATTCACAAGTGCAAAACTAGTGATTTCCACTGGGTGGGCCTCCATCTAAAAGCTGTGTCCCCCAGAGTGTGGCATCGCACGTTATCTGCCCATGAAGTTCTTCGTTAACCGGTTCCTCAGGACAAAAGGTAAGGAATGATCTCTTCCATACCTTTTATCGCGGGTGGGGACAGGCATGGATTCATAAGCCAAATTAATTGGCCTTTTCTATAAGCTTGAGCATAACAGAGTCCAAAGCCAGAGAAGATCCGAAGATCCGTCATGACCTCTCTATCCAACTAGCATCATCAACAAGTATGCCCTCTAGGGCTGCTAGAAATGTAGGTGTAATTATCGATTATAAGCTTAACTTCACTGATCATGTTGCCACCATTGCCAAATCCTGCCGATTCATGCTCTACAACATTAGGAAGATCAGACCTTCCCTCTCGGAACATTCTAAACAAATCCTCATCCAGGCTCTGGTCCTGTCCAGGCTGGACTCATGAAATGCTCTGCTTGCTGGACTCCCGATGTACACAAACCAAAGCTCGGCAGACGATACAGAATGCGACATCAAGAGTGGTGTTCAAGGAACCAAAAAGAACAGTCTCTATCTTTAAAAAAACGACTAAAAACTCATATCTTCGGTCTAAACCTAACCCACAAGAAAACCTTCTTTCTAACCTACTCATGTTGTATCCCCCCCACAGGTTTTTATCTCGCCTTGTGTAACTTTGTAATGGTTCTTGCTCACCAATTGTTGTCTCTGCTATTTACCGCTTCATTGTCTCTTCGAGTCTTTATAAGTGGCTTTGGATAAAAGCGTCTGCTAAATACTTAAATGTAAATGTAAATTATTTAGATTCTTATTATAGCCAAGATTTCCAAGATTGAGGATCAAGCCAATTATGAAGAGCCTTAAGTTGGAACAACCTATGGGACAGTTCCAAATTTGTCACAGCCAGTCTTCCAGAATTTGTGGAACGTTGCAATGTGGCAAATTTTATTTTGGAAGAGTAACTGTTCCAGATAAATTGGTAAACTATGGAATTTATCACCTTGAAGTAACCTGGAGGAAGGAAAGCAAGTTAATGTTTTCATTTTCATGGTGGAGATTTTGCTTTGAAGAGAAACTTTAGGATTAGTCCCTCTTTGAGTATCAATTTTAAACTTTACACTATTAATAGGATTTCTGTCTTACCCAAATAAAGGAAAGAATATTTAACAGGAATGAATGAGGGGATAGAAAAGTACATTTTCACAGTGTTGATTAGCATTAAAGCCTGGTCCAGTTTATCTAGTACCGTGATTAATTATCAAAGTGATAAAATTTCTTATCAACATATATATTCGATTCAAATATAAGATATCCAAATAAGATATATAAGATTTACGATCCAAATATAAGATCTGTGTTCCACGCTGTAAAGGGAATAGAGGGGAAATAATATTACCAGCTAAAACTGATGCTTCAGGTGAGTGTTAAAGTGTCTTATTCATTGAAATTACAATAAGTCTGCAAAACAATGTTATCAGCAAAATGCGTCCTTTGATAAACCTTGCATTCTTTGGTTACGCCATGGATTACATCCTGCATGCAAGAGTTTTGGCATAAATCTTTAGATCACAGCGGATGGGCAATACTTGTCAGTAACTGGAACAGTCTAACGCTTTGGTCCCGAATTTATTCCTGAAGGGCCGGTGTCCTGAAGAGATTAGCTCCAACCTGCCTCAACACACCTGCCTGCAAGTTAATGTTGTGCATAATGAGACCTTGATTAGTTGCTTCAGGTGTGTTTGATTGGGGTTGAAATTGGGATGGTTGATCAACACCGGCTGGGTCAACTGGGCAAGGTGGATAATGTTACAAGACCCGAAACACCAAATGATCCCAGGTCACACATTCTTGTATTTTGGTGTTTTATGGAAATGTACCATGCTCTATTGCAAATCAAACGAATCGGGCAAGAGAGTTCCTATCATGTGCCGTGTTTCTAGATATAGTTACGGAGCGAGGCAATCTAGACATGCGACATGCCGCTTTGAAGACTTTTTAATGCTTCATGAAAATCCTCTAAGCTAGGGAGTTGATTCCCAGTTGTGTGACCATAGGCAGTTCTAATATATACAAGTAGTCATGTGTAAAACCCATGAGTAAAATGTGGATGACAGTTCTTGGATAGTTTGTGGAGGTCTAGATCTTTCTTTGTTTATTACAGAGGGGGCCATGGACGGAGATACTCCACACACAGAAAAGGCCACGAGCCGGCTTGGAGATTTGAAACAAGGGACTTGGAGTCTTGGGACACAACAACTGGAAGGAGATACGAGAAAAGATTGGAGATCACAGGAAACAAGAGTGGTTAATATAGCAAGAGGTAAGTCAACACTGACTTTGTTAGAGGAGGCCGGACACAGTGTGGAGTAAGCCATGCTTTTACTGTGGTATTGACGTGGAGCTTGATGTGGAACATTTACGGAGCTAATTAGAATTGAGGTGACTGTGATCTTTGTGTTTGTGAAGGTTGGAAGCCTGGCCAGACATTTTAATGATCTTTCAGAGAATAAATAAATGAATGATCCTTTACATTTACATTTACATTTAGTCATTAAGCTGTAAGGTTTATTCAAAGCGACTTTCAAATGAGGTTTACAAAAGAAGCATTTACAACAGTAGGTAACAAAGCAATCGTAGTACTCACATGTCAAAACGCCATTCAGTGTGAATAAATGTGAAGTCCGTAGACGTAGTATTTTTGATTCTCTGAAAATTGATCATAGTTCAGTAATACATTTATTCACATTTATTCAATAGCTTACAGGGTGTATTAAGGTAATTTTTTACATCTGCTTTGGTCCTACACTATAGCCTGATGTGGACCTCTGCAAGAATTTGATTGTGTATCAATGCAAATCCGAATGCTGGCATTGTGACTGGACTGCTGGAACCCCTCCCTTTTAGGTAAAACAACCTTCTCTGTAGTGTCGAGTTTACACACGCATTTCCGGATGATTTCCCATGTGTAGTTGAAAAACAAGTTATAGTTGTTGTATCAGGGTGAGATTTATCAAGTACAGGATTGAAGACAACGTTAAAATCACCACGTCCCAAAAGGAAAATCAAGTAATAAATTGGATATTTTTGTAAAAAAAGCACTGTCTTTCTTCTAGACTAGGGCTGATCTATTGTAATGTATTTTGCAGCATATGAAAATAATGACCTTTCTTATCATTCCCATATGTTCAATAGTTAAGTGTAATTTCCCTATGAACTAAGACACACACCCCCTGAGTTTATTATGAGCACAGCTCCCCATCACATTGTTTTAAGTGAGGCTCTTTGATAAGGGCACAGGAGATGGATTTACGATGCAAATATTGTAATATACAGGAGCATGCATTGTGTGTTTACAATACCATGATTTTGTCTTACTGAAGTGAAATAGAGCTATTGACATATTTCCAGTGACATGTAAATATTAGTATGTATCCTAGAGACCAACCTACCTAGATGCAAAATTCTTTTAAAAGAAAAGCAAAACTATTAAAATATTGAAATGACTATGAACAACAACCAAAACAGACCCCACACCACCAAAGATGATGGTCTGCATGAACAACAGAAACAAATGTTTATATGTGGCCAGCCCACTTCAATGCAAGACATATCCGCGAAAGGCCCATGAGCACACACTCCATAAGTCCTAAAGTCATACAGGACAGTATAGAAGGCCATCTGATATTTTCCTTACACAAAATGCTCAATAACTCTGAAATAACGAAAATTAAGGATAATATTAAATTCATCAAATTCTTTTAATTATTATTTTGTTGTATGTTTTGCTCAATTATCCTAATGGTGCAAGCAGTTTTGTCAGAAGAGAACGTCTTGGGTTACTTTGCTGTAACCCTGTTCCCTTAAAAAGTGAATTTTTAAAAGCTTTGGGAACTAGAATACCAACGCCGCCACACTGGTTGTGTCTGGACCCCTCAAGGTGTGAGGTGTAAGTGTGAACACGCATTGGGAGAGGTCTAAGACCTGATTTTGGGTTGTTGACCACGGGACACAATAGGCTGGAGTAGAAGGTCCACTCAGGCTATAGAATCTGACAAATATGTCCGGAGAGGACCAGTCCGCTGAATCTAACACTTCTCACAAGGGGACACCTTTGGCTTAAGTCATAAAAGATGCAACACCCCCAGTTGAATGGGCCCTTTCTCCTAGAGGCGAGGCTTGACCATGCACCTCATAGGCTAGGGCACTAGCATCCCTCACCCACCTTGATATAGTCTGCCTGGGTTGCAGCCACCTCATGGTTGCGGCCTCCGTAGCAAATGGCAATGCCGTCATGAGGCTTAAAATACTCTGACAGTAAAGAGCTCTAACTTTCTGGCCTGGCCTGACAATCCCTTAGAGTGTTTAAAAAAGGACTCGAGGCATGCTGGGGACAATTGTGCCCACATCGTGTTCGAGTCCTATTCAATACATTTCAAATGTGTTGTCGTCTGTGTAGGAGAAAGAACGCTCTTCTTGGGGTTGACAACATCCTGATGTCAAAGTGCTGGCTATTGTGATTGGGCTAGAATCAGCCAGTCGTCTTTTTCATTCAAAATGAGGATGCCCTGGAGTTGCAGAGGAGTCAGAGCCGCATCCATGCAAAGAACCGATACTGGTAAGCTTCGTTCCCAAAAGCGAATCTCCGGAACCTCCTGGGTTGTGGCAGGATCTAGTATCTCTTTGAGATCTGTTGTTGCAAACCAATTACAGTTGTATATGGTTGAATGAGAGATACAATCATACCCATAGTCAGCATTTTTAACTTCAAAGTTCCTAAATAGCGGGTTCAGCCCGCAATGATCTAAGATCCCCCCATCCTTTTTGGAAATCAGAAGTTACGGCGGACTCTCTGTCTGGCAGGGAAATGTGCTCTATGGCCCCTTTGTCCAGCAGAGTCTGTTCCTGTTGTGCTTGTTCTGGTTCGACCTAAGTGAAGACCACACCATTGAAGCGCGGCAGAAGATAAGCCGACTGAATCCTGTTGACTATGTCTACGGTCTTGAGTACCCAAGGCAAGATTGCTGGCAGTAGATTCTACCCTGCCAATTTCTCTGAAAGGGGTATAAGATTTTGCACTTTGTGTTGTTTGGGGGAAAGAGTAAATGGCAACATGGCAGGAGCTGGCAGCACAGAAGTGTTATGATAGGGGTAACTGGTCCCTGAAACGCCGCTGACGGCAAGGAAAGCACGGGGTCCCCTGGAGGTGCCCGGGATGAGCCTATGCTCTCTCACCAGAGCCTGCGTGTTCTATGCCGGGGGGAACACCTTCTCGGTCCTAGGTGCACGCCTGTAAGGACCGCTTATGAGAAATAGTTAGTTTTTAGGTAAAACCTCCCAGCAGTGGCCTGTGGAGCGCAGCAAGCTGTTCTCCTATCTCTTCGAAGGGGAGCATGATTCCCCACACTCTGCTTCTTTGCCTCCCACCTACCGCAGACAGGCGCAGAACAGGGTTGGGCAGGATCTGGTTGGGGTTGGGTGTATGACAACCCCAATGCCTGAGCACGGTGGGGAAGAAATTTAACGAACGCCTCCTCATGGCGTTTGGATTCCCGGAATCTGCCAATAATGATAATAATAATAATGATAATAATAATTATAATAATAATGATAATAATAATAATGGTTATAATAATCTGTCTTTTAATGCTTGTGAAATACTTAGAGTCTTCTCTCACAAACAAACGCACATGCATGGGCACGCGTGCACACACACACAACATGGTACTTGAAGACAAAGAGACCTGAGGGCATGTGTGTGTATGAAATTGATAGTGGCAATTGTGTAGTGCCATTGATAATGACACTGAGGTTGTTAAAGCCAATTTTTGTGTGTTTGGCACACGTGCTTCACAACCGGTCAAACAAAGAATGTTTACCTGTAGTGTTTGAAACGCAGTATCGAATATAGCTGTTGATAGAGAACTGGTTCTCCTGGTCGATCTTGTTGATCTCAAGGTTTTTCTTCTTTTGGAATTGTTTTTCCTCAACACCGTTGGTGGCAGCTCCTCCTCAGTTTAAACTTTTAATTAATAAAATTTAAATTACTATATTATTTCTATTTACAGTACCCCGTATGACCGTATAGCCTGATTTTTTGTCTGTGTGTGCGCTCTGTAATTTGCTTTGTTTTTTTAAGTAAATGTAATGTAACATGCTTCATGTTTAGCTGATTTGAATCAATGAAAATGATGAAATGCACTATACAAATAAAGTGTACTTGAGTTGACTAAAACTAAAACCTTTGCAATTTTTCATTCCGGAGTACTCTGTACTGGTCGAAGAACTTATTATTATAAGCATTCTTCCAAATACCTTTTTAATAAGTTTTTATATGATAGTCTAGAAATATACTATGCAAATGTAAATTCAACAAGTTCCAAAAAAGTGGAAATCAAACTGTTAAGTAAATTACAGACCATGCAAAGAGAGAAAACTTGCGTTAATTTTTTTAAGAGTCTGGACCTAGAGATAAAATGAAACCCATTTGGAACTTTGGAAATGTCATGCTGTACCAACCAACACACTGAGTTTTAACAAGCCCTGATTGTTGAGGTAAGTAAGATGATTTCTCGTGAGACTACCTAAACAAACCGGTTACAGCACATTTCAGCTTTGTGATCTCAGATTGTACAATATGCTAATAAAAGTGTAAACAGTGTCACAAAGGCCACATGTATTCCACAGATTGTTCTTTACACTTGTTCGTTGTAATATTCTACTTGCCTTTAGATTGAGGGAAGCTGTGTCGTAACGTGAAGAGCTAGCTTAGGTCATATTTTAAAATTCAAAAACAAATGTTTTTTAACATAATTTATTTTTAGTAAGTTATGATTAAAACACTTTACATGATGAAATGTTATTTTTTAGTGCAGAACATTAAAACATTACATAGATACAACTTATCTGTATAAAATGATACACATTCCTTTTATTTTCGAAATTTTTATATTTTGGAAGGCTACTAAAATAAAATATGTTATAATAATAATAATAATAATAATAATATGAGGGTAATGTGTGTTTTTCATATCATTTGTTTATTTTAATATCCTTTTGGATACAAAGTGAAACTGCTAAAAATTTGAGATCTTATTTTAGTAAGATTGTGTTTGACCTTTTCTTTGAATAATATTTTTCTGTAAAAAGATTCATTCATAGTTCTTATGAACATTTCCTCACCGCACTTCAAACTTGAGTTATTGTGATTTTCAAACCCAAAGTTCAAAACACAATTCATCGAAGTTTGCACTGTCAACACCATTGCTAGGGTACGCAGAAGGGTGCGTTTTCTATTCAGAGTTAATAACCCATATCATATTCTTTTTAAAGATGTCAGCATCCATGTTGAAAGGTTGGGAATGCCTGATGCTAACATGGTCTTCATTTTAAAAATGACACATTAGGATTGGCCTTTAAACACACATACACACCTATTTTTGTGTCTTTATGTGTAAATGTGTAGTTTGAGGATCTTAATCATCCTAAATATCTTAATCATTCACAATAATTCATTTTAAATAAATCGTAAAGATCGTAAAGTCACAATAATGAATTATTTACCCTGGCACTGTAAAACTAATTTTAATCTGGAAGCATTAAGTAGCTCAGGTGACCCAGAAACGAAAATAATACAGATGGTTAAATACTGAGCTGAAGGGTCTGAGATTCTAATTCATGTGTGTTATGAGCAAATGTTAACATGTTAATTTAACATTTTAAATAATAAAGCAACGGATAGCAAAAATAAAAAAACAACTTTTTAAAATTTTTCTTAAATAGTGCCAGTGTTTTCCTGCCTTACCGAGTATTTATTTTATGTTTTAATCTTGCTGTGTATAGATTTTTGCCACTTCCTTTGTTTTACGCCTTACCGCTATCCCTGGACATGTTTGCCTGGTTGTTAGTGATTTTATTACCTGGTTATTGATTCTGATTATGGACATTGTTTGGACATGTTTGCTGTGTTAATAGATCCCCGCAAATTCTACTTCATTGAGTCCCCGCCTTTAAATCTTTACAGTCCTCGCAGTCTACAAATCATCAAATACATGCAAATAGAAATAATGTATTTTTTATATGTAAGAATAAAAAAAGGGGTCAGTTGTGGTCTGATGGTTAGAGATTTACAATAGTACTCAGAAGGTTATAATAGTATAATATATATAATAGTTCCTTTAGAAAAATTTAAACATGGTTTGTTATCACAGCAACTGTGAGTTAAGATTTAAAGTCAAATGATTTGATAAGAATATGAATTGACATGTTGAGTACCAGTGGCTGTATTACAGAAGTTTTTGGAACCGGCTTTGTGACCTCAGATGGCATACTGGTGCATTCTGTTGTCTTCTCCACCCCAGTGTGACACCCTCAATGGGAATTTATTAGGAAACATAAACAATTAAAATCAAGGGCGTCGCTAGACCGTTTTTACCGGGGCACGTGACCTAGTGAAAATCATAAGATTCAGATTCCATGTTTTTGATAACATTGATTGACAATCGATGCAAAAACTAAATTTATATTGAACGCTTTTTTATTTATATTTTTATTCAATGCCACAAGAACAAAAGGGGTAATGCAAATTAACATTAACTTACAATAGAAAATAATATATAAAATATAAACAAGTACACAATTAAATTACACAAAATGTTTTTAGAACTTAAGTTCTTATAACTTTTTAGTTGTTTGCTCTTTTCAAGAGATTCACATAAACTTTAGATTCGTTGATAAAACAAGAGAAATTTGGTTTAAATCGAGCCCCTTTTTTCTGGAATTTTCCTATTTAAAAAAGTAATGTATTGTACAATATTTTGTCCTTTACAATTCAGTCTTTCTTTTTCCATATAGAAAGAATATCAAATATAAAGAAAATGTTTTCATGAGGAATAACCGCGTTGATACCTTCTGTCATATAATTCTTTAAAAGCATTGTCACACTTACAAAATATTAAAAATTAAGTTTGTTTCAACACAATATTGATTATCTTACTTTTATTAAATCTTTATTGGTTCCTCTAGAAAAAAATCAGAATGTTTTCGTTGAACAGAGAAGCAGACAGTTTGATGATGACATTAAAGGACTACTAATACACATGAGTTTAATGATTTTAATTACAGAATATAAACTATTTTGTAGTTTGTGAGATTAACAGCTATGTATTTGAAACTAAAAAACACTATGGACGCGGGCCTAACAACGCCCTTTGGCCATGATTTATTGATACAACCTGGTCTCTCGTACCTTATTGATTCAATATGAACCACCTGCCCTTAAAAATATTAACTATGTGCATTATTTTTTTAGCTTCAAATAAATAGATTTTAATCGAAAAATTTATTATTTATAGTTCTTTAGTTAAAATAATCAAACTCATCAGTAAAATATTACACAGGTAAATACCTATGATCTTTTTAAACATAACTGCATACATCAATGGATGCATCATTTTTATGGATGATTAGCAATATCTGTAACAAATTATGGTATTTAACATATGACAATGCAGTCATAACCAGCCAGACAATTTTCTTGTCAACACATCACAAAGACATCAAAACACATACTGACATTATCTCAAACCCGTTTCTAAAAAAGTTGGGAGACTGTGCAAAATGTGAACCAAAAAGGAATGCAATAATTAACAAATCTCATAAACGTACATTTTATTAAAAAAATATTTATTTCACTTATCAAATGTTGAAAGTGAGACATTTTGAAATAGCATGCCAAATTTGACTTATTTCGGATTTGATGAGAGCCAAACATTCCAAAATGGTTGGGACAGGTAGCAATATGACACCGGAAAAGTTAAATGTACATATAATAAACAGCAAGAGGACCTATTTGGAACTTAATGGGTCAATTGGCAACATGATTAGGTATAAAAAAAGCCTCTCAAGTGTCTGGGAAGAGGACCACCAATTCCCCCAATGCTGTGGAGAGAAATAGTGGAGCAGTATTAGTAGCAATCTTAGAGAAAAATGGCAAAGAGTTTGAAGTTATCATCAACTACAGTGCACAATATCATTTAAATATTAAGAGAATATGGAACTATCTTTGTGCGTAAGGGTCTAGGCCAGAAAACCATGCTGGAGGCCCATGATCTTAGGGCCTTTAGACAGCATTGCTTCACATTCAGGAATGCTACTGTAAAGGAAATCACAACATGGGCTCGTGAATACTTCTATACAATATTGTCAGTGAACACAATCCACCATTGTTCATTGTTGCCGGTTAAACCCTATAGGTCAAAAACGTGTGGCATGGGAAGCTCACCCATCTGGAAAGGCACCATCAATGCTGAAAGGTATATCCAAGTTCTAGAACAACATAAACTCCCATCCAGATGTCGTCTCTCAGGGAAGACCTTGCATTTTCCAACATGACATCGCTAGATCACACACTGTGTCATTTACAACATCATGGCTGTGTAAAAGGAAGATTCAGGTACTGAAAGGGCCATTCTGCAGTCCAGATCTTTCAATCATTGAAAACATTTGGTTCATCATAAAGAGACATACATTGCGTGAAAATGACTTAGGACAGTCAACTAGAAGCCTGTATTAGACAAGAATGGGACAACATTCCTATCCCTAAACTTGAGCAACTTGTCTTCTCAGTCCTCAGATGTTTGCGAACTCTTATAAAAAGAAGTGGGATTGCCACACAGAGGTGAAAATGGCCTTGTCCCAACTTTTTGAGATGTGTCCATGCCATGACATTTAAAATGAACTAATTTTTCTCAGTTTAAACATTTGATTAGTCATCTATGTTGTATTCTGAATAAAATATTGAAATTTGAAACTTCCACATCGTTGCATTCTGTTTATATTAACTATTTGTACAGTGTCCTAACTTTTTTGGAATCGGGTTTGTTTATTGTTCGTAAAACGTTTCACATCAGTTCGTTTGGCTCTTGTTGGACTCTAAGCGTATCATCTTGTTTTGTAGCTGGAAAAACATCTTGAAAACTTCAGCGCCCATTAGTGCCCCCAGGCTTACCGCAGAGGAGTAGCTGATGACAAAATCATTTTGTCCTTGATGACATCTTGGTTTTGCTTTTCAGTTTAACTATGATATGAACGGGCCTTGAGGGAGGGAAAACTATATAAACGTTCATCCTCAGACAATCAGTTCTCATATATTAGAGAAAAGAAATGTAAGTGTTCTATATTTCCTTTGATTCTGACAATGAATCAATCATTTTGTACAACATTAATCCTTTATAGTTTAAGACCGAACAAGAACATGGTGTAACTATTAGGTAAGGTGTGTGCTAGCGAGTTCTTAACCGCAGGGTGGGCAGACTACATTCCGAGATTCTATTATTCATTTGGTATTATGCAGTTGTCAATCATCACTGCAGAGCAAACAGGTTGTCTTGCTCAAGGACACTTCATTGGCACTGGGATTCGTACCCGAAACTTCCGCTTACAAGTCCAACTCTCTACCACCAGACCACGACTGACCACCTATGGCATCCATAGATTCAGATGTCTTTTTGTAGTGTTTGTTAATAAAACAGGTTCAATGTTATTTAAGACATTTTATTTACAACAAGAGTACAACAGTAAATGTATTCAATTTAATTTGGAAAAATATAAAGGAAAAATACGTCATACACATTTCTTATAAAAATGAACCATGGTTTAAGTCTCGTTGCAATAATCTGAAACACTTTTTGAAACACCTTTTTACCTTTAAACTTAGTAAATGCTGAATAAATTAACTAAAACTTAACTAAGCATTAGCTAAATCTGCAGTTTTGCAATAAGCAATGTTCATGTTCACGTTCAATATAAGGTTTCCTGTTTTTTACAGACGTGCGTGGTTACACACTCCATATATAAAGATATATATTTTTTTCTTCTTTCATTATAAGATTAGATCGCTTCTTTATATTTAAAATGTTCTTTCACTCGCTTCAGTTTTTTCAAAAGTTTATCAAACAACTGTGGATATATTACTTCATCAAACACGGTGAGTAATGGCTTCTCCTGCTCTTGTTATTTGCACTTGTTGTCACATGTATAGTTTATCTATCTCTGTCAATGATGAGGAATTCATATGTGATACATGCAGGGAAATAGTAAGGCTGACAGAGAAGATTTCAGATTTAGAGACACGCATCCAAACTTTAATTGAGGAAAGTAAGATTGTTAAAGATACAGTTTTGGATGCGTCTTACTCTGGGTTTAATACACATTGTACGGTTCCGGTAACAGAGCCTGTGCATCAGGGCAACTGGGCGACTGAGACGGCATAGTCGTGGGTCAAAACACCGCTCTTCTGTTCCGATGAAACCATTAAACAGGTTCTCAGGATACACCCACTGAGAGACCTGATGATTACATTATAATCTATATAAACGAGTCCACCCCATTATATAATCTATATAAACGAGTCCACCCCACAAGATTACTGTTATAAACATGAGCCGCGTCCAAATGGTAAAGGGGGAGGTGTTGCTTCAATATATAACAATATTTAAAAACTTCTCAGAGGGCAGGTTTCAAGTTTAATTCGTTTGAAGTAATGGTGCTTCATATAACACTACCCAGAGAAACAAACGTGAATGATAAATCCCTTTTGATGTTTACACTGGCTACTTTATACAGGCCCCCAGGGCACCATACAGACTTTATTAAAGAGTTTGGTGATTTTATATCTGAGTTAGTTCTGGCTACAGAAAAAGTTTTAATAGTTGGCGATTTTAATATCCATGTTGATAATGAAAACGATGCATTAGGATCAGCCTTTATAGATATTCTGAACTCTATTGGGGTTAGACAACATGTTTCAGGACCCACCCACTGCCTAAACCATACTCTAGATTTAATATTGTCACTTGGAATTGATCTTGATGATGTTGAAGTTTTGCAGCAAAGTGATGATATCTCAGATCACTATTTAGTGTTGTGCAAACTAAATATTGCCAGAGTTGTAAATCCAACTTCTTGTCACAAATATTGTAGAACCATCACTTCTACCACAAAAGACGACTTTGCAAGTATTCTTTCTGATGTATCCGAATTCCATAGAATTTCCAGCACACCCGAACAACTCGATAATGTAATCAAAACGACAGATTCGCTCTTTTCAAGCGTTTTAAATTCCTTTGCCCCCTTAAGCTCTAAGAAGGTCAAGGAAAAAAGTTTGACTCCTTGGTATAAAGAGCATACTCACAGTCTAAAGAGAGCAGCCCTAAATATGGAACGCAGTTGGAGGAAAACAAAACTAGAGGTATTACGTATTGCTTGGCGGGAAATTAACCTATCCTTCAGAAAGGCAGTAAAAACTGCCAGATCAGATTACTTTTCTAATCTTTTAGAAGAAAACAAACATAACCCCTAGTATTTATTCAACACTGTATCTAAACTAACGAAAAATATAGCCTCAACAAGTGCTGACATTTCCCAGTACCACAGCAGTAATGACTTTGTCAATGTCGGGTCAATGGACAGGTCCCCACCTACACTAGAATATCATGCCCCAGACCTACTTCACTTCTAAAATTGACACTGTTCAAGATAAAATCGTAACCATTCAGCCGTCAGCTACTGTATCGCATAAAATTTTTAAACCCCCAGAGGAACAGTTCCATTCATTCTCTACCATACAAGAGGAAGAACTGTGTAAACTTGTAAAATCATCAAAAGCAACAACATGTATGTTAGACCCTATTCCATCTAAGCTACTAAAAGAGGTGCTTCCAGAAGTCATTGGTCCTCTTCTGTCTATTATTAACTCGTCATTGTCGTTAGGATATTTCCCTGAATCTTTCAAACTGGCTATTATTAAGCCTTTCATTAAAATCCACAACGTGACCCCAAAAACCTAGTTAATAATAGACGAATCTCAAATCTCCCATTCCTGTCCAAGACACTAGAAAAGTCAGTATCCTCACAATTATAATAATTTCTAGAGAAAAATTATATCTGTGAGAATTTCCAGTCAGGTTTTAGACCACATCATAGCACCAAGACTGCTCTCCTTAGAGTTACAAATGACCTTCTCCTCTCATCTGACCGTGACTGTATTTCCTTATTAGCGTTACTGGATCTTAGCGCTGCCTTTGATACTATAGACCACATAATTCTTCTACATAGACTTAAACACGTTGTGGGCATGAATGGAAGTGCATTAGCGTGGATTCATACTTAAATGACCGCTATCAATTCATAGCAGTAAATGAAGAGCTATCATATCGACAACATGTTCAGTATAGAGTACATAAAGGCTCAGTTCTTGGTCTGCTACTCTACACGCTATACATGTTACTTTTAGGCAACATGGTGTCAGCTTCCATTGTTATGCTGATGATTCTCAGCTCTATATTTCCTCACTACCCGGTGAGACACACAAATTCAAAAATTTATGGAATGCATAGTCGATATAAAAAACTGGATGACGAGTAATTTTCTGCTGCTTAACTCTGGAACTCTGAAGGTGTTAATTATAGGACCTAAAAACTCTGCCTGCAACAACTTAGAAAAATGTCTAAAATTTGATGGCTGCCCTTTAAACTCTTCGTCATCAGTTAGGTAAACTACAAGATATTTAAAAATCTCTCCTTAGAAAGCCACGTATCGAGTATTTGTAAAACCGCATTTTTCACCTCAAAAATAAATCTAAATTACAGCCTATGCTCTCAATATCAAATGCAGAAATGTTAATCCATGCATTAATGACCTCAAGGTTGGATTATTGGAATGCTTTATTAGGTGGTTGTTCTGCACGCTTAGTAAACGAATTACAGTTAGTCCAAAATGCTGCAGCAAGAGTTCTTACAAGAACCAGGAAGTATGACCACATTCCTCTGGTCCTGTTAACATTGCACTGGCTCCCTATCAAACATCATATAGATTTTAAAATCTTGCTTATTACTTACAAAGCCTTGAATGGTTTAGCACCTCAATATTTGAAAGAGCTCCTGTTACATTATAATCCTCTGCGTTCGCTTCATTCTCAAAACTCAGGCAATTTGATAATACCTAGAATATCAAAATCAACTGCCGACGGCAGATCCTTTTCTACTTGTCGCCTAAACTATGGAATAACTTACCGAATACTGTTCGAGAGGCAGATACACCCTTGCAGTTTAAATCTAGATTAAAAACCCATTTCTTTAACCTGTGTTACACATAAATACTAACATGCTTCTAATATTCAAGCTCTTTGGAGCCACCGGATCCAGACTATATCCAGATCAGATGGCATTGCAGTCACCAGGATCCAGTGCGTATCCAGACCAGATTGTGGAGAAAGGATTCCTAAGGACCGGAAGGACAGCGGAGACCAGGACAACTAGAACACCAGATGCAGATCCCTCGCAAGACCTTGCCTCAGATTACCGTCAGGATGGGATCACAGGAGACAGATGATTCTTCTCTGGACCAGATGCTGGGTCCGGAACTAGAAAAGCCCTCTACAGCCCTCGAACAAAGCAAAGTCCAGAACAAGAACATCACGAATACCAATCCCCTGCGAAGACCTCGTCTGTGACGATCATCAGGATACGACCAAAGCACACAGATGTTTCATCTTCATTCTGCTGCAGCCTGGACTTGAACTGCTGGATTCGTCTGGTCAGAGGAGAACTGGCCCCCCAACTGAGCCTGGTTTCTCCCAAGGTTTTTTTCTCCATTTCTGTCACCGTTGGAGTTATGGTTTCCTTGCCACTGTCGCCTCTGGCTTGCTTAGTTGGGGTCCCCTCATTTACAACGATATAGTTGATTTGATTGAATTTGAACACAGACATTTTTTTAAGTAAACAAAGAGGACATCAATGAATTGGAAATTAATGCACAGACACCAATAAACTGAATAGAGATAACGTCCCCAAATTCAATAATGTATTGCCTTTTAACTTTAAGCATTATGATACACGGTTTACTAATTATTGTTGTTAAGCTGCTTTGATGCAATGTATTTTGTCTAAAGCGCTATATAAATAAAGGTGACATTGACAATATAATTGAATTAAGATTTTTACTGAAAATGGATTATACACTCTGCCTTTCAAGTACTTCCAGCGTAAAAATAATGGGTTAAGCAGGGGGAATATTTAAAGTGAAACGCTGGTCAGAGATTCAAAATGAAAACCAAAATCACAGCGCAAATGCCATTTAAAGTCAACACCATGACAACTTGTAACTTATCATGTCTGGTTGGAGTGGCTTTAATAATTCATGTTCCCGCCCAAAACATTTAAATCAGTTAAACTGAATTACTTAAATATTAAGAGTTTTTTTTTACCATTTAACCAAAATATGCTTGGGGTCTTGTTAAGGATTCAAAAAAAATTTTTTGTCGAGATTTAGGATTGTCATATTTCTATAGCACAAGTATCCAAATAACTTTTTATGGTCTTATATGGATCGTGAAAAAAAGAAATAAACTCCTAACAGCTTTTGGTCCAAACATGTGTCCCCATATTCTGAATTCGGATTCAGTTCAGGACATTTCTCCAGTTTACAGCAAATTCTCCACTCTCTTAATGCAAGCTGTTGGATTCTGATTTCTGTTCTTTTTCTTTGAGCAAAAATATACACAAACAACTTACTGAAATCATTATCCGTTCACACAAGAGGGAGGACAACCAGCATCTATGCATACATTTGAAGCGGGTGGAATGTATAACATGTAGATTGTTCTATTGAAATATTAGCATAATATTCTTATTATGTAAATAAGAAAAATCTTGCTAGGGGTTGAAATAATGATTTACATCTAGTCAAGTTACTGTAATTAAGAAGTTATTTGGATACTTGTACTTTTTTGAATAGATCTTTACATACATATATAAAACATCCAGGTCCTATAAACATCAAAATGAAGCTGACATTTTGCATACTTTCATTTGCCCTGAATAAATTAACATTAGTTTGATAAAAGTTTGATATTGTTTTTAACAATAACTACTTACCTAAAACTATTGTTTCGTCTACTACTGGTCAAAAGTTTTGGGACATTTGACTAAAATGATTATCATTATTTACAAAAAGGTTGGATCTGAAGGTTTATGCTTAAATGTCTGAAATTAGTATAATTGACAAAAATATAATTTAGCATACATACATGGGTTCTCCGCCCTCACGTCTGCATGGCCAAAAGTGGTTCAGAAGTGGTACCAGGCTGCGAGCCAAGGCAGGCATGTCGAGACCATCTGTCCCCTCAGGGCCCTTCTACTGGCTGGCCGCTAGTCTTGGCAGCCACAAACCACCTGCCTCGGCTATGGTGAAAAAGATCAACCCTCTGGTCCCGCTGGCGAGTAGGCTGCCAGCCTGAGTCAGGCTGTGCACCTGATCATGATGGCTGGAGTGTACGATCCTTCTTGGCTACTCGATGCAGTTTGCCGGACACCCGCCCAAGTGCCAGGGTATCATCTACTCTTTGATGAAGAATGTGGGGTTCTCTATTCTTTGGGATGAGGTTGCCAACTTTCTGGCAAAGACTGTGGTCAAGCCTGTTCCTCGAGCTGAGATGTTTTTGCTATTTCGTGCTTCCATGTCTCGTTTTCCCTTTGAAACTGACTGTTCCTACGGTTCGTGTCCCTTTGGGCTTTCCTTGTCTCCTCCGGTCTCTACGAAGGTCACGGAGGCCGCCATCGCCCCCTGAGGGAGCACGGAGTGCGGATATTGAATAACCTCGAAGACTGGCTTCTATTTGGTCACTCGCCAGAGGTATTTGGTATGCTCGTGGACCTAGTGCTACGGCACTCAGCCCAGCTGGGCTTTCGGGTCAACCAAGACTAGAGCCTACTCTCCCCAGTGCAGAGGATCTCCTAATTTGGGTCAGAACTAGACTCTGTTGCTATGTCTGCATGACTCCAGATGGACATGCTCAGTTACTGCTCAAATGCTTGAAACACTTCAAGCACCCTCGGTTTTCCTGAAACCATTCAGAGACTCCTGGGACACATGGCATCCTTGGCCGGAGTAATTCCCCTCGGGTTGATGCACATGAGACCACTGCAGCACTGGCTACAGAGTCGGGTTTAGAGGGCGGCATGATACCAGGCGGTTCATTGTCACGCGTCAGTGGCGATGCACCCTAGCCCCTTGGTCTTCTACGACCCTTGTACGAGCGAGAGCACCACTTGTAAAAAGCACTAACCTGCAGGCACACCACACTTGCCTGCAGGCCTGGGGTGCAGCAGGCACGTAGTATCGGGTCAATGGACAGGTCCCCACCTACACTAGAATATCAAGCCCCAGAGCTGTTGGCAGTACGTCTGGCCCTCAAGAGGTTCAGACCTCTTATTCGGAACAAACATGTTTTCGTTCGGTCGGACAGTCAACCGTTGCGTATATAGTAATCAAGATGGCGTACGCTCCAGGCATATGCTGCAGCTCGGCCGTAGCCTCCTTATTTGGAGTCAGCAGGCGGTGAAATCACTGCGAGCTGTTCATGAACACAAAAGTCGACATGCTCTCGGGTCAGAGACCCTGGCCAGGAGGGTGGCGACTCCACCCCCGCGCTGTCCAGCTCATTTGGGAGGTCCCCGGTACGTAGACCCTTGGTTAGAGGGATAGTGTTCCCTAGTGATCCCATGGTGATGGACGGCTCCTTGTCAAGGTAGGAGTAAGGCCATAGTCAGTGCCATAATCGGTAAGAGTCTCTAAACTTATAGCGAAGCTCTGATGTCACCTCCTCACTGGAAGGTCATGACTCGCCGAGTGTGAGTAAGTCGGTCCGCTGGATATCAGGACTTGGCCTGGCGATGTGGCGGGTTTGAATTAGACCCCCTTTCAGCTACACAATGTCAAGAGACAGACTGAACATTTCCCGTTACGTATGGTAACCTAGGTTCCATGAAGATGGGAACGAGATGTTGTGTCCTCCAGTGCCACGCTACCTTAGCGACCAGGAGAGGCTTCCCACGTTCCTCAGCACACCGGTCAGCATGGGCGGGTACATGAATGGATTCATTCACAAATTAATTGGCCTTTTTTAAATAGGCTCAGATACAAACGTGTTTTCAAGATCAACCCCTTTAAGTTCTCTCCTTCAGGGAACCTAATACCATACGTTACCGGAGACATTTTGTTTGTATAACTTTCCTGTATTTAAATTGAAGAGTATGGAAATTCTTAAAGGATTTAAAGTATAAGCGCAGAAGTATTTGTAGAGTAGCAACTGTGTTTTGTATTTTTTATTATCTGTTTAATAAAATAAATTAAGAATTATGAAATTTTAGGCTGATAAACTATTAATATCAGAAGGTGCTTCATCTTATACAATATATTTTACTTTATTTTATAACCTGCAGTGTATGTGTAACAGATCGGTACAATTTTGAAAACCAACCTTTTACCAGTAAAGGAATCCGACTACGCCACCCTAGAAATTAACTATGGAATAAAACTCAAAACCCAATTTAAGCACACAGGTCGGTTCCCTCAAAATATTAAGCAGGAGACAGGGGTGCAGAATAAAAACACAATGTTTTATTAAAAGAGGTTTATAAATAGACACAAATATATCAAAAGGACAGCAGGAGACACCACTTTGGATTGAAGGAAATACAATTACAATAATAAACAAATCAACTCTATGAAAATAAAATTAAATAAATACCAGCAGGACCGTGGCTCCCAACGGCAGGAAACAAAATGGAGTCTGGTCCTAGAAGAACACACTTCCACACACACGCACACCAAAGTGCACTCAGATCATACTACCACACCCTCAAAGAAGAACCACCACCAAAAGGAGGAAGATCCGTTTCAGCCGTGGGACCCCAGCTCCTGCAATAAACCCACAAGAAAATGAAAATAATCACAATTAAATCAACATACAATATAAACAAATAACTGAAAAAGAAGAATAAAACATGGCATAATAAGCTCTACTCCTGCAAAAGTAGGAAGAAAACCAACGAAAACAAAAAGCAACATAAAGCAAAAAGAAATTTCCTCTCAATAAAAAGAGGTTGTCGTATTCTCCAGTCAGTAAACCCCATAGGAACCAGATGAACCATCTCCTTGTAATAACGGCGATGACCTCTGCATGACAATATAAACTCCAGGACCTCAGGATTGTGAGCAGGATTTTATCAGTTCAAAGCGGAAGACAGCAGTTATCACGATACGAAATGATAGACGAGTTGTAACGTGTGGAAATTATGTGTAACCATATATAACGAGAGGTATAACGAGAGGTAGAACAAGGTACAGGAAATCATGCCTAGTTTGCATGCAGTAGTGTAAGCAGCACATCAATGCCAACACTATGAGTTAATATTTACATTTACATTAAGTCATTTAGCAGACGCTTTTATCCAAAGCGACTTACAATAGTCGAGGAGACAATGAAGCGGTAAATAGCCGATACAACAATAGGTTAACAAGTGCTACAACAATGCTACCGAGTTACACAGAGAGCGAAGTTACAAAAAGTATATATATAAATTTTTTTTTTTTTTTTTTTGATAGAGTGAGTAGGTTAGAAAAGTAGTGAGTTAGTGAGTTAGATGTAGCCGGAAAAGATGAGTTTTTAGGTGTTTTTTGAAGATAGAGATAGAGTCTGACAAGCGTGAAGCCAGAGGCAGATCGTTCCACCATCGAGGAACTGAAGCAGAGAACGTTCGAGAGAGAGATTTCTTACCCTTTTGAGCTGGTACCACAAGTCTCAGCTCATTTGCGGAGCGCAGAGATCTTGAGGGTCTATACCTTTGCATTAGTGAGTTAAGGTAAGTGGGTGCTGAACCGGTGGTGGTCTTGTAGGCAATGACAAGACATTTAAATTCAATGCGAGCTGCTACCGGAAGCCAATGTAGTTTTATGAAGAGAGGTGTCACATGGGTCCTTTTTGGTTCCTTGAACACCACTCTTGCCGCTGCATTTTGAATCATATGCAGAGGTTTAGTTGTGCACAACGGGAGTCCAGCAAGCAGCGCATTGCAGTAATCTAGCCTGGACAGGACCAGAGCTTGAACCAGGATTTGTGTGGAGTGTTCTGTGAGAAACTGTCTGATCTTCCTGATGTTGTAAAGCATGAATCTGCAGGATCTGACAGTCTCGGCAACATGATCTGTGAAGTTGAGCTGATCATCGATGATTACTCCCAAGTTTCTCGCAGACCTGGAGGGCACAATGGTTGATGCTCCTAGTTGGATCGAGAGATCGTGACGAGTCTTTGGGTCGGCAGGGATGACAAGAAGTTCCGTTTTCGCAAGATTAAGTTGTAGGTGGTGTTGCTTCATCCAGAGGGAGATGTCGCTCAGACATGCTGAGACTCGGGTCGAAATCGTCTGATCTTCCGGATGAAACGCAAGGTGGAGTTGCGTGTCATCCGCATAACAGTGGCAGGAGAAGCCATGCTTACGAATGACTGATCCCAGTGATGTCATGTAGACCGAGAAGAGCAACGGACCAAGAACTGAACCCTGAGGTACACCGGTGTCAATAATATTGATGCACAATCACATATCTGAGAGGCGAACAGTCTTCCCATCCACCAAAGCAGCACCGAAAACACACCAACACACACACAAAACCACACTCCAAATCTATAAAAAAACACTATAAGGGACCAACCAGTTTTAAAATTACCGCCTGTTACAGCACAGCGAGCTTACCTGAAACCACTGTAAACATGGCCCAAAGGGGAAAGTAGGATGTGACCGCATCACAGGCCACAACCAATCAGCCCTTATATTCAGGATACTGATCGCTGATAGACAAATCCGGCTGTCAATCATCTGATTTCGTTACATATGTCTTAAACATCTTAAACAATCTATGTGTATAAACATTTTTTCAATAGAATAATGTTGGTGTTACAAATGACAAAAGAAACACAAACATCTTTCCAAAAACTGTTTAAAAGGTTTTGCGCTCATTTCTTTTTTTATACTAATAAACAGTGGGTGTCAATTAAATATAAGCGTTGAATAGCCTCATTGTGCTATCCTTTGTCTCATTGTGAAACAACTCTATGAAACAAGAAAACAGATTAAAGTTCACATCATAAATTGATGATTGCATCCAAACCAGTGTAGCAAGGAAATTTTCCAGCACTGCTCATGAATGTAAATTGCTACTTAGATATGTGAGTACACCTACAATCCACCTCAAGAACTAAAGGGATTTCGATAGACACTTATGTCAAAATTGAAAGCAGTAATTTTATGTACAGATGCTTTTGAAAAAAAACATGGAACTTAAAAATCGATTACAATATGGTAAGTTCAACTTTTTTCCAACATTATGTTTAGAAGAAAAAATATTTGCTGTGCGTTCCTTTCCATTGGAATTTCCACACAGAGCAACAACACATAGTAAATTATTTAGCCTTAATTGTTGTTGTACCTTCAGAGTTAGCATTTTCAGATGTAGGAAAAACATTTCAATAATTTGCTGTTAAATAAAATTTAAAAAATGTGATCTTAAGAAAGCAGAGGAATCTAATTCCTTTATGAAGTTGATCGTTCGGAAACCAATGAGATGATATTTCTTTTTTTTTTTTAATGTTTTGTAGAACAGGTATACATTAATTCTGTGTTTCTTACTTTATCTTCTGTTTGTACTGTATTTAACTGTTTATAAAATTTATTTAAATTGTACTAAATCTTACAATTAATGGAAACTTTGTAAGCAAAATCATTTTTTGGCAGTTCACAGGGACAGATCATGTTTAAAAATGTTGTTTATTGGGATGAGCTTTGGAATGATTTGCTTCCTGGTGAGTCGACTCTTCTGACTTGTATTCTATTCCCTCTTTTTAATATTGTCTAAATCTTTTGAGGGTTTTAATCCCACTCTGGCACTACTGATCATATTATATAAACTGTAGAAATTAGAAGAAAATGTTTTGTGCATCTTTGCATGTGCCTTCATTATAAGGAAACTCATTTTATTATACTATGTAACAATTTACAAATATGTTGCCAAATATGACTGGAGTTTGACATTTAATGCACACAAAAACTTTAGTTTAAGTAAATTATTATTAATGTGTTATTAACATGCTTTAATGACCCAGTTATTGTAGTTTATGATTACTGTATAACTTTAAAATGAGACTTTATTGTCGAACTATCCATTGTGTGTTTATAGGTTGTGTGGTCATATTTGGGACTTGAAAGCAAAAACCAACCTCAACCCAAATTTCTTTTCACAAACTTGACTATCTATCCCGAAGGTGTGTTAAGCATCAGTTCAGAAAAGTCACTTTCAAGTTTATTTTCCTCAAAATTTGGAATCAGCTCAGAACGTTTCTCCAGTTTACAGAAGACTCTGTACTGGTCAGGACCAGACAGAAAAATCACAAATGTATCCATGAGTACAAGTCCAGCTCACTCCACATTTATCATTCAGAATATGAAAGACAGCTACCAAATGGGAGATGAGCTTTATGTCATGATCCATGCCAGAGATTTTTCCAATAAACCCAAACCTTATGGAGGAGACTTCTTTCAAGCCAAGCTCTTCTCATCCAAAACTCCCAACAAGGTATCTCATTGCTATAAAGTGTGATTTATTCTATGTTAAACTTGATAGGCTTAGAAAAGTAAGAATGTTCATGTGTCACAGGCCAGTGTATTTGGAGATGTGATGGATTTGCTCAATGGATCCTACTCTATCAGTTTTCTTCTGCCGTGGGTGGGACGGGCACAGGTGGCTGTGCGTCTGATCCACTCCAGTGAAGCTGTGCAGGTCCTCAAGCGTCACAGAGACACTGATTCTGACAGAGTTTTCTTCAATGGATATTTTGAAGGACCTGGACCAAATGGAACTAGGCTAAAAGAAACAGTGAAGTGCAATGTGAAGTGGGACAAGAATGGACTGGAGAAGATTGGAACTGGAGACTGCTGCTGTTACTACAAAGATTCTCGAACGGAAGAGGAATGGCGTTGTCAGAAACCCAAATCTCTGCCATGCAGCGCTCGTGTGTACCACTCTATGGGAGGGTATAGCAACCGATTGACTGCAGAAGAGAAAATGTTTATGTGAGACTAAATGACTTTTAATATATTTTGATTGGCATATTTAGCAATTAAATAGTTTATTGTTTGTACACTGATGAAACTGTAAATAGAAATGTTCTCTCTGGCAGGAAGGCAACCGACAAAGGTATCGGTGGAGAAACAAGTATTATCAAAATTCTTCCTTCCAATGAAAGTGCGGAAATTGGTATGTTGGTCAATGATAAATGATGATGGCACTACCCGTTAATACAATATCTAATTGGCAGTCTGTGTTGTAAAGCAAGGGAACGGGTTACCAATCATTTTATTTTCCTTATATTTCTGCTTGAGCTTGGTTCAGCTTAGCATATTTACAGTTGAGTCTTGTTGGACTTTCCAAGGGTCCTTCGTGTTCAAAAATTGGAGAGAGACAATCTCTAATAATAATGAGGTTTATTAATCAGATATAAGAATACAGCGCTGGGTTGTCAGTCCACGACTTCCACACTGACCAACAACTCAGTAACAAAATCACACAGTATTTATAGTATGTATCGTCGGTCTATCTTCTAGGCCGGAAGGGATCATCCCCTGCTTCCATCAATGGCAGATCTGTTTGGCTTTCCACCCTTAATTTCTCGTGCGTCAGATGACTTCAGTTTCTGTAGAAAAACATATCAAAGATACAAAGAACACAGCACAGAAGAACACTACCTCCTTTTCTTCTTTTAATTAGGATACAACAGTAACTCTTAGTTTTTCTGGTATTTGGGAGTGTGTTTTACTTCTCAGGCCCAACAACCTCCGCATGAGAGGCCTTGTACTGGCGGATGGGAGTAAGGTCAGATGACTCTTCTCCTGCAGCGGTTCTTGTTCTTATCACTTCTCCCTTTCTTGCACGTACACTTTTCCTGCCTTGCAAGCATATTGTTAACAAAAGCACATTCCAAAGCAATCCTTTATATGGTTACTTATTCTTAATATACTTTAGTAGAACTTGTAAAAGAATATGATTATTTGAACGATTAATACAACTTCAATCAATAAATCATAAGAGTATAATATTGTATATAAAAAAAGAGGATTAATACAGCATTGGTTAATAAAACATAAAATCATAAAGATGATTAATACAAACATTAATAAAACATGAAATCATAAAAGCTGTTAAATGCAACATAAAATTGTATCATTTTCCACAATTCCCTCTCTTGACCTCGTAAGAGGTCACACATAATCCTGTTCATTCTCATCATCATGTACCATGTGATCTGCAGCCAACAAGGGCATGTTATACGGAGGTGGTGGGCCAAGATCTTTCTTTTCGATTGCTGTAACAATCAATCGGTTGCACAGTGACCTGATACATGGTATACAACAACATCCACATGTTATCAAAATGGCTAGAAATACTGCGGTTGATACAATTATAGACATCACCAATGCTTTCCATTTACCTAATGTTTTTTCCAGCCAATCACCAATGGGATGATCTATACCTGAATGTTCCTTCATTTCAACAGATAATGTTCTCAATTCTTCTAAAGCTCTGGTCACAGAGCCATCCGGGGCTGTGTTATTTGGAATGAAAGTGCAACATAAATCACCAAACATATGACATACTCCTCCTTTCTCTGCTAACAGCATATCTAATGCCATTCTATTCTGCACTGCCATGAGAGATGTTGGGGCTAACTGTTCTGATAAACCCTCTACAGCATCTCTTGTCATATTTGTCAATCTCATGACGCTGTAATGAACATAGTTAATTCTATCAACATTTTTGTTTGGGGTGATCGGGAACAGTGCCGCTATAATAGGAATATTTTTGAAGCCTGTTGCTATTTGATCTGCTAATTTAAATTCATCTGGAACTCCTCTAGGTATTCCAATAGCATCTATATATGTGGGACTATTTAAAGACAAATCAATGGGAGCCGCTCGTTTTCTGATGACATGTCGCCTTCTACGCTGTGTCAATGTGGTAGTATCTTTGTTGAGTCGTACTGCTTTTTCACCTATTAATGTCAGAGGTGCTCCTAGTCTAACCATGGCACATAAACCTTTAGTATTTCGAGGTACTCTAGTAAACAGTCGTCTACTACCACAGTAGTAATACAATCCTGCTCTTGCCCATGATCCTATTAATGTCCCATCATCCGCTATAATTACACTACACCAGTCAATGTCAATCTGTCCATAATTAACTGTCGGTGATTGTACGGTGAAGTTAAAACAGGTATAATTATCTTTCCTTGGTGTAAATGGGCCTGTTTTAGAATCATTGGAAATTGGGGGAAATATAGTTGCTAACGTTTTACAATTATCAGATCCCAGTGTCCTAGTTAATGATAACATACAATCGTAACCCCACGTATCATTAGGATACAGGGGTGCTGGTTCTATGTGTAGTTTTGGTCTAGCACTTGCACAAGCTATACAGTCATCTAAATGTTGTTCTTTAGCCGTGTTTATTAACCATTCTAACCACAAATTGGTCTCTCCGTACCCTGTTGCTTTCTCGATCATGTCTCCAGGGCTCAACTTAGTGTAGTCTATTTCAACATTCTTATGGTTCATCGTTTTAATTGGAATAGTTTTATTTCTTCCTATTCCATTTCTGGGGATTATGTTGATTTTAATTAGCCCTATTGGATCTTTTCCCTCCACTTCTACACCTAGAGTAATATATGTATGATTTTTCGGAATAGGGTATCTGAGCGGCGATAATTCACTAACATGTTGTATTCCTCCTAATGAGAGAGTGACTGGATTTTGGTTGGGACTAAAATCCCTTTGAAAGGACACCTTTCTCCATCCTTCTGGTATACCTTCACTCCCTCCCCTCGGGGTCCATGGACCTGTGTATTTCGTAACATCATTCCAATCAGGACAGGCGGATATCTTTCTATCACTATTTGTATTACATGTATGCTCTAACACGTAAGAACTGCACACATACAACTTATATCCCCTGTAACTAGCATTATTACCATGACAGTTGATAACATTGCACAGATCAAATGTGAATGCTGTTGTTGAACCATTCTCATAGTCTAACTCGATTCCCTTTTCAAATCGTCTAAAACATGGGTCAGGGTTCACTGACCTTCTTGGTCGAGTCCCATTATTTCTCTCTTGTCTCTTTTCTATTCCTAAAATAATGCTCACCACTATGATGGCGATGATGCCCAGGATTATGGTACACTTCCAGTTTTCCCACACCCTCATTTTAGTGGATACAATAACTGTAGTAATTTAAAAGAATAAAAAATTTGTGAAAGAAATCAATAAAAGAAAATTAAATTTGTGTAGGCTAAACAAAATGTGAAAACATATGATCAATAAATGAAAATCAATTACTTCTATGCTAAAGTATTAATACCACTAATATATTGATTATCACATCTATAATGAATATATCGTTATAGTCATATTTGTGTTAGCAAACACTTCTCTTAGAATCTCTGTAACTCTGTCAAAATTCAGTCCATCCAATCCTGTGCTGAGACACTCTCTGTACTATGTTGCACACACCAGTTCCTCATGCATGTCTACTGGTTGAACTACTGGTCAAATCTTGATATGTGGGCTTGTCTGTACACAACTTCTTTGTGATTAAGCGAAAAACGGTTCTACCGTCGTTTTCATGTGTAACAGCACACTCTCCTACTCCCTTGTTCTGTTGTTTCACCTTGTTTACACTGTACCTGTCTTTGAATATTGTTGCAATACCTGCTCCGTATGCACAGTCAGCACTTACACAGTGTGCCAAGGGTTCTCCCTGTGGGCTTGAAAAAAGATCACCTGTTTGAAATGAAATTTTAAAATTCCCACTTTCTTGTTTGTCTGTACTCTCTGTACTCTCCCTCTCTTGGACCTGAGACTTCAGGTCCACAGTCGTTTGTTCCAGAGACCTGCTGGGTGAATCACAAGCAACACAAGAAGACCAGTGATACCAGGTGTCGCCCTTGCCCTGTAGGCGAACACAGTGTGATGTCCTGGCGACGACACGCAGTGGTGTAGACCACCTTGGTTCGTTCCACTTTCTCCGGAAAATCTTCAGTCGAACCCACTCCGTTGGTCGAGGAACAGATTCAGCGTCTGCAACTCGTGTGTCCTGTTTAGAAAAATGTTGAATCATGGCAGTTAATTTGTCAAAATATGCATTATGCGACAAAGGCTTAATGGTATCCTCTCTCAATGGGTTGGCTGGACCTGGAAAAGAGCGACCTGTAAACAATTCAAAAGGTGTGAAACCAGAAATTTTGTTAACAGAAGAACGAACAGATATCAATGCTATAGGGAGAGCTGATAACCAGTTCAATTTGGTCTGTGCACAGATTTTAGCCAATTTTAGTTTCAGTGTCAGGTTCATTCGTTCAACTTTCCCTTGAGACTGTGGATGATAAACCGCTCCAAAGGCATGTGTTAGACCCAGAGAGTGTTCAACGAGCCTCAGGTGTTCATTCTTGAAATGGCTACCGTTGTCTGACCTGACCCGTCTTGGGAAACCATAATGAGGGATGTAATGATTAATTAGACCTTTAATGACTGCAGTACTGTCTTCCCTGCCTACAGGGTAGGCTTCTGGCCATCCTGTGAAATAGTCAACCATCACAAGAAGATACTGTTTACCCTGGACTTTGGTAATCATGTCCGTGAAATCAATAACAATTTCTTCCCCTGGGCCACAAAGTGGCGGAAATGTGCCTTGAACTTGCTTCAGTGAAGGCTTGACATTGTGTTCCTGGCATGTGTCACAGGATAGAACATAAGTTGACACCATTGAGGTTAGAAAAGGATGCCACCAATGTTTTAGAGACCTTAACATAGGCTTCGTGCTAACATGGGCGAGGCCATGCGCTTGTCTAAGTAAGGAATTAGTCAGAGCTAAGGGCAATGCTGGCCTACCATCAGGTGCCTGCCAAAGTCCGTCAGGTGCACGCAATGCACCATGTTCAATCCAGACAGATTTCTCCTCTGGTGTAGCTTTGTTGTGTTCAGCTACGAGATAGGCTCTGCTGAACTGTGGTAAAAGGTTGTCAATACCATTAGAGCTCTGGACTGTCATTTGTGTTTTGACATAACCTGCTGCTGTTTTAGCAGCTGCATCAGCAGCGTCATTACCTTTGGTGATCATAGAATTTTCCTTAGAATGGCCTTGGCATTTTATAATTGCCACTTCCGCGGGTATCATCAGAGCCTCAAACAGGTCTTTGGCTTCACATGCATGTGTAATTGGTCGACCTGAGGAGGTAACAAAACCACACCTCTGCCAAACTGGTAGTTCAACATGTACAGCTGTAACGACATAAGCAGAATCACAGAAAATGTTGACTCTATTAGTTCCTGCAAATTTCAAAGCTTCAGTTACTGCTCTCATTTCTGCTCTCTGCGCTGACTGTTTGCCTGTCAATTTCTCTGCCACCCTGGTGATAAATCCCTCATCTGTCTGTTCTACCACAGAAAATGCAGCTGTTAGTGAGCCCTCCTCTGATCTGAAACAACACCCCACTGTAAAAAGCGTTATCAGTTCTGGTGGTGCTGTGAGTGGAGTGGCAAAAAGGTTCGCTCTTACACGCGAAGCCAATTCCGTTATAGGGACACAATCATGTGTTTGGCCATCTGATAAGAGATCAGCCATGTTAATACCCTCATGAGTATATGTAATGTGTGGTGCTGTCAATATTTTAGCTAGTCTGCGTTGTCTCAACGGAGAAAATGTAAACGCTGTAGAATTTACAAATGACATAATGGAATGTGTTGTCAAAACCGTCAATTGGTGTCCCATAACAATGTGTGAAGTTTTCTCAATTAAATTTGCCAACCCTGCAGCAAACCTGGCACAACTTGGCTGGCGTTGTTCAATGCTGTCCAGGAGCACGCTGACATACATCAAAATCCTCCTAGTCCCTGCCTGCTTCTGGAAAAGCACCCCGTGTGCACTGCTCCCTGTTTCAGAAACATCTAGGAAAAAACTCAGAGAATAGTCAGCACAATTTAAATGAGCAGCATGTGACAGTTGTGTTTTCAATGAAATAAAAGTCTGTTCTGCTTCTGGGGTCCATGTCAACTCAGCTTTCAGATTTTTCATTCCCTGCTCTTTCACTAACTGCCTCAACGGTGTGGTTAAGGAAACATACATCGGGATGTAGTTTCTGCTAAAACCTGTCAGACCGAGAAAAGAAAGCATGTCCTTCACATTTATTGGTTTGGGATGTGTCAAAATGCTGTCGCGTTGGTGATGGGAGAGCGTAGAACCCTGAGCTGTTATCAATCTACCCATGAAAGAAACAGAAGGTCTACTAATTTGCAATTTCTCCTTGCTGACTTTGAAACCCGAGGCATGTAACTGCTTCAGTACCAGTTCAGTGGCTTTTAAGCATTCTTCATTTGTGGTAGCAGCAAGGAGAAGATCATCAACATTATCAGCACACAGTTCTCTGGAAGTTCACAATTTTGTAGTCGCTCTTTCAACACCTGATTAAATATTCCAGGTGACAAGACAAACCCTTGGGGTAGTCTGTTATATGAGTATTGGCGACCTCTGTAGGTGAAAGCCAGACATGCTTTACAGTGCTCAGACAGTGGTATACAAAAGAAAGCATTTGCCAGATCTATACATGTAAACCATTGGTGAGCTGGAGTCAAAGTAGACAGAGCGGTGTATGGATTGGGCACAGCCAGTGTGGGTGTTGATACCATACTATTAATTGTCCTAAGATCATGAACAAGTCTGTATTTGTTAGTGCCTGGTTTCTGTATGGGGAAAATGGGAGTGTTCCATTGGGACTTATAGGGTGTGATCACTCCTCTCTCTAGCAATCCCTGAACAGTTGATGCAATACCCTCGTCAGCCTCAGGCTTGTTACGATACTGTGGTACCCAAATTGGCTCTGTGGAAGACAATTGGAATGTTATTGGCTCAATATTACATAACCCAATGTCTGTTGGTCCCTGAGACCATAAGTCAGACGGTTGTGCTGCAATCAACTGCTCAGCTCCAGGGCCGTCTGTCTGCTCTCTGCCATGGCTCATAGAGACCTGCTTATGTGTCAAAATCTTCTGTGTGTGCTCTTACCCAATAGGAACAGGTGGAAGGAGAATACATCACCATGGTATTGTCAGTGGGCTCCCAGTCTGCGACAGCTCTTAATTTCTTTGTCATACCTCCTAACTCTCTAGCTTCATGGCCTGGATGCAGTGCCATGGAAATGTGTGGTGCGGCTGTGTCTGTCATTTTGTACCATTGCTGTTGTTCATCAGTGAGTGTGACGGGTGCTACAACTCCCTCTTTCCCTACATATAGGCCCTCACCTGTGATGCGCCACCTGTCTCCTTCAATGTTGTTAAAAAGTTCCTGAAACATAGTATTGTCATTTCTGTCATAAAATAGTGTACAGTGCAAGGGGTCAATTGGTGGTAAGAAAACATCAATGCTTGTAATCCATGGCCTATGGTTGTTGTAAAGTGACACTACACTTGTTGGGGATGGTGAAATATCTAATTCTACCCAGTAGATATCAGCAGCTTCTTTTAATGGGCCTCCTAAAAGGACATTTTGTGTACACCCCATATCAGTGGCTAAAGAACAATTAACCTGTGTGCCGTCTGGAAAATGTACAATTACTCCCTCTGGTGAACATAAAATACTTGCTCCCAATTTTATAAGGAGATCCCTCCCCAATTAAGGTGTGGGAGCATTAGAGGAGTACAAGAAGGAGTGTGGTATGCTCTGATTAGCAAACTTTGCTGTCAAAATTTTTGTCATTGGCCATTTTTCTAACCCACCAGAGAAACCTATTACTTCCACTTTTTTATCACTGAGATCTGTTTGCGTCACAGTGCCCTTTGTGACAGTGGAGTATGTTGCTCCAGTATCTACTAGAGCTTGTAGTGGTCTGTTGTTAACCACTATTTCCATAAGGGGTTCAGCCATTCCCCTCATGGTGGTTCTCTGTGGGCCCCTTCAACAATCCTCCGCGTCCGCCCCCGGGCCCCATGTTGGGTGCACAGGCGCCTGTTGGTTGGGTAGCGTCGAGAGTCGTTGCCCCTGGTGATTTGGGGTGTGTGGTCCCCTGCCATGACCACCAGGTCCACCTCCATGAGGATCCCACCCCCCCGCAGGTGTTCCTGTAATTTGGCCTTCCCCTACTTGTGTGGGGCAATTACGTACCCAATGATCAGTAGCACCACACGCATAACAAGCACTCCTCACATAGCCCCCAGCCCCTCGTCTCCTATTTCCATTTCCTCTATACCTACCCCGTTGTCCCCTGAAAGGTCTACGCCATTGAGTGGGAAAAGGGGAAGTGGTATAAGCTTTGGGGTTTTCAAATCGGGGTTCGGGTGACTGTTGAACCATTTGTTTTGTCTTTTTTGGACCACCTGACTTAGCCTGTTCAATCTGCAACTTTAACAATTGAGTCTTTGCTTTCTCTAACTCTTCTTCCTCTTTTTTTATTCTAGCGCGTGCTCTATCAATGTGGTGTTTTAAGTGTTTTTCCCAAACTTCATTAGATGACCCTGGTATGTCTGGGTTATTCTCCATTGCCTGTTTCACGCCGTTAGGAGCCCCTGACATTACTGCTGCTCTGAAAATGTCTCTAGTTATCGGGTTGTTTAAACTGTTTTCTTCAACCATCTGTTCCCATTCTGCTGCACACCTGAAATAATACCCTGATGCAGTCTCACCTGGTTTTATTTCAAATGTGATGCCCTGAAATGCTGTTTGGGGTATAGGAAAATGCTTTCTTAGTGCAACACTGACTGTAGTACTTACAGTTGTAAATTTACTTTCATTAGGGACCCCTGTCATTTGAGCATCTGCCTCAAAAGCAGTCATTTGAGATACTGTGAAAATCTGGCCCAACAGGCACCGTAGATCACCCACCGCCAAAGTGGTTCAATGACACAAACCCATTAACTTAGTTAACCATCTACCGCCCCCAGAGGTAATAGGGGGTAGTTTAGCCAATACGGCAGCCATATCACTATGGCTCCAAGGCTGATATTTCTCCTGTCCACGGCCTGTCAGCATTAGTGGCATCTGGTTGGGTGGAGGAACTTGTCCTGCACAGAGCTGATCCATTACTGCAAAATCACCCTGTGGTTTTGGATTAGAATATTGGCTATCACACATATTCTGCACTCTATCTTCATTATGAGCTCTTTCTATCTGTGCTCTGGTTCTGCTTGCAATTGGTGTTGAGATCATTGTTCCTTTAATAGTTACCCCTTTAATCTCTCCATCTCTTTCTCCCTCACTCTTCTCTGAGCAATCATCAGGTGGCATGTTAATGGAACATTCTCTAGGACCCATCATGTCCCTTTCTAGCATTAAAGGCAATGATGAGTTCCTTGCTTCTGTCTCTATTCTCTCTTCAATGTATCTCCTGTCACTTTCCTGTGATCTGTGACTATTCTGGCCATACGGAGAACTTGCTGCAAACAAACCCTTAAGTTCTTGTATCTGTTGCCTAATATGCATCAGTTGATCTTCTGTCTCAGGCATATCTACATCTACCTGCCCTCCCTTTACATCTACCACAACTTGCTGCAGGTTTGGTGCATAAGGGGGAGGGTTTGAGAGCAATTTGAGATCAGGATATATTTTTGGAGGTGGGGTGTCAGTTGTCTGATCAGAAGAGTTACTCATTTCACTTCCTGCTCCTTCTTTCACTTGCTCGGCTGCCTTCAAACCCTTCTCATCTCTCCCTGGCTTCTTTTCCTTTTTGCTTAGAGCAGTGGCAGTCAGTGTAATTCTAGTCCACAATCTAAGATCTGCTTTATACTCCTCTTCCTGTTTAGAATATTCACCTTTATTCATCCGCTTCACTATATCCTTTCCTTCTACATGTATTTTCAGCCTCACATGAGCCTTTTTCTCCATGTCCCCTATCTTCTCTGCCAGTGGCACTGTTATCTTCTCGGATGCATCCCAGCCGTTCTCAATACACATCTGACTCCATTTCGCTTCAAACTCTTTCATTTCTTTCTCCTGATATTTAGGCTCCACTTGAGCTAACCACATGTCCACTACATTCTTCCACTGTTCTACAACTGATATACATCCGTAGTCAGCACATTCCTTCTCATATTCTGCCATATTTACAATTTATATACACAAAACACCATGTAATACAACCCAAATCAGAATAAATGTTTCACAGCATAAAAACACAATAACGCATCAAAGAAATCACAGCAAATATATACAGCTTTATGGCTCTCAGACCAAGGGACTCCAACCCAACAGAATTTATGGTTCGCCGACCAAGGGACTCTAACCCAACAGAATTTATGGTTCGCCGACCAAGGGACTCTAACCCAACAGAATTTATGGTTCGTCAACCAAGGGACTCTGACCCAACAGAATTTATGGTTCGCCGACCAAGGGACTCTAACCCAACAGAATTTATGGTTCGCCGACCAAGGGACTCTAACCCAACAGAATTTATGGTTCGCCGACCAAGGGACTCTAACCCAACAGAATTTATGGTTCGCCGACCAAGGGACTCTAACCCAACAGAATTTATGGTTCTCCGACCAAGGGACTCTAACCCAATTTATCTGATCTAGGAACCTCCAAATAAATTTAGTTATACTCACACGAGATGTTCATCAAATTCAATACATAAAATTTAGATCTATCCAAATAGCAGTAAGGTCAGATGACTCTTCTCCTGCAGCGGTTCTTGTTCTTATCACTTCTCCCTTTCTTGCACGTACACTTTTCCTGCCTTGCAAGCATATTGTTAACAAAAGCACATTCCAAAGCAATCCTTTATATGGTTACTTATTCTAAATATACTTTAGTAGAACTTGTAAAAGAATATGATTATTTGAACGATTAATACAACTTCAATCAATAAAACATAAGAGTATAATATTGTATATAAAAAAGAGGATTAATACAGCATTGGTTAATAAAACATAAAATCATAAAGATGATTAATACAAACATTAATAAAACATGAAATCATAAAAGCTGTTAAATGCAATATAAAATTTTATCATTTTCCACAGTCTTGACCATTGAGATTGTCTAAAGTACCATTTAAACTAATCCGACCTGATGATGGAGTTGTTGGCTGCCATTTGTTGGATCAGTGTGGTGACCAAATTAAATAATAATTGCACAGTAATCTCGATGAAGGCCCTGAATTTAATAGAACTAGACTAGGATATTTTCTTATCTCTCTTAATACAAACTATCAGGTCTATAGGAGTATCGCAACTCTCTTTTAATAGCTCTAATACATGAAGTATGTGTGTCAAATCAAAAAAGTTCTCAGTTTATAGAAAAGTGGGGTATATCGTTGAATGCATCTATTAGCTTCCGTTCTTCTTTTACTTTTTTCTGCAGATTTAAGCGAGAAATGTCGTCCTGGTTTGCACACCCCAGTTCCAGCTGGCTTTTACCTGAATGATGTGTGGAGATCCTTTGTGTGTAAAACTCGGCAGTTTACTTCCCAAACAACGACACAGTGTCTGAAAGACAAACACATCTACATGATGGGAGATTCTACCATGAGACAGTGGTTTGAGTTCTTGCTAAAGGCTGTACCAAGTAAGATCAGAAAAATATTAAAAAATATTAATTGATAAGAGTCGTAGATGATTGATTTGACTCATGGTTGTTGTTTACTGTAGCTTTGAAGCAGATGAATCTTCATGTTCAGTATCAGGCAGGACCTCTTCTAGCTGTGGATGTGGGGAACAACATTGACTTGCACTGGAGGGCTCACGCTGCTCCACTACGCTGTAGGAAAACTGAAGTTGCAAATCTTCACTACATAAGTAATGAGATTGAAGATCTGGCTGGAGGATCTCACACTGTTATTGTCTTTAATATGGGACCACATTTCACCACATACCCTCTGGACTTCTTTACTCATAGAGTGTTAAGGATCCGCAAAGCTGTTGTAGATTTATTACAGAGAGCTCCAGAAACTACTGTCATCATCAAAACTGTCAACACTGGCTACAAGGTAAGAAGTAAATATTACCAAAAACATTTAAACTCTTGTTTGTTTTAAACACATTGTCCCTCTTTGTTTCTGTATTTGTAATAGGATGTGTTTGGGAGTGACTGGTATTCTCTGCAGTTGGACAGAATCCTGCGTTGGGCTTTTCAGGATGTTGGTGTTTATATTTTGGATGTGTGGCAGATGACAGCCTGTCATTACAACAACGAGAATATTCATCCAGGCCCTGTCATCATCAAAAATGAAATGGACATTTTTCTTTCATTCATTTGCCCCGAATGATTACCCTGCATCATATGTTAACTGTTTCAACAATTTCTGGAGCAATCTTTTAAGAATTTCATTGTCTTAGGCACATGTGTTGTGGTGATGTGACAATAAAAGTGACTTTGTTTAAAAAAATCCCAACTGAACAATGAAATTCTTAGAAATTCTTAGAAGGTTTGGGTAGGTTTACTTTCTGGTGTACTTGTCTCCAGAATTTTTAACAATTGAAGAGTGACATATGTTTTACAACACACCCCAAACCCTACCTCAAAAAAGGTGTGCCAACTATGAATTATTTTATTTGTCTTATTTTTATATGTGTTTGTCTTTTTATAAAGTCTTGATCAATCATAATAGATAAAGATATCTAAAATATTGAATATCAAATGTGTGTTTGGAACACTCTTATATGATAATTATTTAATACTATACTGTACTGTACTATGGGTAATATTTGTGTTTTTTCCTTTTTTGTAAACCACATTGCAAACTTGGGTATTTCTCCTTAGTTTGCACTGTCAATACCATTGCTTGGGTATGCAGAGGGGCTGTATTTTCTATTCAGAGTTACTGTTTTCACATGCAGGGTCACAAATGGTCTCTCATTAGCGGCTGTTTCTATGATTTAGATTTTTCAAGTAAAATGTTTTAGAAAAAAACATTAGTTGATATGTCGAGTTCCTGATTCGGTATTACAGAAGTTTTTTTTTATTTCACCTGCTTCGTGGGTTTACTCAACGTCATGTCCTCAACTCCAATGTGATGACCTTAATAGGTTTGAGAGTACATAAAAGGTGTATTATTTGAAAATGCAAATGTCTGTGTTATCCATAATTCTTATCCTGAAAGAACCCTTGTATGTTCATTTTGTGGCGTTGACATAACGGGGTTGAACTTGAGAATCTATCAGTCTGTGAATTAATAAATGTACGTCTCCGCTTGTGATGTCAATGTCAAAGTCATCTTTATTTATATAGCGCTTTAGACAAAATACATAGCATCATAGCAGCTGAACAACATTGATTATTAAAACAGTGTGTCGTAATGCTTAATGATAGTTATAGGCAATAAATTATTGAATTCGGGGATGTCATTTCTGTTCAATTTAAAAAGTGTCCGTTCATTAATTTTCAATTTGTTGATGTCCTCTTTGTTTACTTTAAAAGTGTCTGTGCGTTTAAATTCGATTAAGTCAACGATATCGCTGTAAATGATGTGACCCCAACTAAGCAAGCCAGAGGCAACAGTGGCAAGGAACCAAAACTCGATCGGTGACCAAATGGAGAAAAAAACTTGGGAGAAACCAGGCTCAGTTGGGGGGCCAGTTCTCCTCTGACTAGACAAATCTTGCAGTTCAAGTCCAGGCTGCAGCAGAATGAAGAAGAAACATCTGTGTGCTGTGGGCATATCCTGATGATCGTCACAGACGAGGTCTTCGCAGGGGATTGGTAGCAGTGGTGTTCTTGTCCTGGTCTTCGCTTTGTTCGAGGGCTGTAGAGGGCTTATCTAATTCCGGACCCACCATCTGGTCCAGATACATACTGACTCCGGCATAATGCTATGTCCTACTGATCCGGGTATAGCCTTGCTGTAGTGGCTCGGGGCAAAGCTAGGCGCGGATGGGGAATCAGATTTTCTCTTACTAGTTTTTTGCTAGTAGGTCATTTCCTGGCTGCATCGAAGTCGAGAAGAATCATCTGTCTCCTGTGGTCCCATCATGGTGGTCATCTGAGGCAAGGTCTTGCAAGGGATCTGTATCTGGGGTTCTAGTCGTCCTGGTCTCTGCTGTCCTTCCAGGCCGTAGGGGTCCTTTCTCCACCATCTGATCTGGATATGCACTGGATCCTTGTGACTGCAATGCCCTCTGATCTGGTGGACTCGATCCGGTGGCCCCGATGAGGTTCCGGATATTTTTCAAAATACTGCCTAAAAATCCTTTAACGGATTTGAATATTGGAATCATGTTAGTATTAATGTGTAAGCAAGGTTAAAGAGATGTGTTTGTAATCTTGATTTAAACTGCAAGAGTGTATCTGCCTCCCGAACACTATTAGGTAAGTTATTCCGTAGTTTAGGCACCAAGTAGGAAATGGATCTGCCGCCTGCAGTTGATTTTGATATTCGAGTTTTGAGAATGCAGTGAACGTTGAGGATTATAATGTAACAGGAGCTCTAGTGCTAAACCATTCAAGGATTTGTAAGTTATAAGAAAGATTTTAAGGGAGCCAGTGCAATGTTGACAGTACCGGAGTAATATGGTCATACTTAATGGTTCTTGTAAGATCTCATGCTGCAGCATTTTGGACTAACTGTAATTTGTTTACTAAGTGTGCAGAACCACCACCCAATAAAGCATTGAAATAATCCAACTTTGAGGTCATAAATGCCTGGATTAACATTTCTGCATTTAACTTTGAGAGCATGGGAGGTAATATAGATCTGTTTTTGGGGGAAAAATTTGGTTTTACAAATGCTCGATCCGTGGTTTTCTAAGGAGACATTTCTTTCAAACAGCACACCCAATTTCCTAACAGATGAAGAAAAGTTTACAGAGCAGCCATCAAATCTTAGAAATTTTTCTAGGTTGTTGCAAGCAGATTTTTTAGATTCTATTATTAACACCTCTGTTTTTTCAGAGTTTTGCAGCAGAAAATTACTCATCATCCAGTTTTTTATATCGACTATGCATTCCATTCGTTTTTCGAATTGGTTTGTTTCACCTGGTAGTGAGGAAATATAGAGCTGAGTATCATCAGCATAACAATGGAAGCTCACACCATGTTTCCTGATGATAGCTCCCAAAGGTAATAGTTATACCGTGAAGAGTAATGGGCCTAGTTGTGAGTTTTAAGGCAAGAACATCGGAATCTCTCTTGCTTCCAGGTCTTTTCCTCTGGCAGTTCGCTGGTTTCGGAGGTTGGGTCTTTGGCTCGGGTGCAGTGAAGCAGGTTGACCCTTTGGTATCCTTGGTGAGTAGGTAGCCAACTTGGTTCAGCTGTGGACCCCGCCACAGCGACTGGAGGGAATGATCCATCTCGGCTACCCTGTCCAATTCCCTAGGAGCCCCCAAAGTTCCGAGGGGACCCTCTGTATCTCGTTGTCAACGAGGCGAGGAGTCTTCCATCTTATGGTCGAAGACGCCACCCTTCTAGCAAGGCTGCAACAAACCTGTCTCTAGACCGAAGATGTTTGTACCCAAGAAAGGCATGTAAGGACGCCCTAAGCTCATTGCACAAGTAGCTTCAGAAGCTCTGAGCAGCTAATTGTCTGTTTTTAAAATGGCAGGGGATATCCGTCTCCAAACGGCGACTAGCAAAATGGATCATTAGCACTATTTCATCTGCATAACCGTCTCAGCCTCACGAATAGTGAGAGTCTACTGCACACTGGGTTTTGCCTCCTCCTAGACACTGGTGCAGGTTGCAACCCTGGGAGACATAATTAGAGCAGTTAGCTGGGCTATGCCTACACTTTGTTGAGGTTCTTTAACCCCCTAGTGGAGCTAGGTCTCAGCTCGGGTCTTAGTTAGCAAAACTTAGGATCATTGTGGCATACGTCTGCTCGAGCACCATCTACCCTACACATGTGAGAAATTGCACTCCTCACGCTCCTCTGCTAACCCTTTTAAAGCGTGAATATGGGCATCCTATCCTTCACTAAGCTAATTTAACAGTAGCTGGCCTAGTGGAGCGGCTTTGCTTCTCCAACCGTTTTGGGAAGAGTTTTACCCCAGCATGGTTAACACCCTTATCTGAGCTGGAGCTCTCTTTGAAGTGGCTCCCCAGGCCCCTTCACCAATGCAAATCCACTGATTATCCCTCGGTGGACCCCAATCTTAGAGCTGTGAGTCAGGGACAGGCATGGTTTCAACAGCCAATGGGTTAAACATAACAGTGTCCCAAGACCAACCCCATTCGGTCTCAACACAACATCTCGTTTCATCCTTTAGGGGACTAAGGTCACCATAAATAATGTCTAGGTAACTAGTGTAACCCCGGTTCCTTGATGAAGGGAACAAGACGTTGTGTCGAAGGGATTGAGCTTTAGAACCAATCGACTCTAAACTTGAGTTTAAAAGGCCGAAATTGGCCAAATTGGCAATTTAAATTTGCATGCCATTCCCTGCCCCGTTCATATGGGTATAAAAGAGAAGAAAGCTTGCTCATTCATCACCTTTTGTGTTGAATGACGTGAGGATGTCTCGCAATCGCCTGCAGTAGGCAGCACAGCAGCGTGACACGAAAGGACACTAAGTCTCGTTCCCTCCATTACTTTCTGTAGGTCTCTTGATGTTGTGTCAAAGATGACAGTATGGGGTTCCTATGTAATGCCACAACACTGTGCCGTGTAGGATCTCCTGTGGAGAGACACTGACAGGCCTGAACAGCTCGATAACACACTACAGGTACTTAAGGTTAACATAAGAGTGGCAGAAACTACCTGTGATACTTCTTCAGCTTCAGATACTTGCTCAGATACTTGCTCAGCTTACATTAAAAATTATACATTTCTTGGCTGTAAAATATAAACATTGACTCTAATAAATCAATGAAACAAACACACAGGCATAGAATTCACGCCAAAGGTTTTTCCATATCCTTGTACTTGAGTTGTGTTGTTTTGTTAAAATGTTCTATTTTTTGTGTTTGCAGATTGCATGGTCTTTTACTGGGAAAGAAAGAGTAAGTCAACGTTAGCACAGATTTTTATTGCAGCACAATTCCATAAAATCCACCATATGTCTTGTGACAAAGAGAAGCAAGAGTCTGAGACACTTTCAGGCTTATTTTAATCTCAATTTGGAGTAAATTCCGAACGTTTCTCCAGTTTACAGAAGACTCTCTACTGTTCTGGACCAGACAGGAAAATTACAAATGTATCCATGAGTACAAGTCCAGCTCACTCCACATTTATCCTTCAGAATATGAAAGACAGCTACCAAATCCGAGATGAGCTTTATGTCATGATCCATGCCAGAGATTTTTCCAATAAGCCCAAACCTTATGGAGGAGACTTCTTTCAAGCCAAGCTCTTCTCATCCAGAACTCCCAACAAGGTATCTCATTGCTATAAGTGTGATTTGTTCTACGTTTATCTTATTTGGACTTGGAAAATTAAGAATGTTCTCGTGTAACAGGCCAGTGTATTTGGAGATGTGATGGATCTGTTCAATGTATCCTACTCTATACATATTCTTCTGCCCTGGATGGGACAGGCACAGGTGGCTGTGCGTCTGATCCACTCCAGTAAAGCTTTGCAGGTCCTCAAGCATCAGAGAGACACTGATTTTGACAGAGTTTACTTCAATGGACATTTTGAAGGACCTGGACCACATGAAACGAGGCTAAAAGAAATAGTGAAGTGCAATGTGAAGTGGGACAAGTGGAAAGAAAAATGTTTGCAGTGGAAAGAAATGGCGTTGCCTTAAAACCCAAATAGCTAACTTTTGTAAGGGGATCCGCTTGGTAGGGGATTTTAATGCTGCCTTGGAAGACTTAGGGAGGAAAAGATCTTTGTCCCCCTCCACAGTGTTTTGAGTCTCAGTGTATAGGCTATGTATACGTCGTACCTTACTCTTTTGTATTATATACCAGAAGGGCCCAGAGGAGGTGGCTTCAGGTAAGTTTGAGTATACATGTACTAATTTGATGGCCGCTTGAAGTGTAAGTATGCTGGGCAATATAACAAAACCAGTTCGCATTTCCACTAACCCGGTACCTAACAGAGCAATTTGAGACACCCCTACACCACGGGAAGGTAAACAATGATAATACTTTTTGGGATTTACTTTCACTTTAAATCAGCTTTAATTATTCTAGGCATGAAATCAAAATCCCAGTAGAATATATACCAAACAATGTTATCAAAATAAAGCTTTCACAGTAATCTGTTACCTGTAGTGCACAACCAAATATTTAAACATAACACTTTTGTTCTTTTATAACAGTCAATTCACAAATGAATCATTTTAACATAAACTCAGTAAAAATTTGACATGAATCAAATGAACTCTGGAATGACTCTTAAGATTCAACAGATGATTAAATTCTTACATGCAACTCAGTTCAAGTATATCAGTAAAGAGTTTGTATATGTGTAAATGCGAAATGAATGTCTGTACCAGTCCGTAGCATCGATGATACTGAAGAAAGTCCTTGCGATGACTTCACATGACCTGTAATCAAGGAATTTCACATCTAAAGCAGGAGAGTCAGAAGATGTCGTCTGAATGGCAGGGTAATAAAAGAAAACCAGAAAACGACCACTACGGAAAAAAGAATCTTCAAGAGCAAAAATGGTGAAGCTCTGACAACAGTGCGCACTGGCTAAAAAACCACAACTAAAGTTTCCCAAAATCGAACTTAGGCAAAGGACAGACTCCACAAAAATAAAAAATAAATACTCTGAGAAGCAAAAATGTTAAATGTTGTGACAAAAACTCACTTTCAGTCCATTTACATCTTCTCGCGCACTAACAAGTGCACTAGCTTGACGAGCAGGGAAAAAATTTACTTTTCTAATCAAAAGCACAGTACATTTACGACTTCAACACGCAGAAAAACTCTCAAACATAAATAAAGTTCGAAAGATGCGAAACAGCAGTGCTCAGTGAAATTCACGGCCCCAGCATCTAAATCTCGTGCTCTAAGCCGGTCTCTCTCACTCTGTAAGACGACGCAATCAGACGAACTTCTGCACCTGCTTCGTATCCAGTCTCGGATGACGATAGCATTAACGTCCATTTAACTCCCTGAAACTTAAATGAACTGCGTGTTTCTACTTTCTTTATGATGATTTCTCAGACAGCAAACATTTCGTGTTTTTGTCACACAATGGCCGCGCTAACTCTTCTCCCCAGCGGTACTTTACTATCACCCCCGCAGCTGCTGGAAAAACGGGGCCACCGATCAAAATAAAAGTCCCCATTAAAATACCTGTAACACTTGCATTGCTCGCGTGTACAACTCTATGGGATGCTGTGACAACCAAAGAAGCAAAGTTTATGTAGGCAGAATCGTTGATTGTAAAATTTCATTTTATTAGATAAATGTGCGTTGCATTTCCATTGATAAAACAACTGAGAAACATAATGATTCAAATATTCTCTTTGTCAGGCAGCAAACCAACTAATATATCAATGGTGATAAAAGCATCATCAACATTCTTCCTTCTAATGAAAGTGTAGGAATTGGTATGTCGGCCTTTAATAATACTGATGGGATACTTGATGCTTTGAAATTTGACATTGAAGTTGGGATCTTAACTTTTAACTGGAAATTTGCAAACAACAGTTCCAGCTGGCTTTTACCTGAACGATGTGTGGAGATCCTTTGTGTGTAAAACTTGTCATTTTACTTCCCAAACAACAACACAGTGTCAGACAAACACATCTACATGACAGAAGATTCTACTATGAGACAGTGGTTTGAGTTCTTGCTAAAAGCTTTACCAAGTGAGAAAAGAAAAAAATATAAACACCTCTTACATGATAGATGTAAGAGTCGCAGATAAAATCAAAAGCTTTGAAGCTTGAAGCAGATGAATCTTCATGTTCAGTATCAGACAGGACCTCTTCTAGCTGTGGATGTGGGGAACAACATTGACTTGCACTGGAGGGCTCACGCTGCTCCACTGCGCTGTAGGAAAACTGAAGTTGCAAATCTTCACTTCATCAGTAATGAGATTGAAGATCTGGCTGGAGGATCTCACACTGTTATTGTCTTTAATATGGGACCACATTTCACCACATACCCTCTGGACTTCTTCACTCATAGAGTGTTGAGGATCCGCAAAGCTGTTGTAGATTTATTACAGAGAGCTCCAGAAACTACTGTCATCATCAAAACTGTCAACACTGCCTATAAGGTAAGAAGGAAATATTATCAAAAACATTTAAACTCTAGTTTGTTTTAAACACATTGTCCCTCTTTGTTTCTGTATTTGTAATAGGATGTGTTTGGGAGTGACTGGTATTCTCTGCAGTTGGACAGAATCCTGCGTTGGGCTTTTTAGGATATTGGTGTTTATATTTTGGATGTATGGCAGATGACAGCCTGTCATTACAACAAAGAGAATATTCATCCAGGCCCTGTCATCATCAAAAATGAAATGGACATTTTACTTTCATTCATTTGCCCTGAATGATTACCCTGCATCATATGTTAACTGTGTCTGCAATTTCTTGAGCAGACTTCTAAGAATTTGACTGTCTTAGGCACATGTACTGTGGTGATGTGAAAATAAAAGTGACTTTGACTAAAAAAAATCCAAATGGAACAATGAAAACAACCGTATTGCTTTAAGTAGGTTTGCATTCTGGTGCAAATTTCCCCAGAACTTTAAAAAAATAAACCCTACCTTAAAAAGGGTGTTTCAACAATGAAATATTTTCTTTGTCACATGCTTTATTATAAAGTCTTGATGAATCATATTAGATAAGGAAAAATATTGAACATCAAACCTGTTTTTTTGAAACACGTTTGTGCAAACACATGTTATCAGATAGTCATTGTAGACTACCTAAACAAACCTGTTTGTACAGTGCAGCTTACTTCCGCATTGTCAGTGGCGATTCTAGACTTTTTTAACAGGGGTGGCCTTAGTGAAGAACTGATTAATTCAAGTGCGGCATCATAAAATCATGCAATCGAACACCATACTCATAAATGAAAGGACAAAGGCCGTACTCTTACATCAAATTTCTTTTTATTATAATAAAATAAAAATGCACCTTCAAGGCTTTTTGTTTTACACAATAACAACTAAAACATAATATCTTTGACCATCTATTTCTATAGCTGTTAACATCCAAAATCCAAGTTCTCAGCTAAATTCTACATATTCATGGAACAATGAACTACAATTTGTTTACCCATCTATATATTGGTGTTAAAACAACTGAATTCGCCGATTTTTGTGTGAGCTTGCGAAAACCTTAAAATAAAAGTCATCCATATTTAAAGCTTTTGCTCTCCTGGATTAAATACTTAACACACCTAAGTGGCTAAGCCTACCATCAACCATGGTGGCCCGCAAGTGTGTCTTTATTAGCTTCAGGGCTGAGAAGCTCCGTTCACAGCCTGCTGTACTCACTGGGATAGCTGTGACAACCTTGCAAAGCCTAAAGAGGTCAGGGAACACCTCTTTATAGGGTTCCAAAAATACAGTGAAGTCTGTAACACTTCCCAATTGTACTGCCCCACTGTCCATCTTTCTCTTTACAAACTTTCTGGCCTGATGCAGCTCATGGGTCAAGTCCTCTAGATCACTTCCATATAAATCATCTAATTGTAAGACTTGACCCTTGTCTAGGAATGTACAGCTTTGAGGTTTCAGTGCCTGTATCTCATTTCATGAGTACACAGTTTGACTTTGATTTCTGTCCATCTCACTCATGATGCAATCTAGAATTTGGTAGAGTAACCTTTGCCTGAATGTGTTTTTGTCCTCATCACTCTCTGTTCTTTCTTTTTTGTAACATTTTCAACTGCTACATTACACACCTTGGCTGTATCAGATATTTCTTGCCACAATCATGTGCAAATGTCTCGATCCTGTACTCCTGAAATGTAGCATGAAGTGATTCAATCAAATCAACTGCTATGGCTAAGTCAAGTGAGGGGGCCTGTAGCAGGTCAGAGAGTCGCTTTGTGGTTCCAAGGAGTTTTTAGAAAGTTGTCAGTAAGGCTATGAATGTAAGGTCAATCTGTGCTAATAAACCTTGAGCATCAACAGATCTGTCCTGATGGTCCTCTGAACTGATCTGCTCAAGAACATGCAGGACGGCTGGTAATCTATCCAATAAGTTCCTGCAAGCCACTGCTCTATACGCCCATCTCATATCACTAAGTTTTTGCAACTCTCTACATTGGCCACCATACATATCTTTTTAAACCTCCATCCATGTTTTATGTACATAGGAGCAGGTCATATACACATAGAGTCTTTGGAGGAGGGTGAAGAAACAATGTACCTCTGCCACTGACTTCACTGTGTCCACTAATATTAGAATCAGGCAGTGGGCATTACAGTGGACGTAAAATGCCTGTTTAGCCTCTGTCTGATTTCTGGCTGCCACATCCGAGTGCTTCCCACTCATCACAGTTGCTCCATCATAGCCTTGCCCAATCAGGTTCTCCTTCTTATTGAGCCCATAATTTTCAAGGCATTGCATAATTTTATCACTTAGTCCCTTAGCATCCAAATCCTGAGCATGCTGAAAGTCAAGGAAACTTTCATGTATAGCCCCACTGTAGAAATACCTCCATACCAATGACAGATGCTCCTTTTTCTGGAGGTCTTTGCTTTCATCTGCAATTACTGAGAAAACCCCACTCTCCTTCACCTCCTTTAAAATGTAATCTCTCACCATGTTTGCAAGACATTCCTGAATTTCATTCTGTATGCTTCCAGATGTGTACTTTGCATTCCCCCTTTCCCTCATTTTCTCACTTATAAGGGCATCAGGATTAGAAATCACAGTTAGAGTTTCTATGAAATTCCCCATTTTGTCAGAGTCCTCTGACTCCAGGTGGCCCCTCTGAGCCTGCTTCTGAGTTGCTGTTAACAACAGAACCTCTGCAATAGTTTTTATTTATCTCCTGTTCTCCTCAACTTTTCTTTTGTACTCTTGATCAATTAAATCCATTAACCCAGAATCAGACTGCATACGATTATTATATTCTCGCCAAGCAAACATTGCATTAACGTGACTGTCAGACCGGTCATGCAATGTAAGGCCTCCATCTTTATACAGTGCTTTCTTCCAATGTGAAAAACCTTCCCGGGACGTAAATACCGATTCTGACGCTGAAGGGAGTGAGAAATGTCTACATGCATAACAGTAAGCTGAATCTTTGCAAACAGAGTACTCTAACTAAGAATACTTGCTGTACCAGTGCGGGTTAAATGCCCTTCTTTTCTAACCTTGTGTGGTCTTGGGAAACATCCTCAGCACAGGTTAAGTTGGATCTGCTGCCCTTGATTGGGGAGATGTCTGGAAAGAACAAAAGTAATTCAGCAAATCATACAAACATGTGTTTTCTATATATATTTTAACCAGGATAAAACATATAGTACACACCATGAGGTTCAGGGGTTGGTTTTGTAGCTGCATGTGGACAACCAGTGAGACAAGATGACGATGATGGACCTAAATTTAAATGTAAAATATATTTTGTTGTATTAACTAAAACAAGTGCAATTCAATCAGATATAGCGGAGATGTCATACCCTTATAAGGATCTGAAGTGTCTCCAGCACCCTTGTCTGAATCTGAAATAGCATTTAGAATGATTTCACTTAGATGCCTAAACATTTTTATTTTGTGTAGGCTAAATAAAAATGCTGTAAATATTTTTTTTCCAAATACATAGCCTATTAAATAATACCATAAAATTAAATTCTGGATCTTACATACCCAGGTCATCAAGCGAAGCTGCTAGCTCAGTCGCTTCACCCTGCCTGTCCTCATCGTGATCTGACTCGCTAACATTATCTGAACCACTGCTGGTACTACTAACATCAGCTGCTCTGATCAGTTCACATCAGTTCACATAAGGTTTGCTTTTCTTGCTAACGAAGAACTGTTGGATATTCTGGTTCCTTTTCATACTGCTATGAAGTCAGATTTCCTTCAGAACAGTCCAACCAACCCCTAGGCTACATAAAGGTGAAGGTCATGGTGTCGTGGTGTTCCCGCTGGTTCTGAGTCTCGAACCACCAAGACTCGGACCACCAGGCCGCGACAACCCCCAATTAAACACCAATTAAATACTTTTTTTCCCATTTACATTTTTAGTAATTATTACCTACATTATTATATACATGAATGGCACAAAGCACAACAAAGAACGTATTATTTACAATTAATTACACAATATTAAAGCTTAATCAAAGGCCACATCTGACGTGTGAGCTAAACTATTACTATTTATAAAGTTTAAACGATATAGACTACTCCTTCATGTCATTACTGCATTGGTGATGTGCAAGTCGAATTCAGTATATGTCACTTTAAGGCCCTGACAGCCTTGAGGTTTGCTTGATTCTCATGGTTTAAGCTAAATTGTTGTTGTGCATTGTGCATAAGGATATGTGGAAGAAATGAATTATGTTTTCCATTTCATTTGTTAAAATAAATGCTCTTTAGCCTAACAACTCAAAGAAAATCTGTCTTGGATTACAGGAGATACTGTAAGTGTCTTGTAATGATAATTTCTATGATTTTGGTGAGCACAAATAACTATCTCCAGATTTAAATTGTTGCATGTCCTATTCCGCAAAATCAAATAAACCCACCAGTAGGTTAGACCTTAATTTCACAGCATAGGTATGTTAGCAACACAGGGCTTGAAAACATTGACTGTATAGCCTATAGAACAAACAAAAACAAAACACTGCGTGGAATTTTTCTGGGAATATAGCCTAAGCCTTACTAACTGAATGTAGGGGCGAGCTATGGCGTGTTTAATTTGGTTAACATATAATGTAGGCTATGTTTTTTGCACAAAATTGCATCTGCTAATCTGCTGATGATAAATCTTTAAATGCTTTTTACAAAAGTAGCCTACAGTTAACAATTTATGACCTAGCAAATGTCGACTGAGTAGGCAGAATAGGCAGGTAACTTACAGTAGATAAATTAGCCTAACGTTACATGACGTGATTCAACAGACGTGATACTGGGCTGTGTGTGCGATTAGATATCAAGGAAGATGTGATAGGTAAACAGATATCTTTGCGTGCTAGCACAAGTAGTAGTGCTGTAAACTCACATGCTAAAAAACAATAAGCCATTTATCGTTGGTTAGCTTATATCAAACACTTGCTACTTACATTTCTGAGCTCTGGTGTCTGACTGTCCAAGCTCTCGCGCTGATTTAAATGCAGCAAAGTGCAACAACAAAGGTTCGGCCTTTGACCACGTTAATGGACAATCGTAGAGTAGGATTTTGGGGTGGCACCTGTGATGTCCAATCGAATCTCAGGGGTGGCGTGGGCCACCCCAAGCCACCCCTCTGCCTCCGCCCCTGAGCATTGTGACCTCAGATTTTACAATGAGCTAATGAAAGTGTATTCAGTGACAGACCGGCCACGTTTTAGTCAAATGAGGGTTCTCTACACATGTTCATTGTTCTATTCTACATGCCTATTCAAATGAGGGAAGCTGTGTCATAACATTTACATTACATTCAGGCATTTAGCAGACGCTTTTATCCAAATCAAGGTGACAATGAAGCGGTAAATAGCAGAGACAACAATAGGTGAACAAGTGCTACAACAAGGTTACTAAGTTACACAAAGCGAGATAAAACGTGTAGGGGAGGAAAAAGATTAAGTTTTTTTATTATGAGTTAGTAGGTTAGAAAGATGGTTTCCCAATAGGTTAAGTGAAGATGGAAGAGATGGGGTTTTAGCCATTTTTTAAAGATAGAGGCCGAGTCTGCCAAACGTGTTGTAGGTCACTCCACCATCAAGGAACCGAGGCAGAGAAGGTGCAAGAGAGCAATTTCTTACCCTTTTGAGATGCCACCACAAGAGGTTGCTTGTTTGCGGAGCGCCGAGATCTGGAGGGCATATTAGAAATTTTATTGTAAAACCGCATTTTTTCACCTCAAAAATCTAAATCTAAATTATGGCCTTTGCTCTCAATGGCAAATGTATAAATGTTAATCCATTCTTTTATGACCTCAAAGTTGGATTAATGCAATTCTTTATTAGGTGGTTGTTCTGCACAGTTAGTAAACAAATTACAGTTAGTCCAAAATGCTGCAGCAAGAGTTCTTACAAGAACCAGGAAGTGTGACCCTATTTCTCTGGTGCTGTCAACACTGCACTGGCTCCCTATCAAACATTGTATAGATTTTAAAATCTTGCTTTTTACTTACAAAGCCTTGAATGATTTAGAACCTCATTATTTGAAAGAGCTCCAGATACATTATAATCCTCAACGTAAGCTGCGTTCTCAAAACTCAAAAAAGCAATTTGATTATACCTAGAATATCAAAATCCTTTTCCTACTTGGCGCCTAAGCTATGGAATAACTTAACTAAAAGTGTTCGGGAGGCAGATTAAATCTAGATTGAAAATCCATCTCTTTAACCTGTCTTACACATAAATACCAACATGCTTCCAATATTCAATTCCTTTGAAGGATTTTTAGGCTGCGTTAATTAAGATATACGGAACTGGGAACAGTCTCCACAACACACAATACGCTTATATTGGTCTATTTCTCTCTTCTTCCGAGCTCATCGGGGCCACCGGATCTGGTCCTGGATCCAGTGCGTATCCAGACAAGATGGTGGAGAAAGGACCCCTACAGCCTAGAAGGACAGTGGAGACCAGGACGACTAGAACCCCAGATGCAGATCACTTGCAAGACCTTGCCTCAGATGACCATTGGGATGGGACCACAGGAGACAGATGGTTCTTCTCGACCTCGCTGCAACCAGGAATCAACGTACTGGTTAAAATCTAGTCAGAGGAAAACTGGCTCCCCATCTGCGCCTAGTTTTCCCCTGAGCCACTACAGCCGGGCTATACCCGGATCAGTAGGACATTGCATTAAGCCGGAGTCAGTATGTATCTGGACTATATGGCGGGACTGGAACTAGAAAATCCCTCTATAGCCCTTGAACAAAGCGAAGACCAGGACAAGAACACCACGAATACCAATCCCCTGCAAAGAACACGCCTCTAAGGATCATCTGGTCAGAGGAGTCCTGGCCCCCCAACTGAGCCTGGTTTCTCTCAAGGTTTGTTCTCCATTTTGCCACCGATGGAGTTTTGGTTCCCTGCTACTGTTGCTCTGGCTTGCTTGGTTGGGGTCACCTCATTTACAGCGATATCGTTGACTTGATTGAATTCAACGCACAGACACTTTTAAAGTAAACAAAAAGGACATCAACTAATCGAAAATGAATGCACAGACACCATTTAAACTGAACACAAAAAAACATCCCTGAATCCCATTTTTTAAGTTTTGATAAAAATGATAAATTGATATGTTGACTTCCTGGTGCTGTACTACAGAAGTTTTTTGCAATTTCACCTGCTACTCCAACGTCACGTCATCTACTCCAATGTGATGACCTTTAAAGGTTTGACAATACATTAATTGTTTTTTCCTTAAAATTGCAAACTTTGGTCTAATCCATAATGTCATTCTTATCCTGAAAGAACCCTACTTGGTTTATTTTGCGGTGTTGTGTGTACTTACTAGGGTTGAACTTAAGAACCTGTCAGTCTGTGAGCCAATTGAAACGGCCAATTAATTTGGTGAATGAACAAATATATGTCTCAACTTGTGGTGACAGGTACAAAACCGAACAGAATGGATCATGAACTACCTTTTTTTCTTCAGGACATGGTACATGTTGTGCATGCTGCTTGACAGTCTTGAGTCAAGTTGCTGGATCTCTAAAACCTGATGCAACAGAACGTTCTTAAGAGCAACTTCTGGTAAATGCACTGAGCCTTCCGAGGTTGTGATCCGAACGCGACGGCCGTGCATTCCTAACCGTGCATTCCTGGATGATTGGTAAAGGTGTACAGGCAGGCTTGTTGGTTGGGGAATTATCATGTTGTTCCCCATTCATTGGGTTTTTAGTGTGTGCTTGGGATAACTTCGCGAAGTCTGACATGCTTGCCCTACAAGTACAAGTCGATGAAGATGTTGCGGTCACATGTGGCTTTTTTGTTATAAAACAACTTCTTCATCATCCCGTAGTCTGCCAGCTGTTGATACAGCTTAGTCCGGGACTTTCACAAATACCGTCGGTAAATTTAGTAACTCAATCCGTCGTCTCCCTGTGCGGACAATGGTTTGCCCATTCAGTCCTGCCTCCATTATTTACTCGTAGATTTAGCTGATGCTTTTATCTAAAGCAACTTAAAAATGATGTTTTTTTTATAGGAAAGTGACGATGTCAAAGGAGGTTTATTAGTGGGCTAGCAAGAGTGAGGATGTCAATAGGTTTCATAATAGATTTTGAAGGTGAATGAGAGCGATTGCTTACCTTTTTGGGATGGCACCACCAGACATTGATCATTCGCTGAGTGAAGGGTTCTGGCAGGCATATACGTCTGTTTCAGCGAAAAGTAGGGGGGTGCTAGTCTGTATGCACAGGGTCCTTTTGCTCAGGCACCTAGCCCATCTGGGTCTTCGGGTCAACCGAGAGAAGAGCCAGCTCCCCAGCGCGGAGTATTTTCTATCTCGACATGGAACTGGACTCTTTCTGCACGACTCACAGAAGAGTGTGCACAGTCACTGCTGGCATGTCTGGCTCAGGCCTCATGCATAGTGATCCCTCTGAGGAACACTCCAGAGGCTCCTGGGACATGTGACATCCTTGGCCGGGTTGATGCACATGAGACCATGAGATTTCTGCTTTGGCAGTTTCTGTTGCTGTTACACTTAGCCCTCTTGAGTACACCTCTCCTTGAGGGCAAGAAGACGCTTGGACCTCAGATAGCCCAACCGCTGAAGCGTACATAAATTCCTATGGTGGCGACGCTTGCCGACACTGTCATTCCTCGCCCGACGCTTCCTCAAGTGGAGCAAGCGGGTTGTCATGATCCTGCGCGACGTGCACCTCCCCGGGGTCCTGAACGAGACTGCCAGTGCGCTCTCTCCTCAGCAGTCCCGGCCAGAAACTGGCAGCCCCATACTCGCACAGTCCAGTCAATGTGGGAGTGCTCCAGCCAGGCACAGGTACACGCGTTAACCTCCCGAGGCGACACGCATTGACCGCTTTGGTTTTTCCTGACCGAGGGTCCCCTCGGCCTGGATGCCTTGGCACTGACACTCACCCCTGGCTGATTCCCCGGATAAAGAACCTTCTTTCCAGGGGAAGGGCGCGTCAGTGGGTCTGGCTCCAGGTAGAGGACGAGGAGCTACTGGGCGGACTGCCACCATCTGTCGAAGGTATAATCCCCCAGGCTAGAGTAGCCACTCTGTGTTTTTGCACTTCGTAGTAGCACCTCTTCTTGTCTTAGTATGCTTTATGTGATGAGAGTACCTGAAGATGTGAGATTGGGTCCCACCCTGAGAGGGCATGTAGCCACGATAGCTGCTCACCATGATCTGGTGGATGGGAGATCTCTAAGACGACATGATCTGGTCACTAGATTCCTCAGGGGCACGTTGTGGGTAAAAACCCAGGCCGCGCGTCGGACCCTCTTGGTACCTGACTGTGGCCCTACGGGGCCTCAGCAGTCCCCCTTTGAGCCCTTGGATCGAGTTGTATCTTGTATCTTTCCATGACGTTCTCCCACAGGTTTGACGAACCATATGGTGTTCTTCACATGATACCCCCCAAATGGATAGGATGTGATCTCCACAATGTAGGCCCTCGATTAAAGGGGTAACATTTTCCCAGTTTCACCAGCATGATGGGATGAAAGGCCGCCGCCTGTAACTCGTCTGTGTTCTCTTTAGATACTATACAGGTTTCCACTGGAAGGTCATGACTTGCGTTGTGCCTCTGGGGCTCCGCTGACGTCAGGACACAGCCGTAGTGTGTGGCGTGATTATACAGGAATCCCATTTAGTCTCACAATGTTTAAGAGACCGACTGAAAGGGAACATCCTTTCATGCCACAACACTCGGCTGCACTGCTGCGTCCCTGGTTCCATTATCTCTTACATCCCCTTTTATACCCGTCATCCTTGGCGGGGACATGAATTGATTCCTTCACCAAATTAATTGGCCTTTTCAATAGGTTCAGACGTAAGGTTCTCAAGGACGAACCCCATTCATCTCACAACATCTCGTACCTCCTTCAGGGAACTAAGGTTACCATTCGTAACCGGAGACATTAAATATTGAACACACTGGGAATGATGAGGAAGGTTAATTTTTTTTAAAGCTGCAAATTACATAAAAAAGGATTAGCTCTGGCCTTTATCTATTGCCCAAATGAGAAAGACTGCTTTTTTCACAAAATGTCCAATACATTACTTGATTTTCCTTTGTGATGGGTGGTGATTTCAATGCTGTCTTCAATCCCGTACTGGATAAACCTCACCCTGATAAAACAACTATAACTTGTTTTCCATCTACAAACGGGAAATCATCCAGAAACTCGATGCTACTGCAAAAAAATGATCTTCCTTTTCCTCAGCCTCACCCACGGCTAACAATATTCAAATTACTGTATTATTGTAATTCATCAGCACCCCATATGCCTATATTGCCTGATTTTCTTCTGTGTGTGCTATGTTTACTTCAACCTGTTTATTTAAATAAGTGTAGTGCAACATGTGTTATTTGAAACATTGAAAATGATGAAATGCACTATATAAATAAAGTTGACTTGAGTTTGACTAAAACGTTTCCCATTTTTCCTACTAGAGTAGTCTGCATCGTTCCAAGAACCTACTATTACAAGCATTCTTCCAAATACCTTTTTAATATGTTTTTATGTACAGGCTTGAAACAACTTGAGAATGAGTAATAAATCTTAAAAGTCTAAAGGTTATAAGATTCGAATTCCTGTGTATTATTAACAAATGTTAACATGTTAATTTAACATTTTAAATAATGAAAAGCAAAAAAAAAAAAAAGTACCGAGTATTTATTTTATGTTTCGATCTTGCTGTTTATAGATCTTTGCCACTCCCTTTGTTTCACGCCTTGCAGATGATTGCTGGACCTGTTTTGCTTTTTTAGTGGTCTGGTGGTTAGAGATATAGAGTTGTAAAAAGAAGGTTGCGAGTTCGAAACCCAGTGCAATCAGCAAGGCATCTTACCTCTGCTTGCTCTAGCTGTCCATTATACAATACCTGTAAGTCGCTTCGGATGAAAGCCTCTGCCAAATGAATAAATATAAATGTAAATGTAGAAATATTGTTTGTTCATGGAATTAAGTTGTGTCATGTTAACATAACACACATATAGTAGTTCATTTAGAAAAACTTAAACATGGTTTCTTATCACAGCAACTGTGAGTTAAGATTTAAAGTCAAATGATTTGATAAGAATATGAATTGACATGTTGAGTACCAGTGGCTGTATTACAGAAGTTTTTGGAACCGGCTTTGTGACGTCAGATGGCATACTGGTGCATTCTGTTGTCTTCTCCACCCCAGTGTGACACCCTCAATGGGAATTTATTAGAAAACATAAACAATTAAAATCAAGGGCGTCGCTAGACTGTTTTTGATATCATTGATTGACAATCGATGCAAAAACAAATGTATATTGAATTTTTTTTAATTAATATCAATATGCAATGCAACAAGAACAAGAGGGGGTTAACATTAAGTTACAATAGAAAAGAATATACAAAATATAAACTATTAAAAATTTAATTACACAAATTTCCATGTTTTAGAACATTATTAGTTTTTAGAACTTTTTCGTTGTTTGCTCTTTTCAAGAGATTCACATAAACTTTAAATTCGTTGATAAAAGCAAATAAATTTGGTTTATATTGAGCCCATTTTTTTCTGGAATTTTCCTATTTAAAAAAGTTGTACATTGGCCCTTTACAATTTAGTCTTTCTTTTTCCATATAGAATGCATATGAAATATAAAGAAAATGCTTTCATGAGGATTAACCATGTTGATACCTTCTGCCATATAATTCTTTAAAAGCATCCTCACACTCTTTGAAAGCTCACACATCTTAAAAGGCACCATCAATGCTGAAAGGTATATCCAAGTTCTAGAACAACATAAACTTCCGTCCAGATGACGTCTCTTTCAGGAAAGACCTTGCATTTTCCAACATGACATTGCCAGATCACACACTGTGTCATTTACAACATTATGGCTGCGTAGAAGAACGATCAGGGTACTGAAATGTCAATCCTGTAGATCTTTCACCTGAAGAAAACATTTGATGCATTATAAAGAGGAATACGTGACAAAGAAGATCTAAGACAGTTGAGCAACTAGAAGCCTGTATTAGACAAGAATGGGACAAGATTTCTATCCCTAAACTTGAGCAACTTGTCTTCTCAGTCCTCAGACGTTTGCGAACTCTTATAAAAAGAAGAGGGAATGCCACACAGAGGTGAAAATGGCCTTGACCCAACTTTTTGAGATGTGTCCATGCCATGACATTTAAAATGAACTCATTTTTCTCAGTTTAAACATTTGATTAGTCATCTATGTTGTATTCTGAATAAAATATTGAAATTTGAAACTTCCACATCGTTGCATTCTGTTTATATTAACTATTTGTACAGTGTCCCAACTTTTTTGGAATCGGGTTTGTTTATTGTTCGTAAAACATGTCACATCAATTCGTTTGGCTCTTGTTGGACTCTAAGCGTATCATCTTGTTTTGTAGCTGGAAAAACATCTTGAAAACTTCAGTGCCCATTACCGCAGAGGAGTAGCTGATGACAAAATCATTTTGTCCTTGATATGACATCTTGGTTTTGCTTTTCAGTTCAACTACGATATGAACGGGCCTTGAGGGAGGGAAAACTATATAAACGTTCATCCTCAGACAGTCAGTTCTCATATATTAGAGCAAAGAAATGTAAGTGTTCTTTATTTCCTTTGATTCTTAAAATGAATCAATCATTTTGTACAAATTGATACCTTATAGTTTAAGACCGAACAAGAACATGGTGTAACTATTAGGTAAGATGTGTGCTAGCGAGTTCTTAACCGCAGGGTGCGCAGACTACATTCCGAGATTCTATTATTCATTTGGTATTATGCAGTTGTCAATCATCACTGCAGAGCAAACAGGTTGTCTTGCTCAAGGACACTTCATTGGCACTGGGATTCGTACCCAAAACTTCCGCTTACAAGTCCAACTCTCTACCATCAGACCCAGCTGACCACCTAAGGCATCCACAGATTCAGATGTGTTTTTTATAGTGTGTATTAATAAAATGGGTTCAAATTGATTTCAGACAATATGTCATACACATTCCTTATAAAAATTAACCATGGTTTAAGACCATAATACCTTAGTTTTTTATTTAAAATGATTTGTGGATGCCCTAGCTAGGGAACTTAAAGAGATTTATGCAGAATCATTCCGAAGCATAACAGCTATTCAAAACCACATTTCCTTTTTTTTAGAAAATAATAATGCATAAATATAGCCCAGAAGATTGGTTCAGACCTCTTTTTTTTTGGAAGTTTCCCTTAAAAAAAATTAATGCCCTTGAGGTTGTGCCTGAAAAAAACTAAAGTATTGTTTTAAGTGAGTTTTGGAAACACCTTTTTACATTTAAACTTAATAAATACAGACTAAATTAACTAAGTGTGAAGTTAGAATTAGCTAAATCTGACAATTTGCAATAGCAAAGTTCATGTTAATGTTCATGTTAAATAAGATGAAGATAATTGATTTAATATTTTTACTGAAAATAGATTTTACAGTCTGCATTTTAAGTACTTCAAGCAGATTTCAAGAAAAACAAGTTAAAGGAAAAGTAATGGGGGGCCTTTGCCCCAGAACAGCTTTATGTTTAGCAATGCCCCTGTTTCAAATATTAACTGCTGTCCAATCCAGTGCCATAGGAGACCATTATGTTTATTATCTGGAAACGCCCCCCATCTAGTGGTCAAACGAGATATGAACATGATCTAATATTGAATTCAAACTATTATTACTATTGCTATAAATAAATTGGTAAGAAAGAATTTTCTCTGAAGTGAGCTAAAACTAATCCTGTTTTAACAGTTATGCATTTAGTAAATATATCTTAATCATTTAATGATTTATAATTTGCCTATTAAATTTCTTTGTAAACGTCAAGCCTACTAAAACATCAAAACCTAAACAAAATTTGTGACTCCCGTTGTTCTGGTAAGAGGTGCAGTAAAGAAAACAGAAGGCCCTGGTGACAAAACCTCGAGGGAAAGATGGTAAAGATGGCAGACTGAATGGCAGAGAAGTCCTCTTTAAAAATTAACAAATCAATAGAAACGCCATTGGATATTATGTTAGACATCAACATCCACAAACATTGACATCCAGGACCACAACTGTAAGTTGTTTTCTAGGTTTCTGTTATTGTAAATGATTGGTTAGAAAAACCCATAAATGGTAATGTCAATGTGCAATAAAATTAAACTTTGATCTGATGCATGTCTGAGTAGTAAAATGAATTAAAAATAGACTTTAAGGCATAAACATATTACATTTCCTTGAGCTAAATAAAAATGTTATTATACTCTGCTTGAAGTATTAAAACCATTTTTTAAAGGTTTATAAATATAATATACAGAGGTTAAAGTATTGTAAAACTATATGGTTCAGGTCTGGGCTTGGGAGAGTTTATATAAGTCAAAACTGTGGTCAGAGATTCAAAATGCAAAGCAAAATCACAGCGCAAATGTCATTTTAAGTCAACACCATGACAGCTTGTAACTTATGTCTGGATGGAGTAGCTTTAATAATTCATGTTCTCACCCAAAACATTTAAATCAGTAAAACTGAATCACTCAAATATTGACAGGGTATTTTAATTAAAATTGGGGATTGTTAAAGGATTCAAGAAAAGTTTTTGTCGAGACTAATGATTGTGTTGTTTGTAGGTTGTATGGTCTTACATGGATGGTGAAAAAAAGAAATAAATTCCAAACACCTTTTGGTCCCAACACTTGTGTCATTACTCTGAATTTGGAATCAGTTCAGGACATTTCTTCAGTTTACAGCAAACTTGCGGCCTGGTCTATGAGATCCATCACAAGTGAATCCATGAGAACAAGTCCCGCGCACTCCACATTTATTATTCTGATTTTAAAAGATATCTACAAAATAGCTTGAAAGCTTTATGACAGTGGTTTTTGGTTGACTGCTTGATTGGATGTTTTAAAAGGCACAAGCATACATTTTCTGTTTGTCCGGAAGTAAACCAGCCAAGAAATTGTAGATAAATTCATCATCAAGATATTGGCACGTTGGCCTTGGATGGGGACGTATGGATACAAATCCCTTGATTATTGTACAATATATTTATTTTCATGTCACTCATCACTATTTAGATTTTTTCTTCTGTGGCGTCAGGTCTAGTGTCAGGGTTAGGGTAGCCATTTGTTACAACTCTGGTCTACTGGGGAAGACAGTTTGTAGAAGACCCATTTGCAGAAGCCAAAAGCAAACCGTGAGGCTCAAATATATTCATTGTCAACTATACATGAGGAAGAATTGTGTAAACTTGTAAAATCATCAAAAGCAACAACATGTATGTTAGACCCTATTCCATCTAAGCTACTAAAAAGGTGCTTCCAGAAGTTATAGATCCTCTTCTGACTATTATTAACTCCTCATTGTCGTTAGGATATGTCCCCAAATCTTTCAAACTGGTTATTATTAAGCCTCTCAACAAAAAAACACAACCTGACCCCAAAAACCTAGTTAATTATAGACCACTCAAATCTCCCATTCCTGTCCAAGATACTAGAAAATGTAGTATCCTCACAATTATACTCATTTCTAGAGAAAAATTATATCTGTGAGAATTTCCAGCCAGGTTTTAGACCCCATCATAGCACCGAGACTGCTCTCCTTAGAGTTACAAATGACCTCTCATCCGACCGTGGCTGTATTGCCTTATTAGTGTTACTGGATCTTACCACTGCCTTTGACACTATAAGCCACAACATTCTTCTGCATAGACTTAAACACGTTGTGGGCATAAATGGAAGTGCAATAGCGTGGTTTAAGTCATACTTACGTGACAGCTATCAATGTGTGGCAGTAAATGAAGAGCATATCAATCATATCAATCAGAAGTTTAGTATGGAGTACCTCAAGGCTCAGTTCTTAGCCCGCTACTCTTCACGCTATACATGTTACCTTTGGGAGCTATCATCAGGCAACATGGTGTCAGCTTCCACTATTATGCGGATGATACTCAGCTCTATATTTCCTCACTACCCAGTGAGACACACAAATCCCAAAAACGTATGGAATGCATAGTCGATATAAAAAACTGGATGATAATTTTCTGCTGCTTAACTCTGGAACTCTGGCACGTATCGAGCATTTGTAAAACCGTATTTTTTCACCTCAAAAAATATCTTAATTACGGCCTATGCTCTCAACATCAAATGCAGAAATGTTAATCCATGCATTTATGACCTCAAGGTTGGATTATTGCAGTGCTTTGTTAGGTGGTTGTTCTGCATTCTTAGTAAACAAATTGCAGTTAGTCTAAAATACTGCAGCAAGTGTTCTTACAAGAACCAGGAAGTATAACCACATTACTCGGGTCCTGTCAACATTGCACTGGATCCCTATCAAACATCACATAGATTACTAAATCTTGCTTATTACTTACAAAGACTTGAATGGTTTAGCACCTCAATATTTGAAAGAACTCCTGTTACATTATAATCCTCTGTACTATAATTCGCTACTTTCTCAAAACTCAGGCAATTTGATAATACCTACAATTTCAAATTCAACTACCGGCCGCAGATCCTTTTCCTATTTGGCGCCTTGACTGTGGAATAATTTACCTAATAGTGTTCGGGAGGTAGATACACCCTTGCCGTTTAAATCTAGATTAAAAACCCATTTCTTTAAACTGGCTTACACATAAATACTTACATGCTTCCAATCTTCAAATCCGTTAAAGGATTTTTAGGCTGCATTTATTTAAGAAATCTGGAACCGAGAACACTCTCCACAACACACAATATATTTGCTATAACTTTAGAAGAATGGCATCTACGCTAATATTGGTATGTTTCTCCTTCCGAGCTCTTCGGAGCTACCGGATCCAGTCCATATCCAGATCAGATGGCATTGCAGTCACCAAGATCCAATGAGTATCCAGACCAGATTGTGGAGAAAGGACCCCTAGAGACCGGGAGGACAGCGGAGACCAGGACGACTAGAACCCCAGATGCAGATCCATCGCAAGAGCTTGCCTCAGATGACCATCAGGATGGGACCACAGGAGACAGATGATTCTTCTCTGGACCAGATGGTGGGTCCGGAACTAGAAAAGAGCTCTACAGCCCTTGAACAAAGCGAAGTCCAGGAGAAGAACACCACGGATACCAATCCCCTGCGAAGACCTCCTCAATGACGATCATCAGAATACGACCAAAGCACTCAGATGTTTCATCTTCATTCTGCTGCAGCCTGGACTTGAACTGCTGGATTCGTCTGGTCAGAGGAGAACTGGCCCCCCAACTGAGCCTGGTTTCTCCCAAGGCTTTTTTATCCATTTCTTTCACAAATGGAGTTATGGTTTCCTTGCCATTGTTGCCTCTGGCTTGCTTAGTTGGGGTCCCCTCATTTACATTGAAATCATTGATTTGATTGAGTTTGTACGCACAGACATTTTTTAAAGTAAACAAAGAGGACATCAACGAATTGAAAATGAATGCACAGACACCATTAAACTGAACAGAGATAACGTCCCAGAATTCAATAATGTTTTGCCCTTTAACATTAAGCATTATTACACACGGTTTTACTAATTATAGTTGTTAAGCTGCTTTGATGCAATGTATTTTGTCCAAAGAGCTGTTTAGCTCTATTGGACCAATTGGACCCTTCCATGGACCTTGCGAGAATCTAGCGGTCGGCAGACAGTCCCCTTTTACCCCATCAACAATCTAGGGTAATGGCGGGGGGTTCTTGGGTGTCGACAGAGGAGAGCAAACAAGAGGATTCAAACGTGAAATGTGGGGTGGATGCGCATAGACCTGGGTAGGAGTAGACGGTATGACACAGTATTGATCTTTCTAAGGATCTTAAAAGGTCCAATGAATCGGGGGGCCAGTTTCCGAGACTCTAGATGAAGAGGAAGATCCTTAGTTGACAACCACACCCTCTGACCCTGTCGTACTGATGGCCTGTCGATACTACGGCGCCGGTTGGCCTGTTTCTGCTGCCCTTGTGATGCTCTTACTAAGGCTGCACGTGCTTTAAGCCAGCTTGGCGGCACCTCTGGACTAGTTGGTTTGCGGCTGGTTCCTGGACCTCCAGTTCCTGCTCAGGAAACAAAAATGAGAGAAACCCAAATTGACATTCAAAAGGAGACATGCCCAAGAATGAATGGTGTAGGGTGTTACGAGCAAACTGAGCCCAGATCAGACGGGAGCTCCACATGCTTTGGTTATTGGAGACCAGGCACCTGAGAGTCTTCTCAATCTCCTGGTTGACTCGTTTTGTCTGACCATTAGACTGAGGGTGGAACCCAGAAGACAGACTGATGGATGCTCCAATAAGACAGCCAAAAGCCTTCCAAAACCAGAAAGTAAATTGCAACCCCCGATCAGAGACCAAGTACTGAGGAACACCCGTGGATCCTGAAGACGTGCTGCATCATGAGGTCTGCCGTCTGACAAGCAGTGGGGATCTTAGGCAGAGGTATCAGATGACATGCTTTTAAGAATCTGTCTACCACCAACAAGATGACTGTATTACCTTGCGATTTAGGAAATCTAGTAACAAAGTCCAGAGAGATGTGAGACCATGGATGTCTCAGGATTGGTAAAGGGTGGAGAAGACCCTGAGGGTGGGCTTTAGGTTCTTTGCTTTGGGCACACACAAAACAGCCAGACACAAATCTTCTGACATCCGCCTGCATACTGGGCCACCAGAACCGTGTCTGGATACGCTGCAAAGTTCTTGTAACTCCAGGGTGACCTGAAAGAACAGATAAATGTCCCCACTGCAACACATCAGATCGTACAACATTAGGAACAAAAAGGCGACCTGGGGGACCGTTACCTGGGTCGGGCTGCTGACGTTGAGCCTTTACCACAAACTCTACTCCCCACTGAACCCCTGCCACCACCTTGGAGCTAGGAATAATGGCCTCAGGACTGTCCTCCACCTCTGGCGTGTCAAACTGTCTCGAAAGGGCATCAGCCTTAGAGTTCTTAGAGCCTGGTTGATAAGAGAGGATGAGCTCGAAGCGATTAAGAAAGAGAGCCCATCGGGCCTTCCGTGGATTCAACATTGTAGCCTCTCGAATGTATGTGAGGTTCTTGTGATCAGTCCAAATGATAAATGGGTGTTTGTCCCCTTCCAGCCAGTGTCTCCATTCCTGGAGCACCAATTCCACCACCAGCAACAACAAGTTCTTTTCTTCTGGGGTGAGTCGACATGGAAAAAAAGGCACAAGGATGAAGCTTACTGTCCCCCGTGGCCTTTAGAGACAAAACAGCTCCCACTCCAACATCTGACACATCCACTTTAACTAACAAAGGGCAACCCTGAATCAGGGAGGGTCAGGATAGGTGCAGAGGTGAAATTCAATTGAGCAGCTCAAAGCTTGATTAGCCCTTCCGGTCCATTGAAATTGCCTTGAGGTCTTCTTAGAAAGGGCTGTAAGGGGTTCTGCAATGGAGCTGAAATTCCTTATAAACCTCCTATAAAAATTTGCAAAATGAAGAAAGCGCTGTACCTGTTTGACAGAGCATGGCTGGGGACAGTTCTGGACTGCATGGGTCTTTCCAGGATCCATCTGAATGCTGCCTTTGGAGACAATGAACCCAAGGAAGGGGAAAGTTGGTACATGAAACACACATATCTCCACCTTCATAAAGAGGTTGTTCCTTAACAATGATAAAACATGAGAATGATAAGCTCTGGACATGATCTTGCTAACAACGAGAGAAGATTAAGATGTCATCAAGATAAACAAACACAATTTGGTTAAGCATCTTTTGTAGAACATCATTAAGTAATGCCTGGAAGACGGCTGGGACATTGACTAGGCAGAGGGCATTACCATATATTCGTAGTGACCAGTCGGGGTGTTGAATGCAGTCTTTCACTCATCCCCGGCTCGGATCCAAACTAGGTGGTAGGCATTCCAAAGGTCCAGTTTGGTAAATATAGTTGCACCTTGCAGGGGTTCAAAGGCTGTTGTCTTCAATGGCAGTGGATAGCGATTCTTTACAGTGATACGATTCATACCCCTGTAGTCAATACATGGCCTGAGACTGTAATCCCTCTTTCCCACAAAGAAGAACCCGGCTCCTGCCGGTGAGGTTGAAGGGCAGATGAATCCACTGTCAAGTGCTTGGTTGATATATTCTTCCAAAGATACACTTTCTGGGGCTGACAGAGAGAATAGTCTCCCTCGAGGTGGACAAGTGCCAGGATGCAGTTCAATGGCGCAGTCATGAGGCCTATGGGGTGGAAGAGAAGCAGCACGTTCCTTGCTGAACACTTCACAGAGGTCTGCATACTCATGGGGGACACAAGATGACTCGGGAGAGGCAGCAAGATAACTGGAAGCCACTTGTCCCATAATAGAAATAGCCAGCATCTCTTTGGAAGGGACTGATGGCTCAGGTAGTTTAGGGAAGGTCGTCTGTGGCTCAGGAGAATGACAGAGAATCAATCCAGATGCACAGCAGTTAGGCCCCCACTCACTTATCTGTTTGGAAGACCAATACATTTTTGGATTATGCAAAACTAGCCAAGGATACCCAAGGATCAAAAGGATTTCAGGAGAATTGATTAAAAAGAACTGTAACACTTCTCAATGACAACCCCCTTGAAAGTGGAGGAATGTGGTGCACTGGCTTACATGGCCTGAACCTAAGGGCATCCCATCCAATGCAGTAACAGTCAGAGGATCATGGAGAGTGATGGGCTGAATCTTTAATTATGAGGCCGGTGGAAAGTCCATGAAATTCCCTGCAGCACCAGAGTCTATGAAAGCCATGAGCTCATGAATGTCATTCCCGCAGGAGAGCGAGACAACAATGGAAAGACCCAAAGCCTTTGGTCGGGGGTAAGTAATTACTCTCGTCCCAGGCCCCCTCTTCTTGGGCGAGAGCTGCCCTTTTCCCACCAGTTCAGGGCAGTTGACTCAGACGTGACTTGACTTAGGGCAATACAGGCAGCACTTATCTCTCATCCGTCTCTCCCTCTATTAAACTCAAGCAGTTGAGTCTCATGGCGACGTTCACCTTGCCTTTCACAGATGCGGTTGTCCAGTCTGATTGCAACATCAATCAGAGATTCCAAATCAGGTGCTGGGTCTCTGTAAGCCAACTCATCCTTTAATTCATGTGATAGGGCCTGATGGAATGCTGCTTTCAGTGCTCGCTGATCCCACTTACTCTCTGCAGCCAGGGTACGGAACTCGATAGCAAAATCTGCAACACTGCATCTTCCTTGTGTGAGTTGGAGCAATCGATGATCAACCTCTGCTCCATTAACAGGGTGGTGGAATACTTTTCTCATCTCTTATATGAAGAGGTCGCTGCTTGTCGTGAGAGGAGACTGCGGCTCCCAGAGCGCTGTAGCCTAATCTAGTGCCTTTCCTACGAGAAGGGTTGTCATATATGCCACTCTGCTGCTCCCTTTAGGAAAACTGTTAGGCTGCAATTGGAAAGCAAGAGTACACTGTGTAATAAATCCTCGACGCCTCTCTGGGTTCCCATCATACCTCTCAGGGGTTGGAAGTCTAGGCTCAATTAGAAGACCTGCTGGTGGACCTGGCTGAGGGATACCTTGATACTGGGGGGAAAATAGACGCTGGAGAATCTCAGTTAGAATCTGTTCGTGCTTGTTAATGGCTGAAGATTGTCTAGAGAGTTCAGAGAGAATGCGTTCCACGTTGGAGGAACGCATTCTCTACTGGGTCTACATTCTTCTACTGGGTCTACTTCCATGGTTCAGTCTTGCTGTCACAACCCTGGTCTACTGGGAAAGACAGTTTGTAGAAGACCGTGTGCACAAGACAAAAGCAATCCAGGAGGCTCAAATAACTCAAAAGCAGGCAGTCTCTACTTGATGTAAATTCTCAAATACAAACAAATAGCGCAGTCAAAGCTTTACAAAACAAAACAAAGTAAGCACAAAGGCAACTGAGAAGCAGTGATAAAGTCTTCTTTAACTCTGGAAATCCACAGAGGGTAGGCTCAAGACTGAACACAGCTCAATGAAACTCCCAAAATAGGTGGCTGGGAGAGTAATTGCAGGAGAGAGGAGACCGCTCTCCCTAGTGGCTTGGAGAGTCATTGCAGGAGGAGCATAACACCATTTGTCGTTGCTGTGCCATCTACCAGATTAGGCCAGATTAATCTTTATGGTCATGATTTTCAATGTTTCTTTGAGGTAAGGTGTCGGAATGTAAACTATTAACAACTTCTTGATGTCAGATTATAATTACATATTTAAGCATTAAGGTACAAGAGGCCAGGCTGTATAATATCAAAAGCAAAAATGTATATTCATTTATATTTATTAAATTGTACATTTTAATTAAAAAAAAGCATAAAAAGTAGTAAAAAAGTTGTGCCTGACTGTTACAGCTGTTTTTTTAAGTTGCTGAGGATTATCAATGACACAAAGAATCGTTGATGGAAGCGGTCATAGCAGTGCATTATAATGTATAAACACAGCTGCTGACCAATCAGAATTGAGGAATGGAACTCACCGTTTTAAATTTGCATACACACTAGGTCTGTGCGGTGAAAGTCGTGCGGGTGAAACTAAAAAAGGGGAAATTCAGTCTTTGAACATGCAAATTCCTGAATATGTCACAAACTGCTATAAATTTTGGTAGATTATATTTAAGTGGTGGTTCACCAAAACTGAAATGTCAGAATCTAACACTGTAATTGATGAGGCTGGAATTAGGGCAGATGTACAAAACAGATCCTGCTGTGAAATCAAACCCCCCCTCCTTTAACCTGCAGAAAAATCTCAATGCATAAAATGAATTTTTGTTGACTATGTGTGCATCTATGCATACATTTTAAGGGATGGAATTGGGGCAGATGTGCAAACCAGAACTTGCACTCATAATCCCCTTAAAATACCAACCTGTCGTGTATAACATATTTAGGTAAATAAGAATAATCTTCATGACACATAGAGTGTTGCTAGTGTGCAGGGGTTGAAATGACAGATTACATCTACTCACGTTAATGTAATTAAGAAGATATTTGGATACTTGTACTTTTTTTGAATAGATCTTTGACCATACATATAAAAAAACAGACAAAAATTACATAAAAATACACATATGTAAATTCAGTAAACAAATTTTTACAAATTGGTTGAAGAACTAGATATGTTTAAATATTTATACAGTTGTGCTGTATGGTAGTTAAGTAAAATAATGAAATGCAGGGGTGTAAATAGATAGAGGGGAATTGAACAGAAATATATAGGGAGGGGTGTTTAACTGTTTAAAATGTGGATTCATTGAGGGAAGAAACTGTTCCATATATTGATGTGTTTAACAATTGTTCGGAAACTATATTAGTGCTGTGAATTGGACCACAGAGTGATGTTGCTAAATAGTTTTAACGTTGCTATAACCAGCAATTAAATGTTTCGATTATTTTTGAAAAAGTATAAGCTTTATGTGAAACTAAAACTAGTGCAGCAAGATTTAATTAATTCTGTAAAGTCACAGTAACTTGCCAAATGTCTGATTTACAGTAAGGTCCAAAAGTATTTGATCACCCTCTGATTCAGCAAGTTCTTCTACTTAGAAATCATGAACGGTCTAGATTTTTCAGCATAGGTGCATTTAACAATTTATTTGTAAATTGCTGTCAAATAAGTATTTGATCACTTGAGTCAAAAGAAGCATGATGCTTCCATCCCAATGCTTCCATCACAAGGTATGGTGTTGTTGGGATGATACTCATCGTTCTTCTTCCTCCAAATGCGGCGAATGGAGACTCCTCTGGGTCATCCAAATGGTCCTGGCAAACTGTAGATTGACCTTGACATGGGTTGACATAAGGCGGGGAACCTTCGGTGCTATGCATGATTTTATACCATTACATCTTAATGTATTACTGATAGTAGCCTTGGAAACGGTGATCCCAGCTCTCTTCACGGCATTGATCAGCTTCTTCCGATTAGCTCTGGGTTGATTCTTCACTATTCTTTGCATCATTTATACCCCACCAGGAGAGATCTTCTGTGAGGCCCCGGTCCGAGGGACATTGACAGCCATCATTTACATCTTCCAATTTCTGACAAATTGCTCCAACAGATCTGCTTTCTTTACCAAGCTGCTTGGCATTTGCCCTGTAGCGCATTCCAGCTTTGTGAAGTTCTACAATTTCGTCTCTTGTGTCTTCTGACAGGTCTGTGATTTTGCCAATGTTGCTACTTAGACTTTTGACTGATTATGGGGTGGCTCTATGACATCTAATGATCCCAACAGATGCTGCGAATTTAGAATCATGATCAGAGTGTAACTGGACGATTTAAAAGAAAAATAAGAGTTTTTTGAGGGTAAGAAACCTAGATAATAAGCAAGTGGTCACAGTAATTAACAAATAAATTGTTAAAAAAAAATCATACAAATCTGAAAATTCTAGACCCCTCCATGATTTTCAAGTTGGAGAACTTGTAAAATCAAAGAGTGATCAAATACTTATTGACTTTACAGTATATATACATATATGAAACACTGATGAGGTGTTGTTTTTCACTGAAGTTTTCAAGCAGATGAATCTTCATGTTCAGCATCAGACAGGACCTCTTCTAGCTGTGGATGTGGGGAACAACATTGACTTGCACTGGAGGGCTCACGCTGCTCCACTGCGCTGTAGGAAAACTGAAGTTGCAAATCTTCACTTCATCAGTAATGAGATTGAAGATCTGGCTGGAGGATCTCACACTGTTATTGTCTTTAATATCTTAAAAATAAACAGTTTTTCAATGTATCAATGTTGGTGTTACATACAAACATTTTTCAATTTTTTTTTACTGTCTGAAATGTCTTGCTCTTATTTCTTTATTTTACCAATAAACAGAGTATACCAATTAAACATAAGCGTTGAATAGACTCTTTGTGCTATCCTTTGTCTCATTGTCAAACACCTCCATGAAACAGGAAAAGAGATTAAAGTCCACAATCATAAAGTGATGATTACCTCCAAACCAGTGTAGCAAGGAAAATTTCCAACGCTGCCCATGAATTTAAATCTTAACTTGGATATGTGAGTACACCTACAATCTACCCCAAGAACTAAACTGATTGTCATAGAAACTTGTGTTCTGATACATATCGAATAACAAAACTGAAAGCAGTAATTTTATGTACAGCTTTTGAGATAACAACATGGAATTTAAAACTCAAGAACAGTATGGTAAGTTCGACTTTTATTTTTAAATCATTTTGAAATGAAGAAAAAATATTTGTTGGGCGTTTCTTTCCCATTAGAAATTCCACACAGAGCAACAACACAAAGTATATAATTTTGCCTGAATTGTTGTTGTACCTTCCCAAATACATTTTAATAATTTGCTGTTAAATCAATATTACATTTTAAAAATGTGATCTAAAGAAATCATTGTCATCTGATTCCAGTTATGGAGTTGATCGTTGTGAAACCAATGAGATGATATTTCTGATTGTAATAAAATCCTTAGAAGAATAGTTATACATTAATTCTGTGTTTCTCAAATTATCTTCTGTTTGTACTGTATTTAACTGTTCATAAATTTTATTTCAATTGCACTAAATCTTACAATTAATGGAAACTTTGTAAGCAAATAATTATTTGGCAGTTCACAGGGACAGATCATGTTTAAAAATGTTGTTTATTGGGATGAGCTTTGGAATGATTTGCTTCCTGGTGAGTCGACTCTTCTGACTTGTATTCTATTCCCTCTTTTTAATATTGTCTAAATCTTTTGGGGGTTTTAATCCCACTCTGGCACTACTGATCATGTTATATAAACTGTAAAAATTAGAAGAAAATGTTTTGTGCATCTTTGCATGTGCTTGCATTATAAGGAAACTCATTTTATTATACTATGTAACAACTTACAAATATGTTGCCAAATATGACTGGAGTTTGACATTTAATGCACACAAAAACTTTAGTTTAAGTAAATTATTATTAATGTGTTATTAACATGCTTTAATGACCCAGTTATTGTATTTATTGTAAGTTTATGATTACTCTATAATTTTAAAATGAGACTTTATTGTAGAACTATCCATTGTGTGTTCATAGGTTGTGTGGTCATATTTGGGACATGAAAGAAAAAACCAACCTCAACCCAAATTTCTTTTCACAAACTTGACTATCTATCCCGAAGGTGTGTTAAGCATCAGTTCAGAAAAGTCACTTTCAAGTTTATTTTCCTCAAAATTTGGAATCAGCTCAGAACGTTTCTCCAGTTTACAGAAGACTCTGTACTGGTCAGGACCAGACAGAAAAATCACAAATGTATCCATGAGTACAAGTCCAGCTCACTCCACATTTATCATTCAGAATATGAAAGACAGCTACCAAGTGGGAGATGAGCTTTATGTCATGATCCATGCCAGAGATTTTTCCAATAAGCCCAAACCTTATGGAGGAGACTTCTTTCAAGCCAAGCTCTTCTCATCCAAAACTCCCAACAAGGTATCTCATTGCTATAAGTGTGATTTATTCTATGTTAAACTTGATAGGCTTAGAAAAGTAAGAATGTTCATGTGTCACAGGCCAGTGTATTTGGAGATGTGATGGATTTGCTCAATGGATCCTACTCTATTCGTTTTCTTCTGCCGTGGGTGGGACGGGCACAGGTGGCTGTGCGTCTGATCCACTCCAGTGAAGCTGTGCAGGTCCTCAAGCGTCACAGAGACACTGATTCTGACAGAGTTTTCTTCAATGGATATTTTGAAGGACCTGGACCAAATGGAACTAGGCTAAAAGAAACAGTGAAGTGCAATGTGAAGTGGGACAAGAATGGACTGGAGAAGATTGGAACTGGAGACTGCTGCTGTAACTACAAAGATTCTCGAACGGAAGAGGAATGGCGTTGTCAGAAACCCAAATCTCTGCCATGCAGCGCTCGTGTGTACCACTCTATGGGAGGGTATAGCAACCGATTGACTGCAGAAGAGAAAATGTTTATGTGAGACTAAATGACTTTTAATATATTTTGACTGGCATATTTAGCAATTAAATAGTTTATTGTTTGTACACTGATGAAACTGTAAATAGAAATGTTCTCTCTGGCAGGAAGGCAACCGACAAAGGTATCGGTGGACAAACATGCATTATCAAAATTCTTCCTTCTAATGAAAGTGCGGAATTTGGTATGTTGGTCAATGATACATGATGATGGCACTACCCTTTAATACAACATCCAATTGGCAGTCTGTGTTGTAAAGCAAGGGAACGGGTTAACAATCATTTTATTTCCCTTTTATTTCCGCTTGAGCTTGGTTCAGCTTAGAATATTTACAGTAGAGTCTTGTACCATTTAGACTAATCCGACATGATTTTGGAGTTGTTGGCTGCCATTTGTTGGATCAGTGTGGTGACCAAATTGAATTTTCATTGCATAGCAATCTCAATGAAGGCCCTGAATTTAATGGAACTAGACTAGGATATTTTCTTATCTCTCTTAATACAAACTATCAGGTCTATAGGAGTATCACAACTACCTTTTAATAGCTCTTATACATGAAGTATGTGTGTCAAATCAAAAAAGTTCTCAGTTTATAGAAAAGTGGGGTATATCGTTGAATGCAACTATTAGCTTCAGTTCTTATTTTACTTTTTTCTGCAGATGTAAGCGAGAAATGTCGTCCTGGTTTGCACACCCCAGTTCCAGCTGGCTTTTACCTGAATGATGTGTGGAGATCCTTTTTGTGTAAAACTCGGCAGTTTACTTCCCAAACAACAACACAGTGTCTGAAAGACAAACACATCTACATGATGGGAGATTCTACCATGAGACAGTGGTTTGAGTTCTTGCTAAAAGCTGTACCAAGTAAGATAAGAAAAATATAAAAAAATCTTAATTGATAGTTGTAAGAGTCGCAGATGATTATTTGAAGCATTGTTGTTGTTTACTGTAGCTTTGAAGCAGATGAATCTTCATGTTCAGTATCAGACAGGACCTCTTCTAGCTGTGGATGTGGGGAACAACATTGACTTGCACTGGAGGGCTCACGCTGCTCCACTGCGCTGTATGAAAACTGAAGTTGCAAATCTTCACTACATAAGTAATGAGATTGAAGATCTGGCTGGAGGATCTCACACTGTTATTGTCTTTAATATGGGACCACATTTCACCACATACCCTCTGGACTTCTTCACTCATAGAGTGTTAAGGATCCGCAAAGCTGTTGTAGATTTATTACAGAGAGCTCCAGAAACTACTGTCATAATCAAAACTGTCAACACTGGCTACAAGGTAAGAAGGAAATATTATCAAAAACATTTAAACTCTTGTTTGTTTTAAACACATTGTCCCTCTTTGTTTCTGTATTTGTAATAGGATGTGTTTGGGAGTGACTGGTATTCTCTGCAGTTAGACAGAATCCTGCGTTGGGCTTTTCAGGATGTTGGTGTTTATATTTTGGATGTATGGCAGATGACAGCCTGTCATTACAACAAAGAGAATATTCATCCAGGTCCTGTCATCATCAAAAATGAAATGGACATTTTTCTGTCATTCATTTGCCCTCAGTGAATTAGTTTGACCCAAGAATTTACAGTTTTCAACAATAACTACTCACTTAAAAATATTGTTCTGTACAGTACGGGTCAAAAGTTTTGGGACATTTGACTAAAATTATTATAAAATTATTATCATTATTTAAAACAGTTTGGATCTGAAGGTGTACGCCAAAATTTCCGAAATAAGTTTATTTGACAAGAATATAACAAAAAAATAATAAAAAACTGAAATGTTATTTAATAAAAATGTTTATGAAATAGATGAATAAGTAAATATTGAAGAAAGAACAGCCAATAAGAGCGCAAGGTGAGACCCTTAGAAGATGTTTGGAAAAAAAAGAAACATTTCGGCAAATAAAATAAAAATGCGACTACAAAAATAAAAATACAATATAAAAAAACAAAAAAACGGTCTGACTGTCCTGTATTTAAATTGAAAGAAATAAAAATTTTAAAACGACTTAAAATATGCAGGCAAAAGTTTGGGTATTTTTTATAATAACAAGTTTTTTTTGTATTTTATTCTCTGTTTAATAAAATATTTGCAGAACAATCAAATTTGAGGCTGACAAATTATAAATATCAGAAGATGATTTATCTTATACCCTATATAAATGTTATTTTATACCTCACACAGTATGTCTAAAAAATCTGTTTATACTGTATTTCATTTCATTTTCTTTACATTTACTTTAATTGCACAAAATCTTACAATTTATAGAAACTTTGTAAGCAAATAATTCTTTGGCAGTTCACAGGGACAGATCATGTTTAAAAATGTTGTTTATTGGGATGAGCTTTGGAATGATTTGCTTCCTGGTGAGTCGACTCTTCTGACTTGTATTCTATTCCCTCTTTTTAATATTGTCTAAATCTTTTGAGGGTTTTAATCCCACTCTGGCACTACTGATCATATTATATAAACTTTAAAAATTAGAAGAAAATGGTTTGTGCATCTTTGCATGTGCCTTCATTATAAGGAAACTCATTTTATTATACTATGTAAGAATTTACTAATAAGTTGCCAAATATGACTGGAGTTTGACATTTAATGCACACAAAAACTTTAGTTTAAGTAAACTATTATTAACGTGTTATTAACATGTTTTAATGACCCAGTTATTACATTTCACTGCCTGTAATATGTCATTATTTTCTTGAAGTTTATGATTACTGTATAATTTTTTAAATGAGACATGATTTTCGAACTATCCATTGTGTGTTTATTGGTTATGTGGTCATATTTGGGACATGAAAGGAACAAAACAACCTCAACCCAAATTTATTTTCACAAACTTGACCATCTGTCCAGAGGGTGTGTTAGACATCAGTTCAGAACATTTCTCCATTTTACAGCAGACTCTGTACTGGTCAGGACCAGACAGAAAAAAGTCAAGCTCACTCACATTTATCATTCAGTGAACATGAGAACTTAACATGTTTAACAGTCTTAGGCCTTTATAATGTATGAAACAACGTGACGATGACTTAAAGCCATAAATGAAAATTATTAATCGTCCATGAAAACACATGATTTATTGGATTAGATAAGATTAGATTAAACTTTATTGCCATTAGAAATGTACAGGGTACAAGACAATGAAATGTAGAATGCGTCTATCCAGAAGTGCAATAAGCAGTTAGTACTGAATATATGTAGAATTTGTAAAATAACTATAAAGAATAGATAGTAAGGTATTATGGACATAATATACACATTTAAAATACTAAGCAGGATATACAGATAGGTGTACTATGAACATACTATACAGGAATATGTAAAAGTGTATGTTCACCATAGGCAGATGTATGAACATATGAACATAATTTACACTATTACAATGATAGTAAAGTGCAAGGAAATATTTTGGTGTGCAAATGGATTATTCAGTGTTTCAGGATGAACAGACAGTAGTGCACGTAATAATTAGTTTACTGTTTTTCGCTTGTTAAAAATAAATAAGTAATCAGTCACATATAGTATTGAAGAGGGGGTGGGGGATGTTGAGGGGTGTCAGAAGGCAGAGTTCAGTACGGAAACAGCTGTAGGGAAAAAGCTGTCCCGTAATCTTGTGGTCCTTGTCCGGAGGCTCCTGAAGCGTCCCTCGGAGGGCAGGAGGGTAATCAGTTTATGGTCAGCGTGAGACGAGTGCTTGAGGATGCTGCGAGCTCGTGTTGTCCCTGTGATGCATTGGTCAGTTTTCACCACCCTCTGAAGTGCTTTGCGGTCAGCCACTGAGCAGTTCACATACCAGGCTGTGATACAGCTGGTCAGGATGCTCTCGATCGCACACCAGTATAAGTTCACCAGGTTGGCTGAAGACAGCTGGTTCTTCTTCAGTGTCCTGAGGAAGAAGTGGCGCTGTTGAGCCCTCTTTACCAGGCTGGAGGTGTTTGTGTTCAAGAACAGGTGAGATGAGATGGAGACACGTTCAACAACCATCTTGTTAATGTGAATGGGGTCATGCATGCTTCCTTTCTTCTTCCTGAAGTCCACAATGAGCTCCTTATTGTTAGTGTTGCTAAGGAGCAGGTAATTGTCAGCGCACCATGTGACCAGGCGCTGTATTTCTACCCTGTAGGCAGTCTCATCATTTTCTCTGATGAGGCCAATCACCATGGTTTCATCTGCAAACTTAATGATGGAGTTGGATCCATGCACAGGCTTGCAGTCGTGGGTATAAAGGGAGTAAAGGAATGGGCTCAGCACACAGCCCTGTGGTACGCCGGTATTAAGTGTGACTGTGTCGGAGAGGGTGTGGCCTGGTCTAACACGCTGAGGCCTGTTGGTCAGAGAGTCCATAATCCAGTTGCAGAGGTAGGTTTTAATGTCCAGGTCTGCAAGTTTCGTGCTCAGCTTGGAGGGAATAACGGTGCTAAACTGATCAGAAGTCAGTAAACTACATCTGTACATAAGTGTTGTTATTGTAAAAAGTATTCAACAACCAGTTGAATGTGGCAGTACATTGCCCTCTTGATGCCCCTTTTAAGGCAAGCCCTGGATTTACTGTAGGCCTGAGAATTATCTGACCTGAAGGCAGTGTTGTGTGCTTTCAGCAGATGTCGTACCACCATGTTCATCCATAGCGTCTGATTGGGGTATGTTGTTATTGGTTTTCCTGTTGTTACATCGTCAAAGGTGTTGTTGATGTAATCCAGTACAGAGGAGGTATAGACATCAATGTCCGCATGAGAGCCATCGGCAGTCCTAAGCAAACATACTCCAGTCAGTGTATTGGTATCCGTCCTGAAGTAAAGAGTCTGCTTCAGTTGGCCACACTTTGATGATCCTTACTGATGGCTTCACACGGTTGATGAGGGGTGAGAAGCAAACGAAGGGGACCAGACTGTCCGAGGTGGGACGCGATGTAAGCTCCATCGATGTTTGGGTAAACATGATCCAAAGTTTTGTCTCCTCTGGTATGGCAGGAAAATGCTGGTGTCAATTTGGGAGCGCTGTTTTTAGTTTGCCGTGAGTAAAAATCGCACCGCGACAAGAGCAGCTTCCGGGTGAGCAGGCTGTTGTTTACTAATGGCTGCATGAATTTTGTTCAAAGCAAGCATCAGAGGGAATATAGACTGCTGTTATTATGATGGAAGTGATGTCCTTCTGCAGATTTAAAGGTCTACATTTAACCATGAGAAACTCTAAGTTAGCTGAGCAGAGTCTCCCAAAAGTGACAGCTTTTGTACAACAAAGCTTTGTTGACATAAATGCACAATCCACCGCCTCTTGTCTTGCCATTCTGACTTATGAGTGTCAAATAAAATCAAAGTTACTGAGCTTAGAGAATTGTTTGTGGGGAAGTATTGAATGCAACTATGCATGTTTTTATTTCACTTTTTTCTGCAGGTTTAAGAGAGATAAGTCCCAGGTGGCACCCTCCACCCTAATGATGTGAGGACATCCCCACCAATATCCTCCGACCATTGAATTTTCCCCACCAATGGTTTTATACACTTAAAAAATTGGCGCTTTCAACGCAGAGAAAGTGTTCAGAAAGGGTTCAATTACGTTCTGTTCTTGAGTCCTCCCACCCCCAAAACACTTATGGACATTTTGATTGGCTGAGCCTTTCCCTGCTCTTTTTTATCGTAGGGTTTTTTATCCCTTTGACGCAAATTCAGGATAGCAGGGCAGCTATAGTCAAGAATACAGATTTAAAACTAACAGCAGATTAACAGATAAATGTATAAAAGTATAAATATAATCCCTGTCAGTTCTCCTAATCTAATGTCGATTTTTTTTTTACAGCAATCAGTCTTCTGAAAGATATTGATATTGATCTGTACAACGCTGTACCACCGAATGTCTTTACAAAAAAATCAGGCTATAACAATTTGCTCATTTTCCAGAAAGCACATGATCCAATCATTCACGAAGTGGACTGAATTTAAATTTAAACATAGAAAATCAGAAATTTGATGGTTGAGTAAATTTCACAGAAAATGTTTTAAACGTTTTATTAATCTCTAAATGTAATGTACACAAGAACCTTGAGGCCGTGAACAATAATCACAAATGGTTCACAAATTGTGAATATCAGAAGGTGCTACAAACAGAGGATGTAAATTAAAATACATACATATATTCTGTGCATGAGAATAATATTCATACTGCAATAAGACTGTATGTCCTGTACTGAAAAGGAAGGTTAATATTGACATCACAGAGAAACAAGCATCTGATCCGGATTTGGACTTTGCTCCAACAATTTTACAACCTATGGAAATGCTATAATCTAAGTGTTGATACTAGTGAGATGTTGACATGACTCTGTACTTTCACCACCTGGCACACACAACTAAAAATTAATTGAACCTACAAAACAGCCTTTAAGTTATAGTTCATTAAAAAAATCTTCTATCTATTTTGGATAAACACAGAGAAAGAAATTTGGATGAAAGCCTGAAACAAAACAGTTCTTGGACACGTGTGCCCATATCTGCGTGTTTTGTTGCCAATTTAGTTGTTCAGGATGTTCACTTCTATGAGCTGTTTAATCGGTCTGGGTGTTTGTATACACAGTCATGGTCAACTATATAGATGAACACTACGCAGACATGAAATATTAATTTAAAAGTAATTTGAATTATTTTCACTCCATGTCTACCCTTACTATAATAAGCGTGCCATCTTGTGAGTTTTTTTAATCTTTAAAAGTCTGCTATAGTATAAAAATCTGGATTTCGAGAGGAAGGAACCTAACATAGCTGATAGATTTCTGATTCGTTACGTGTTGTTGCATACATTTGGAGGTGAATTTTTTTTAATTGGATATATTTAAAGAACAAAAGAGATGTAAGGAGTTTGTTGTCCACATGTGTCCACAAGGTGCTCCTCCTCGCTAACTTATGTAGTGTTGTGTTGAATTTGCTGATACTTTATCAATGTTTGCATGAGTCTTCTGAAGAGCTATAAATCTGTCTGAATCATTAGAGTAAATAGACTTTAAAATAATAAAAAATCATTTTAAAATGTCCTAATTGAATTTGAAATATATTGGCTTCATTCTGCAATCAAGTATTCTGCAAATCCATTTACGTGTTATTTACTTAATAAAATAATATTTTGATTCTATACTTTATAGGTATACTTAAAAGTCTAAATTGGAACTAATTTGGTACCTCATATATTGTTATAATACAGCAATAGTGAAGTCCAGATTAAGATATGTTCAAGTTTATTTAATTGTGCTTAAATGGAACTATTGCAAGTAAACTTCAGGTATAATTTTAATATTTTGCATTGGAAACTGAATTTAAAAAAAATCTACATCAAAATTGACATTAAAACACATTTATATTGAGACACAAGCTTAATATTAAGACATACACATTGTGAATTGTACTTAAATGTATAACAGTATCCTATACATCTATACTTAAAGTAAATGTATTTCAAATGAATTATTTTATAAGGGCTACTATCTATTTAGAAAAAAAGAAAATGTCCTAAATATAAAGTTATGAGTTCTAGTAACTTTATAGTAGCATACATGAGTAAACCCATAGCCAAGTGTTTTTCTCCTTAGTCCAAAAGTCAGAACAACAATAATGTAATCTCTTTTGGACTGAATACAAAACCAAAATGTGTTTTCAAATCACAGATATGACCATTGAGCTCAAATGAAAAGCCCATTTTAAAATATTGGTTGCCAGAGGTTCAATTTCATATATTAAATTATATTAAATTATTATCTAAATATATTAAAATATTTTATATTTAATCTGTGCACATAATGGGCTTTAAAAAAAGAATTGTGAAATACAGAAAAGATGAAAACTAAAAAGGCTTAATTGAATTTAGGATTTAAAAAAAAATTAGGACAAGTGACATCTGCAATACAGACAAATCCCAAACAGATATTTCAGTCCAGTGGAAAAAGCTTAACTTTGGAAAATTAAGCTCCCTGAAAGATTAAGGCTATTTTTAATTAATGCCAAGCTGAGAATGTGAAATATTTTGTCAGCCCTATAACAAAGGGGCATTACGTACTATTATTGTCAAGCTTTAGTGGGCAGTTTGATCATTACACTTTAAAAAACTTAAAAAAAGGAAGATTCTCTCTCAACCTCAAGTTATTCCAAATCCGTATACATTTTTGTTCAGTTAAACGCAAATGAAGAATGTTTGTAAATGAGATTCCTGGAGCATCATTCACTACCTTAGTATGAAGAAAAAATGGTTGTCAAAGAACTATTTGTTTTCCTAAATTCTTCAAAAAATCGTATTTTGTGTGCACCGGAATAACAAAAAATTCAATATAAGTTGTACCATAGCTAAATATAAGTCCCAACATTCTTCCAAATATCTTTTTTTTCTGCCCAAACAAGTAACCTTCCGATTCAAACATTTTAATTTTGCTGTAGGTACTGGTTGGAAATAAACTATTTTAGAGGTTGTGGGTTATTATTTCTTAGAAATTATTTAATTCACAGTTCCCCACCATTTCTTTCCCATGTGCTACAGCACTTACAGACCTTGGTTGCCATAGTTACTCTTTAAACAGGCTATTTATAAGTGACTCCTCACCGATATATAAAAGTAAAAGTTTTTTTTGGTTTACTCTCAATAACAAGGAAAAAATACTTTTAAAGGAAAACAGTTAAAATGTATTTTAAGCACAAATCATGTGGTTCACCTGACTTATGCAAGTTAAAGGAATCCTTAACCAAAAAAAGAAAATTCTGTCATGAATGGCTTACTCGTTAACTGTTTCCGATCTGTATGAATTTCTTTGTTTGGTTAGACACAAAGAAAAGTACTTAGAAGAATGCTTGTAACCAAACTGTTCTCTGACCCTTTTGACTACCATAGGAAAAATGAGAATGGTAGTGAAAAGAACCCCACTACTCCAGTCCTGCATTCTTCAAAAAATCTCATTTTATTTTAAACCAAATTATGAAGTTTATATTTCTAGAACGGTAGTCCAAAAACTGTTTGGTTTACAACCATTGTTTAAAATATCTTTCTCTGTGTTTGTTAGAACAAAGAAACAATAACAGTATTGGAACATCTCAAAGGTGAGTTCAATTGTATCCATTAAAAATGAATATATGCACATTCGTTAAACTAAACTACTAGCTTTTATTGTAATAGGCATTGGGTGGGCTTCCAAAAAGCAGGGTTTGAGACCCATCAAGCAGATTTGTATCGTGCAGGGTGTGGATAGAGATTTGCACCAAAACAGGATTAGAGCTGGTGACCCCTAATTCTCCTGACTGATCATAGAACAGCTGGAATCCCAGAGTCTTATTAAAAACTGTTTTAAAGTTAAGGGTCTCTGGGGTCTCGGCTAAGTTAACTTGATTAATAACTGAGTGACTTCTGATGTTAATTTTCTATGACTTATTTGTTTCTAAACGCCTTCAACACCACAGCTGCTAAGAATTTATCTTTCTGCACCTTAGCCACAGATAAAAAGATTTCATATATAGTTCAATACATTTGAAACTTTGTAAAATTGAGTACACACTTTCTCGGCAACTAACTTTGTAAAAGGCTTTAAAAGAATGAAACTGTTGTTTAGCAGGGGGTATCAAATTGGGGTTCAGAGAGCGCCAGGGGGCCTCCAAAAGGGGTCCCCAGAATATCTCAAAGAATTTAAAGAACAAGTAAAATTGAAAATGGATACATCAGTCTTGTTTGTATTTATAAATCCTGTTGGAATTGGTTCTCTCTGTTCATACAAACAGCATTACTCTTTTTGTAGCAAATCATTTAACAAAATATTTTATATATATTATCATGTTCTCACATGTACATCATTTCCACATGATTACAAAAAAATCCTCTAGAAATGTAAAAAAAAGTTATTCTAAAGAAACTTAATTATGATACTTGGAACATATGTACATGATAAAATAAAGTTATTCCAACAACCCATTTTTACAGTATATTGTATATTAGCATCTTTTCAGCTATACTAAGGATGTAGTTTCCATTTCCATATTAAAGAGAGTCTAAATATTTAATGTATTAAACATTCTTTTTAATTGATACATTTCACCATAATAATACACTGTTTTTGTTCATTCACATTTTTCCTTAGACTGCCAGGCAAGTCCAGACACTTGCACATGCTGATAAATTCTGTTTTGACCTCTGTTTGCTGACCTGAACTCATCAGTCAACAAAACTATTTTACAGTTTTAACAGCAATGTGTCCTCCCCCATGTCTGGATGGGAACAAATAAAATATATGCTGTATGCGGTAATAGACTAAAATAGCACTAATGGAATACAGAATGTGGACCTCATTGTTAAAGCCGTGCATTTTAGGCAAAAATAGACCCGATAAGCTTGGCAATTGTTGCTGAATGACAACTGCAATCCTTGACAAGTATGAATGTTGCATTCCTGTTGGGACGATGGCGGCATGGGGCACACTCTTCTTTTATTTTTTTATATAATGCCATTGCTATTCTATTTAAGAAACATAAACTTTGAATAACATTAAATGTTAAAATTACTTTAGTTTACACGTTACACTTTAAATTATTGAGTGGCATGATTTTGACAAACTATTCAGAATCTCTAGGGTACATGAACCGGACAGAACCTAAGACCTAGATATTAACTTTTAGTCCATCTTAATGTTAATGTTCACCTTCAGTAAGGCATCATCCTATACACATTTTGAAATCCAAATCTCAATGCACTTATTAAACGTAGAAATAAAAGCAAAAACATGTGACTACAAGTGAGACGAAGCCGGATAGCAAAAGTAAATAAATAATAATAGCAAGTTAGACAAGGTCCTATGTCAAGACAGGTCCTTACTCTGAATTAAAAATTTTAAATAAAATCTATAGATCTGTAGAGAACTTTGGTGTATGCTGTAGAGATGAAGAGGAGGGGACTAAATGAATATCAATAGTCTTGGCTGTGTACAATGAAGGGTGTACAATGATGAAGTTATGTGACAACAAAAGAAAGGTAAACTGTTATAACAGAGAGTGAATTTTATGAAAATTACACTTTGTGATATTTGCTGCGAATGAAAATATAGGCAGACTGATTATGGCTCACAATGTTGCCTGTCTCATCATCTCCTTTCATCTTTTGAAAACATCTGCAGCCTTCCATGAAATATCCAAAACAACTATTACGTTAAATACAGTGCAGCATTCAACTGATGATAAACGCTTGCTGAGCTTTCACTTTGACGATTTGCATGCATTCTGTTTTTAAATCTTTCCATTTTATTTAAACCTCTTAAAATACACCCTGGTATTAAAAGGAGACTTTATGTCTTTAGCAGAACACTAAAGAAGATATTTTGAATAATGCTGGTACCCTTTCATTTGTGCTTGTTTTGTGTCTAAATAGTAGAAGTAAATGTGTGCCATTGCTGTTTGTTTACCAACTTTCTTCAAAATATCTTCTTTCTTTTACAATTTTCCAGCGTGCTGTTTTATTCTTTCACTTATTCCATGTCACTTTTTAGAATACATGCTCTATTAAATGTGCTAATAGATTGTGGCATCAATGCTTTTGGATGTGCATAACGAATAACAAATAGCAGTAAATCAAAAGAATGAACTAAAGGTCCATAAATCAACACACCGCACATCTAATCTAAGTTGTCAGATTCCCACTGGGGGTGTTGACAGGGCTAAATTCCGCTGTGATGTGCATAATTTTAAGCCTCACTAGAAGTATCAGCCAAACAGCAGGAAGTCAGAATAGTTGGCTATTTCTCTCTCTCTCTCTCTCTCTCTCTCTCTCTCTCTCTCTCTCTCTCTCTCTCTCTCTCTCTCTCTCTCTCTCTCTCTCTCTCTCTCTCTCTCTCTCTCTCTCTCTCTCTCTCTCTCTCTCTCTCTCTCTCTCTCTCTCTCTCTCTCTCTCTCTCTCTCTCTCTCTCTTTCTCTCTATACAAAGTTTAATTTTTCAAACTAGTTTGAGTTTCATTTTGTGATTTCAAACCAATAAGGCTTTCTTATTTTCACAGAGCACAGAAAATGTATTTTGAAGAATGTTGGCACCCATTCACTTGCACTGCTTTTGTGTCAGAACAGTGGAAATATACTTGTGCCACTGCTGCCTGGTACCTTCTTTTAAAATATCTTCTCATTTGTTGTCACTTTCATTATCAGACATATTTGAATGTGACATATCATACTTGGAGACATATTTTAACATATGAATATGTGGAAGATGAAGTCATCCACGGAATGTTTTTGATTCTCATCTGTCTTTAACACCTGCTCCTTGTTCTCACATCTCCAGGCAGCTGCTCCGAAAGATGTGATCTGTCAAAATAAAACTCCTCAAAGGTGTGAAATACAGATAAAGTCCCAAAGGAACATTTGTCATGTGACCTAAATAACTATGAAAAACTATCAAAAAACATTCTGTGGATGTCTTCATCTTCTACATATTCATATGTCAAAATATGTCTGCACATATGATATGTGCCTTCGTGTATGACTTTTTCTGCACAACAAATGAGAAGATATTTTGAAAGAAGGTACCAGGCAGCAGTGGCACAGGTATATTTCCACTGTTCTAACACAAAACCAGTGCAAGTGAATGGGTGCCAACATTCTTCAAAATACATTTAGCAAAAGACATGACTTGCCTTCATGTATGACTTTTTTCTGCAGACACATTTTGAAAGTTAAATGGTTAAATATAAGGGCTTTCAGTACATTGATTAAATATTTAGCAAAGGACAAACAATGCACAGTTCTGTATCAAAGTTTACAGAAGATTAAATGTTCTGTGGATAACAGAACAAAAATTATAAAAGCAAGAAAATAATTTTGTTTATGTTTCCAAAGATGTTCTAAAAAAATGCGGTTTAAAGATTATTGGTAAAGCATCACAAAAATCCCAAAGCACACAAATCCATGATTTTCACTGTCCACCAGAGAGAGCTGGAACAATGCACAATGGCTCTAATGCATTTCAACCTGGATTCACACTAAATTATTTTTCTATTTTTTTATTTTTTTTCTCCCCCCAAACGTAACAAAGGTGTCTCTGAAAGTTTTAAACTGTCATAAAATAAAATAATAAAATAATAAAATAAAAATCCGTTTGAATTTCTATTTCATCCCTTTCCCAACCGACACCTCCCCGCTGGCGCTTGATCGACGTGCCGCGCGGCCAATCACAGAGCGCGAAACGCATTCCGCCGCGGATGGCAACCAATCGCGTAAGAGAGGGAGGGGTTTCCTAGCAGAGCTCCGCAAGGCACGAAGTTTATTCCAGAGCGCTGCGAGCTGCTGAGGGAAGAATGTCGAGGCTTTGCACGGACGCGAATGGGAGATATTTCACTTGCGAACATACTTTATTGTAACTTTTCTCTCATTTAACAACGGATTTTACTCACACCGTGCAAAGCTTGTAGTTCTCCTCGCATAACCAATGGCTTGGCGCGAAGCAGAACGTGGACCGTGCAGAGGTTCTGTAGGTCTTAACATGCACTTGCTTTTCCTCATATTGACTGAGGTGTGCAGTGCATGGGGACAGGGATACAGGAACTTGGGATTAACCTATGGTTTGAGGTCTGAACTTTCAGAAGATGCCATTCTTGTGGCAAATAATGGAATTCGGGTTCCTTTCGGAAGGTCACTTTATATCGACCCCGTCAATGACTTGGTTATTCAAGTCCAGCCGGGCGACAAGTGCACCATAACGGTTCTGGATAGCGATCCGTTATCACAGAGACCAGGACAGCTGTCCCCGAAAAAGTTTCCGTGTGAATTCGGTCCGAACGATGTCAAGTACTCGCATTTCGGATCTACAAGCCCTTCAAGAGACAGGGTTAAGCTTCAGCTGAGATATGACACACATACCGATACGGTTGTTATTCCCTTCATGATGGAAGTGGAAGTGATCTTCACTCAGCTTGAGGTTTTAACCAAACACATGCCTCTTGTAGTAGAGAAACTACTCGGGATGAGTAACTCTATCGATGAGAAAATCCTGGAGTTCACATATGACAGAAACGTTCACGCTTGTAAAGTTACATCTCTGGCCGGAGGCGGCACTTTGCCTAGATATGGAAAGCTGGTCGACGATGGTAAGTTAGGGAAACCTGTGGACTGCGACGAATTCGTCAGGATGAACGTACGCTACCTGCACACGTTCGCACATCGGTCTCCGAACAGAGATCACATTCCCATGTATTTAGAATTACAAGACAAAGAAGCGAACGTACTGAGGCAGGAGTTTTTCCAAGTGGTGGTGATCATAAAGGAGGGCGAAGAGAACACGGCTCCCAAACCGAGTTTCGTGGCCATGATGATGATGGAGGTGGACCAGTTTGTGATGACGGCTATAACCCACGACATGCTGGCGGCCGAGGATGTCGAATCCAACCCTGATGTTTTAATCTTTAACATCACTTCCCCACTGTCTTTTGAGGAAGGTTACATTGTCAGCACTGATGACAGGAATTTACCTATCACATCTTTTTATCAGAAAGACCTGAAGGATCTTAAAATAGCCTACAAGCCTCCTCCTGTGGATTCGGATGCTGAGAGGATTTTCCAAATTGAGTTTGTGGTTGTAGATACCGAGGGTGCCGTATCAGACCCCTTTGCTTTTATGATTGTGGTTAAACCGATGAACACACTAGCACCTGTTGTGACTCGTAACACGGGACAGCTTCTGTATGAAGGTCAGTCTAGGCCGCTGTCCAGCTCTGAAAACTTGCAGATTAGTGATGAGGACAATTTAGACAATGTTCAGATAACGGTTATCGATGGGCTGCGGCACGGAGAGCTCACTGTACTGGGTTCGAGGCGCAAATACTTCGCTCCTGCAGATCTTGATGTGGGCAGTGTTATCTACCAACACGATGGCAGCGATACATATAGCGATAATATAATTTTCAGAATGACGGATGGTAAACACGAAGTTGAGTTTTTATTTCCTATCACAGTGGTGCCAACTGACGACGAGCCTCCTATTATTAATGCTAACACTGGTTTAATTATTTTCAAAAACCAAATGATGCCCATTTCCCCTTTAATGCTTAGTGCGGCAGATATAGATTCTGAGGACTCAACTATTAAATTTATTATGTCGCCTCCCTACTCTTCTATAGGAGAGGTCTTACTTCGGCAGTCGGATGCGCCGGAAGATCCGTCCACGTGGAGGTTTAATGCAGAAGATGAAATGTATGAGAAAGTTGTGACAGAATGGTTTCAGCAAGACATCACGGATGAAAAGCTGTTTTATAGGCACATTGGACCACATGATACAAAAACCATCATGGACCAGTTTCAATTTTATGTGCAAGATGACAATGACCCTCCAAATCAATCAGGCGAAAGTTCATTCGTCATCAAAGTTCTTCCTATAGATGACATTCCTCCTGAGCTGTATCCGGGGACCACTTTGCAAATGACCGTACATGAGTACCACCTAACATATTTTCGGAAGAAATTCTTTCGCTACACGGACTTGGATTCAGAAGATAGAGATTTAAAGTACACCATCACCCAACCGCCCACAGACACAGATGAAAACAGCCCGGGCATTCTGGGAGCCATCGTATTGACTGAGAGTCCAGACGTAGAGATCACTGAATTCACTCAGGCGCAGATAAATCATCACAAGATTGCATACAAACCTCCCGATCTAGAGCTCGGAATAACACCTCACGTGGTGCAGTTTCATTATAAAGTTGAAGACACTGCTGGAAACAGCGTAGATGGAGTTTTCACCATATTTTTACAACCTGTTGACAACAAGCCCCCTCAGATCACCAATACTGGTTTCAACCTACAAGAGAGAGATACGCACGTGATCACACGCCTGGAATTAGACACCACGGATGCGGACACTGACAGCTCTCGGATTCTATTTACACTCATCCAACCTCCAAAGCACGGTCAGATTAAATACACATTTACTGATATGACCAAAGGCGATTCATTTAAGCTGCAAGATATATCCAACAGTAGAATATCATATGTTCACAGCGGTGATGAGTCAACTAGCGATTTATTCAAATTAGATGTCAGTGACGGTGTCCATATTGTAACAATCACAGTCAGGATTAACGTAAAGCCTATCGATGATGAAGCTCCTACTATAAGTCTTCCAGAGGGGACTATTGGTTCGTACATTGACGTTTTGGAAAACGGAGCAACTGAGATCACCACCAATGTTATTCGGGGTCGAGATGAGGACACTGATGACCTTAGATTGACTTTTATAGTAGAGGATCCCCCAGTGTTTGGTGAAATTTTAGTAAATGGTGTGCCATCCAAAAGATTCACACAAGCCGATATTATTAATGGTTTGGTTGTGTACGCACACATGAGCGGGGAAATCGGCTTTATGACCAAACACGACTTCTTTAATCTTACTCTCACTGATATGTCTGATGAATGGACAGTGGGGGGTAATAAAATCAAAGGGGTCCAAGTTCAGGTCACCATTTTGCCATTGGACAGTCAAGCCCCTGAAATTTTCATCGGCCCCCAATTTCTTGTCGTGGAGGGGGAGAAAAATGTCATTGAAATTGTGCACATTAGCGCCAATGATATGGACACACCTAATGATGATCTTCTCTGCACTATAATCGTACAGCCCACCTCTGGATATGTCGAGAACATCTCTCCAGCTCCAGGCTCAGAGAAATCCAGATCTGGCATTGCCATTAGCGCTTTCACCATCAAAGACATTAAGGAAAATCACATTTATTATGTACAAAGCATCCACAAAGGTGTTGAGCCCATCGAGGACAGGTTTACATTCAGATGTTCGGATGGGATTAACTTTTCAGAGAGACACTTCTTCCCGATCGTGATCATACCGTCCAATGATGAAAAGCCGGATATTCATATGAGAGAGTTTGTGGTGATGGAAGGCATGAATATTGTGATTGACACCCCGATATTAAACGGAGCCGATGTTGATATTCCAGTGGATGAACTCACTTTCATTATATTAAAGCCCCCTAAACATGGATATATTTTCAATCAGCTCACCACAGGCACTGTTCCTGTGACAAACTTCACCCTGGATCAGATTCGCGAGGCTTCAAGTATTGTGTATGAGCACGATGATTCAGAAACCACAGAGGATAGTTTTGAAGTTCTGCTAACCGATGGCAAATTCACAGTGCAGAAAACCGTCATGATCATGGTGATTTTAGTTGATGATGAAACTCCGCGAATGGCTATCAATGATGGTCTTGAAATAGAAATAGGAGATGTGAAAATAATCAGTAACAAAATGTTAAAAGCAACTGATTTGGATACAGAAGACAGCACTTTAACCTACGTCATCCGTTACGGTCCCAGTCAAGGTATTTTACAGAAGAGAACACCATCTGGACTGCTGGTAAACATAACAGTTGGTATGAACTTCACGCAAAATGAAGTTGACCAAGATATGATTATGTATATTCACAATGGACAAGAGGGAGTCCGTGATCTTATTAAATTTGATGTAACTGATGGCATTAACCCTTTGATCGACAGGTACTTTTATGTTACTGTAGGCGGAATAGATATGGTATTTCCAGATGTGATCAGTAAAGGAGTTTCACTTAAAGAAGGAGGCCGGGTCACCCTGACCACAGACCTGCTCAGCACCAGCGACCACAATAGTCCCGATGAGCACTTGGTTTTTACTATAACTCGTGCCCCTGTGAGAGGTCATCTTGAATGCACTGACACCCCAGGGATGCCCATTAGTTCATTCAGTCAGCTTCAACTAGCAGGTAATAAAGTATACTATATCCACACTGCCGATGACGAAGTCAAGATGGACAGCTTTGAGTTTGAGGTGACGGATGGTTACAATCCTGTTTTCCGCACATTTCGGATTTCAATCACCGACGTGGACAACAAAAAGCCTGTGGTCACTATTCACAGGTTGTTGGTCAATGAAGGGGAAAAGAAGTTAATCACCCCCTTCGAGCTCACAGTGGAGGACCGTGATACCATTGACCGACGTTTGAAATTCACTATCACTCAGGTGCCCGTCCATGGCAAGTTGCTGTTTAACAACACCCGACCTGTCAGTTCCTTCACAAAGCAGGACTTAAATGAAAACATGATCAGCTACAAGCATGATGGGACAGAGTCTGTATTCGACAGCTTTTCATTTATAGTGACTGATGGAACTCACACAGACTTTTATGTTTTTCCCGACACGATTTATGCAATTCGCAAGCCCCAGATGATGAAAATCACAATTCTTTCAGTGGATAATGGGATTCCGCAGGTGGTGACCAATAAGGGTGGTACGACGTTGAGAACTCTCCCCACTGGGCACTTAGGATTCCTGATTACCAGCAAGACATTAAAGGCAGAGGACAGAGACAGTCTTCAAGGAGCAGTGACCTTTAAAGTGACTGTGGGTGCAGAACATGGCTACCTTATTGACCTGGGCAAAGGCAATGCCACTATCACCACATTTACCCAAGGTAAGACTTTTAAATGTAATTTGAATAGAAAATCTGATTATTAGGGATATTTCACACAAAAATGAATTTGTGTCCATAGAATAGAAATGGGTACCGCCAGTGGAAAGTCCTCATCATTCTTTAAAATATCATTTGTGTTCTGCAGAAAAAAAAGAAAGTCATATAGGTTTAAAATAGTTTTTGGAGTAAACTTATCCCTTTAAACTGTGCCAAAAAGCATTAACATAAACCATTGCATATTTGAACTCATCTGTCATACAGATGCACAGATGTGTCAGCGTTATGTGTGAGAAACCTGCATTTACATAAATCCTGTGAAAATATTGTATTAACAAAAACATGACACTAAAGAGATTATACGTTTTTTTAATATACAAAATAAGGCTGTGAAATTGCTTTTTCTTAAAAAAGAAAAGTGCTGAAGGCTAAGCAATCGTTAATGAAGTAACACATAAATACCCAATAACGAATGAGAAACGAATGAGAAAAATGTGTGTAAAATGAATGTGTAGTGTATCTCATAGTATTCAATCTTGGAAGAATTTAATAAGAAATTTTAAAATGTAAATCCTTTTAGAGGAGGCTTAACAATTTTAGCAATGTGAACCTAAACATTTGAAAACGCTGGCAGCACTTTTCAAAGTTGTAAACATGCACACCTGCTTCAAAAGTTTCAATACCATTCGTCTCCACAAATTTTTTGGCTTGAAATAAGACACACTCGAAACAACACGAGTACAACACTAAACCAGGATCATTTATATTATATGGGTGAAGGCTTAGTTATATTGTAAAAACTTTAGTAAATGTCAAAACTAGAATGAGACATGATCAATATGCCACTGTGTTTTATCCTATTTAAAGAGTCTCTTTGAATATTTCAAGGGAATTTAACTCGGTAGGGGGTGTTGGTGTGGGCTGCAGACAGTAAATAAAGTTGCTGAGCCCTTGTGGCCATTTGAAAATGATGGGTTTACATTTTTATGAGCCGGCGTTTTTGAAGAGAAATGTTTTGACATCAAATATTGAAGATCGGCTGGTCTGTGGCCATAAGACCCTCTCAGAAATATCACATGCTCTTAAATTGAAGCAGATGAGAAGCATAAAGAAATGTATGAATTGGTGTCAATGGGAACCCTGCTGCTCTCAATGGTTCCTTACAGACAGAGAGGAACTGAACAAGCATGGCTTTGGTGCCACATATCCCTCCCCCTGTAAATAAAGTGCTTTCTCATAGATAAGTATAAGGCCTAATGTAACCGGCGCATTAGTAGTCGGTGAAAATGACATTATTTTAAAGAGATTTTTAATAAGATTCACAAATGAAAGGTGTACGTGAGCATTTATATGTGTATGTGAGCAGTTGCACATTATAGGTTGATTCTTAAAAGGTTTGTGGAGTACTTTATGACAATTGGCTAGTCCTGGCATTTTGACAAATCTTTGGTTAAGTTATGTATTGTCACTTTGCAATGAATAAATATTTACTCCTAATAAGCATATTGATTAATATAAGGTTGTCAAAGAACACAAAGACAAATCTAGCACATTTTCCTTTAAGAATCCCGTGGTTGATCAATCACATCAGGAATTTTAGAAACAATTGAAACGGTTTAAGGATAAAATCATTTTTCCTATGTTTCCCAAGCATGTTTAAGGCACTATATTGATAACAACAAACAAACAAAGTTAAAATAAATGTCAAAACTTTATTTACAAAAATGTATATAGCATATGAAATTTTTTTATATTTTTTGTTGGCATTGTTACATAAATAACGAACAAATTTTGAAAAATAATACTTAAACAAAACGAAAAATATAAATCTTTCCACACTATGTTTAAGGCATTAAATGATAATAACAAACTAAAACTAAAATAAAACAAACACATTTAATACGGCAACATAAATAATCAAAATAAATGCAAATTTTAATATGAATACTTCTCCAGACATAATTAATGATTATAATATTTAAGCCAAATTCACAACTGCTTTGTACTGCATAAAAGTTACTATAATTTTTGTATACTTCTAAAAAACTCATCTGTTTGCTCCTTCAGCTGACATCGATGACATGCACATATGCTACGTGCTTCGAGACGGAGACAACGCCACAAGCGACATTTTCTACTTTTCCATCGAAGACAAAGGTAGGATTTTCAAGTCAATTTATTATGTGCACCCGGGGGGTTTAAAATACGACTGGTTGGATTACAAGCGCGTGCATCATTATTCATGTGTCTTCAAGTCACGTCAAGTGTTTGTGAGGGTGTGACTGTGCAATAATAATAACTCGATTTGGCAGAGATAAGTTTTTCTTCTGGGATGTCGCGTTATTGACATGCTGCTTTATTGAGGTGGAAAACTCTCATGCAGCTCGGGCTGGGTCTTAATTTTATTTGAAAACTATATTTAATAGCTGATGCTGATAGGCTGAATGAAACTTTCCAATTATAAACCTGCCATCTGCACTTAGTCAGTTCTGTAGAAGTCCCTGGATACATTATTAGGAAAATATTGCTTCGGTGCCAAATAACATTTGGGCTGATATGTTAGAAACGTGTGCTTTGCTTTGAAGATTACTTGTGAAATCTTTTGTCTATATTTAATCCATCATGATTAAAAGGTGAGAGGTATCTGCTAATACAAAACTCTGTCAGGTTAATGTAATAATGCCGGAAGTTTAATAATACACATGCTTTGTTTGAACCTTTGATTTATTTGGTCTATTTTTTATTCTTTTTTTCTTACTTTCTGGAATATGAAGAAAAAATCATTCTCTCACCTCCCACACTCAGTACATCAGTTGAATTAGTCTGTGAAAGCCAGCGTCCTTTTGCATAAAAAATCATAAATGTGTTGTAGATGAGGAAATTTTTCATACATTTTGGTTTAAGACGAAATAAAAGCCTTTCACATGGGTTAAATCCAGCAAACTCATTCAATACATTCTTGCCATAGCGTATAGAATCTTTCCGAGTGGATATATTTGTCTTTCTTTGAATATTAATTATAGCTTGTTGTTGTTATTGTTGAAGGTGCATGCTAATTACATTATTCATTCACTGAGTCAATTGACTACAAAGGGCTCTTGTCTTTCAGAAATTGGCGTGTATGTGCCTTCTGAATTTTGGCAATTATACAATGGGTTTGTGCAGAATGTTGTCATGTACTTAGTTCAGAAGAGGATCAAGATGCCCTCATTGTGTCTTGTGGCTGTTGTTTGGGTTTCAATTGAAACCTTATTTGTAACATCAGATGATGTGTAATTTTTTAAAGACAGGCATTGTTGGCCCAGTGGATATTCAGAACATAATATTGTATGAAACACCAACAATGGATTATATATCTAAGATTCTTTCTTCTTTGCAGAACAAAAATTAAATTATTTTGAAGAATCTTGGGGTGCTATCGTATGCAAACATGACATTTTCAAAATGTCTACATTTGTGTTCCAAGAAAAGAGTCAATTGCAGGTTTGAAAAACATGATGGGGAATAATTGATGACAAAATTATTATTAAAGTTATTAAAGAAAACAGAGTTGTTTCAAAACAGTATACATTTAGTTTTTATAAAAAAAAAAAAAAAAGATATTTAGAATAACGTTAGCAATTGAGAATTCTGGTGCACCATTGACTGCCATAGTAGAAAAAACGATTTGGTAGTCAAAAGTGTCCGAGAACAGTTCCTGCATTCTTCATTCTTCTGTGTTCAGCAGAACAAAAATCAATTTTACAATATTTTTTTACCGTGGTAGTCAACGGTGCCCCAGAAATCTTGCTAACATGATACTTAATAAACGTAATATCTTTTTTGTTATACAGGTTTGAACAACTCTTTTTTCTGTGTGTGAGTCAAAAAGGTGACATAGAGCTGTTTGTTTTCCCCCAAATTCTTAAAAATATCTTCTTTGGGGTTCAGCAGAACAAAAATAAACTGTACAGTACAGAACTGTACAATCTAACTATGGTAGTTAATGGTGCCCCAGAAATCTTGCTAACATGATTCTAAACTTTTTTTGTGTTTAACAGGACAAAGAAATGTATACAGGTTTAGAAACTCTTTTTTTGTGTGTGAGTCAAAAAGGAGACCTAGCAATCTTTGTTTTTGCCCAAATTCTTCAAAAAATCTTCAAAATATCGTCTTTTGTGTTCAGCAGAACAAAATTTAACTGTACAGTACAAAACTGTAGAATCTTACTATGTTAATTAATGGTGAGCAAGTTTAGAACAACTTGAGCATGCTTTATTTATGGCAGATTTTTCATTTTGGTGTGAACTTCCTCTTTAACAATGAAGTTAATAATCTATCTCCACATTCAAAGAACTTAATCTGTAATATGCCAAAGCTTTAAACAATCATCTTAGAGTGTCTGCACTTCCTGATATACACAGAACGTGCCTTTAACCCTCACAAAACATCTGTGAAATGAATGTGATAAGATCTTGAAGCCCCCAGACCATTCTGAGGGCAAATATGCTTTAGCATTTGTTTACTGTTGAGTGCTTCCTCGCTCTGAGAAGGTGCACAGCTTTTTTTTAAAGAGCTTTCTAGGTGAACAAGACTTCAAAAGCATGAACCCAGAACTCCTGCTATTGTGTGGTCACGTCTTCTCGCCTACATGCGGCTGCTGTTGCTTAGACACATTGAACTTTTCAATAAAATCATTGTGATATTCAGTACACGCTCAGTTTAATTTCTGACCTGGGGTCAGTCTGAGAATTTCGTTTGTGAAAGGTGTGCTTATAAAACAGACTCGAAAAATCCAATCCAGGGTCATTGATGGAAAGGCTGCCCGACTGCTGATGTTATTTGTAGGCATGAGAGCCGGTGTGGCAGCCACAGTAATTCCCCAGGTAGCGCCTTGAGCTGTTTTAGAGACTGTGTAACAGGCAACCACACTGGATAGTAAGCGCTCAGGCGCAGCTGTACGCTGTCATGTTTCTGCTGCCAAAATCGCCCTGCATACTGCAAGAAAAACAGTGATAAATAAATGAAGGTGAAGGTAGGGCAAAGGGATGTTTGGTCTAAGCCTTCATGCTGTGATAATATAAGAGATTATGTGCTGTGAAATTATTGCATTTGAACATGTAGTTTAACAATTTTTTGGTTGTTTGTGGAGATTAAGTTTCTGAAGGTCAAGCTGAATAAAGTCAATGAAGTGCTTCTGGTTGTGTTGAAAGATAAAGAAAAAAGCGTTCACATTGTTCAAATAAGTTAAAATCCCACCCTGGATTAATATATATACACAAGTATCTTTTAATCCAGATTCAGTATTCTGGACCAGTATGGTTGACTGTTTCATTTCAGAATCATATTCAGGTTTTATAATTCTAATAATTGTGTACTTTAGAGAGAATATAGCGTTGTTTTTCTAAATATTTTAATTACCTTTTTATTTGATATTTTTAGTGTTTAATTCATTTAAGGTCCCACTTAGCAGTTTTATTATGTGCTGTTTTAATAAGCAATAAGGTATGAGAGGACGTGCTGTATCGTGATTAGATCATGGTAAAGCAGAGTGCCCCTTTGATTTATTATCTCCGAAAAATCTTTTGTTTACTCACATTTACAGACGACATATACAGGTTTACGATGGTGTCCAGAAAAATCTGAGCTCTGGCAAGCGGGCTCTGAGCAGCCCCTGCGACCAATCTCTTCAGCTGTTTTTTATAGATATATTAAAATGTAAAAATATATAAAATATATATATTAAAATGTGTTGAGCAATCGAGTCACATTTAAAGAAAATTGGTTTTGCTTGGTATTGCATTATTCATTCAGTCATCAGCAAAGATCTACAGGTACTCTGTCGTTTGTGGATGTGTAACGAAAGTTAGGTTTGAGTCACAGAAGGTGATGTGGATGTGATATCACCCATTGTCTGTATGCAGTGTTTATGGGTTGCATATTTTTAACGTTCCCATGTTAATGGATCTGGTCCTTCAAACAGCACATGTATCCTGTGCGTTCAGTTCGTTGCGTAGGTGCAGCTACCCATTATGCTCTTTTTTGCAGTACAGTATTATCTGATTTAAAGCAATAGCCCATTATTCATGCTCAAAATTAACATAAATTGACACAAAAATGCAGTAGTTTCACCATTATTATATTTACATGAAATCTAAAATATTTTTATTCATCTAATATGTTTTAAAATAAACACTTACCAGTAGTTGTAAAATTAATAATCAAATGAAAATGTTATGTTTAACCATTCTTTAATATTCTACAGTGTAAATAATGCGCTAGGAAGGTGCTTCTATTTAGTGACAGTCACGAGACACGCTATTGGTCCAGAAAGGACAAGACAACAACCAGATTGATGAGATTTGGCTAGTTTTTGAGGTTACGTTAGAAAGATTTTAAAGTAGTTTATGACCCTCAGGTCTGTTAATACAAAGACTTGGCTGATAAAGAAAATCATGGGGGGCATTTTGTGTCAGCCATTGGAATGGATGGTAAATTTAATTGTATGCCGAGGCTAAGTGTTTAAGCATTAAGGGACCATGCTTACTTTGAAACACAAAGAAGACAAGTGCCGATAGCACACTGCAAACGTAGTATGTGTGAAAGCACAATGCAGCATGATGGATCCGTACTACCCATCTAACTAATAAATTTCTAACAAGTATAAAGTGTGAACATAATTTATAAAGTACAGTGTATTTTTTATTTCCTACCAAACACCAGGAACAAAATATCTGACAATTTCCGTATTCAAAAAGTGTTAATATTCTAATGCAATGAAATATGCATTCAATGCACATATTGAAATATGTAGCTTACTTTTACATTTAAAAAGCACAACAAACACAATAGAAATTTGAGAAAAGAACGGAGAAGCGAGAAAACAATCGCATACATACAACGGATGAATTAAATTAAATGCACATAACAAATACATAATTGAGTTGTTTTTTATTGTTGCCGCAGCATTGACACAACTGTGTTTGTCATTGAAAATTTATGTAGTGCATATTAAAGGTTTTGTTATAGCATTCAAGCATGATCTGCTTGTAATTGAAGAAAATGTATTCATTTAGGTTTCAAAGTGGCAATGAAGGTCAGAATTAATCTGTTGTCAATACCCTTTGCCTCTCTTCAGTTTTAATGGAGCCCAGGTTCCATCTAGACAAAGTGATTCATCAACATCACTTTATGAAAGGAGCCGAGATTGCTCTCTAAATAAATGCTGTTAGTTGCCAGCACATCTTTTCGAGGTCTCTCTTAAACAAAGCCCTTGGCTGGGATGCTCAGCAGGTAAAGAAATGGTGGGTTATGAAGTTTGCAAACTCTGACATGAGTGTTAACTTGGGGATCCAAAGTTCTGGAAGGCTGTTCTTTGGACTGTTGTACTTGTTGCTAGATACAGATACAGATGTGTTTTGAACAGTGATAAAGAGAATTCACAAGATTGAACAATATGTTATGTTTTCAAGGTTTTAATCCCTCTACTGGGTCTTTACTAACAGCTTTGGATTGGACCTGCATTTTGTAGCAATATAGCAAATACAAGTTACTTGTCAAGCTGCCAGCTCTAATATGAAATAGGACAGTTATTCCCATGTGTCCTCATTTGTACCATCAAGTCACATCACAAAGCTAAGAGATATTTCTTCCATAGCCCTTGAGATTTAAGGGATAGTTCACCACAGAATAAAAATAATTTATAATTTATTTAAACGTATGTCACTCTTAACTTGCGTGACTTTCTTTCTTCTCCTGCACAACACAAAAGGTGATATTTTGAAGTATGCTCGAAACATTAGAAAAAAACAAGGGCGAACTATCCCTTTAACAGAAGGATTAATCAAGCCTATGGCTGAATTGTAACATTATTTACATTATTACGAGATTTTTGTTTACAAAGTTGTCAGTTTCTGTCTGAGCAGTGTATCTTTCCCTGATATAAAATTTTTATAAGGCCTAGTAATGCTATTATTTTACATTAATGGTAGGTCATAAAAACGCATCTGCAATCTTTTGTTTTTCCTTTGCTGTTTTAAGTCTTGTTAAATTAAATTGCTATCCCCGTACATTTTTTCAAGCAGTTTTTCATGTGATTAACTACACTTTTTATGACAGTGGACTTACATATATTATAACTTGATGCTTTTTATATATGATTGAGAGAAGCAACCCTCCAATGAAACTGTAAAATGAACATAATATAAACGTCTAGAGGAGTGCTGGTGATTATTACAGGTTATATGTGTGCGTCCATACGTGACTCACACTAAAAAAGTCCACTAATACCACATGTGCAGCACACAAAACAAACGGATTACATATTCAAACTTCAGCTGAATACTTTTTTAAAGCTTTCCAGTTCTGTTACATTCTATGCAATACATCCGTTTTATTTCTGCGATAATGTCTAGGTTTTCTGCATCACGGCTATCATTCACAGATGTCCAGAAAAGCGAAAGTAGACATAAGTTGACCAAGACCGGTCACTCGTTTTCTCATATGGTTTATGGCATTTAAGTGGACTATATCAGAAAGGAGTGAACTCGAATGCTGACGTAAATAGAATGAACCAGACTGCACTGACAATTTTGTCAATAACGTACGCCTACTAATCTGTAATATTGGATTATTTTGATTTATCTGTTGCACACAAGCGACAATCATTCTCACACAAGCGATCATGATTTTTGCGTCACTGGTAGAAAATAACAAACTTTTCCAACAAGTAATGAAGAGTTTGGGAGGCTATTTTTCACATGCATTTGATTTTGAAAGGCCAAAAAAATATTTCTCAGCATTTTTCACCGGCCTAAATAAAAGCATGTAGCGGTCTTAAGGGATCAAGTCGGAAACCGGTGTTGACATTGGCCATAATCATGTCGCTGAATTGCTTTCGATGAGCTATTTGTGGAACATGTCAGGTTGCTGAATGGAGATTAACCGAAAGTGTGCTTTTTCTTTCCATTAAACAAGCTCAAACTCTCAAGGGTTTTCCAGTGGTCAAGCCGTGGATGAAGACTGTCAGGTTTTCGTGCCCGGGGCCAGTCTATGGCATGTTTGTTGAAGTTAATTGTTCCGTGTCGCCAACTTAACTCCTCCCCATCATTTTTCCCTCAAATTTTTCACCTTTTCTTCAGAAAATTGGGCCTACCTAACACACACAAGTTCTGGCACTGCCTGTGGCTTGTTTGTGGAGCTTTAGAAAAGCTGTCTGCCTCCAACCTCTAATCCACTCCGTCAGTCAATGGAGAAGACGTTTCTACTGACAGATTCCTGCCTGCACCTCGCTCTTTGTTTTCAATTCCTGACTCTCTCTCTCTCTTTCTTTCTTGTTTGTGTCTGTGTCCATTGGCTCCAGGGAGATTTGTATTGTGTGTTAGAGAAATGCATAGAGGATGAGTATAGTTGTGCTTTTTCATGCTTATTTAATTAAAAGATCTTGGATGATTTTTGCATGTTCCATCTTGAATTCCTCTGGTAGATGTCTTGAATGTTATACCCCACTAATTAAGGGAATTTAAGTCTGATTTATAATTATTTTCTTTGTTGCTATTTTATCAAAACAAAATTCAAGGAAGCTTAGGTTTGACAATGCAACATAGGAAAAGCTTTGCATGCGTGCAGCTTAAAACTGAATAGAAAAGATTTGAAACCATTCATGCTGTTGAAAGCTCAAGTTTGGGTTTATTCCAGTAACCACAGAATATGCTGACCCAGAATCACTTAAGAGTTGCACTTGTGTATCTTTGAGGAAGAGCCATAAGGTTAAACATTTGTTTTGTGAAAGTCAAGAACACTGGAATAAATAGGTAAAAATGGGGCACGAAGTACTGTTTTAATAAGAAGAAATTTCTTTTTCACAGTTGTTTTTAGGGCTGTCCCGATTATGAAATTTGTCTGCCGAGCAATAGTGTAATAAATCAAGGCGATTATGGCGATTATTTGTCTGTTTTAGGAATGGCAACAAAATATTTGAATGCTTAAAGAATAACATCCTTCACTTCACTGCATACATTGGGAATTGCCGTTTTGGAAATATATGTTTAACATGGCAGTATTAAGTATAAGTAACTGCTTATCGAAGTTTTGTAGATTTTTTTAAATCGATAATTCCAGTATAATGGACATGAAATACAGTTAACAGTAATCTGAACAAACTGTTTCTATTACACTAAACCCTTTTTAATAGTGATTAAATATTAAAAAATCAGTCTATACGGTCTATGCACAAGTTTCTATTTTAATAAGGTAAATAACCATGCTTTATGACAACAAACGTGCAATTACAAGAACATAATCAAAATATCTAACAATGAAGAAAGGGTGCTTTTTCACAAAACATAAAATAATTACTATATTTACATTTTCATGTGTCCGTTAATTAGCAAGATGTAGTGTTTTGGATGTGACAATCCTTAAAATATCCCTTACTTGACTAGGAAAAATAAAAATAATGCTCTAAAAACTTAAAGAGAGACCTCACATGGGTATTCTAATTAGCAAATGTGGTTGACTGTGCTTTAGTATGGTAAGAAACTCTTTGGTAAAAACTGATATATTTATGGTAAGGATGACATTTTTATGGAATTGCCCAAATGCTGTTTCTTCCAACTGTGTTAAAGGACTGCACTTCCTTTACAGTGTATTGATTAGGAGTACTATCTGATACTGTCTCATTTATACCAGTCAATCACTCAAAAGCCTGTTATATACAGTTGAAGAGATGTGCAGTTGAGGACATCTTCATAATTTCATCAAATTCAGTAGTAATACTGTAGCCAACGGTTTTTGCCATGTCAGTGTACCATTTCATCTGGTTTGAAACCAAAACACTTGCAAATTTGTGCTGTTGTATTCGGCTTTGGAACCAGATCCATTTGACCGGTGGGTGTATTTAAGCCGAGTAATGATGCTGAGCACTGTTTTGTGTGAATACCAAGTGGTGAATATAGGGACGCTGCAGCTCCCCAATTTGGTTTTTAGAGAGATGCGCAATCATGTTGCTAATATGAAATCGCAGTGATGAGATCAAACACGCCGCAATGAAATGATTATTTAATCATTGTGACAGCCCCTTAACATCTCTTTTTTGTCTTTAGACTACAGGATAATCATGAGGAAAGTAAATAAAAAAAGAAATATATTCTTATGTGTTCTGCTGAAGAATGAAAGCCATGTCAGCTTGACATGACAAGATGTGAACTAACTTAAAATTTTAAATTGAACTGTCCCTTTAAATCTACTTCATCTAATCAGATATTTCCCAAAAACCCTGCACTTGTGTCATTACATTTGACGGATACAATCTACAATAATTGAACAGCCACTTAAACTTATTGTACTGTATTTAAAAAATGTGCAATGTGTTTGGCATTTACAGAAATATCCATAAAATAGTCAGAAATTTTATATGCGCCGTAGAATATAGTAGAATTGTTTTTTCTTGTGCCGATTTTCAATATGTTTCTCTGATATTATCTGCGTTGAGTCGAGCATTTAAATTTAATGCATTCTTTTTGTATCTATTTTAACTCACCATTTTAATATTTTTTTAGGAATCCTTTTCTTTCTAAGTGGTTTTAGATCACAAAAGTCAGTCACAAACGTTTTTCAAATTACTTTTTAAAACTATTTTTGCACAATAAAAATGGAAATTATACCAAGACTATTGCCGGAGTTTTTGCGGCCAAACTCAAATCTTTTGTGTGCATTTTTCTTTTGTCTTGCGACGGCGGAGGTTCTTTTTCCATCTCATCGCTGAAGCACCACCTTACCCAAATCTCAGGTTAGCAGGGAGATTATGTTTCACCACATGCCGTGAGGTGGTGCAAAGACAACAAGCTCACACAAGCACCAGGCAGGTCAGAGAGTCTCTTGAGGGCTTTATCCTTCATCTTCATAGCGGATGTGCATAGATCAGCATTTTTCCACTCTCTCATCTGTGCACATTCCATTATTAATAAAAATACCACCTTTAGCTTTGTGAAATTGGCCCCTTAGCAGCTCCTGATTCACATCCTTCAGCGATTAATACGAGGTTGCTTAAAAGCTTTCATAATTACAGGTTGAGCCGGATCATAAATGTTGTGGGCCGGGTTTCGCTGCAACCTATTTTGAGCAATAGAGGAAAACATGCTCTCCGGCGCATTCCCCAATGCAATGGTGATAAAACATTTGTTCAGGTAGATAGTGATTTTGACACAGATTCACATAAACCATCTGGTCTAGGATTATAGATCTTGTACATATTACAGCTGCTGCACACAAAGGTGTCATTATTTTTTTTCCAGGGTCGATGTTTCGGAAGAAAGTAGAGTAGGAGAGGTTTGGTTTTTATACACTGTCATGCCATCACATGTTATCTCATAGTTTAAAGATAAAAGAGTTATAGAACAATTATGAGTTCCTCCCCATCCTCCTCTGCACACTTGAGCGCCTTTGAGTGGGAGTTATTGTGTGTTTCTCATCAGCACTGCTTGCTTACAAATGCATGAGTTTAGTAGGTCATGAGAACATTGCTTTAACTTCAATACCATTTAGCACTTGTGTCTTGTGTTCATGAATTAAACATGACAACAGGGTTTTAGAGGTGTAGGATGTAAGCACATCATCTTAAGAGGCTTGATAAAGGTCTTTTCTTATAAGCACTGGTTTTAAAGCTGAATAAACATGGCAGTGATTAAATCAATTCAGATGGATTTTCTATATCGATCTTTTTTTATAATTTTCAGGCTTTACCACTGCAAATTTTTGTTGTTTATATGAATTTTTTTTTTAAATATGTATAAAACAGAAATAAAGTTAATCTTTAAAACCTTAACACAACAAAAAGATTATAAGTGAAGTAAGTAAAATCTTTAACCTCCTTTAAGATGCCTTCTTTAAGATTTTTAATATGGCAGTTCACCCCAAAACAAAATTTGTTATCATTCACTTATCCCTTTCAAATTTCAATAACATTTATTTTTCTTTCTCCTGCAGAACATTAAATACGATGTGTTAAAAAATTTACTTTACTAGCATGAGTTTTGTGTCCATACAATAGTCATTGGAGACCTATGGTTATCTGTCAAAAACATTCTTCAAAATATTTTGCAAATGAACTAAAGCTGTATAGGTTTGAAAGGAAACGGGCAAGTAAATGATGAATGAATTTGAGTTTTAGGTAACCTAATCCTTTAAGTGTCTATAATCTATGTTTCCTGACAAGATACAAAAATTTCACAAATGTAAAAAATTTAAATTCTTGGTTATTTTTCCAATAAGATCAGTTGTCTTTAAGGGAATAGGTCACCCAAAAATGTAGCCCCATTGACTTTCCGCAGTTGAAATTTCTATGGTCATGTTAATGGACTTATTTTGAAGAATTATCCCTTTGAATAAAACATAACCAAAGGTTTTTCAATGAGCTATATAGCTGAGCAAATGTAAGCAACTTCATAAACTTTTAAATTGTTTCCCATTTAAAAAGTGCCTTTAAATTCCGTTACATAACTATAAACTATCAAAGCACTTTTTAGGTCTACAGCACAACAAGGGTGTTACTAAGACACTATTTTCATTATCACTACAGTTCTCAGAAAGACACTCGATCCCAAATTGCTTCCGGGCGGGTCCTGTCCTGTCGCCAATGTGTTGTAAATCACCTTAAAATTATTAAAAAGTGTAAAGTTGATATGTATGTAGTTTCTTTTTGAGGGATTTGTCTGTCTGGTCATATATTAGCTGAAGGGTTTTAACCCTCATCATGTCTCTGCACCGCTTTTGTGTTTGGGGTCTCTGCACAGGTTCACATGCCTGAGACACATTCTGGTCCAGGCTTGCCCCGTCAGATCACCGTATGTGTCGTCACTCCCTCCCTCAGGATGTTGCTCCTGTGGTGGAGGGGTAGAGGACGAGTTTTTACCAGGCTGCACATTCCATTCAATCAAAGTTTACAGAAGACCAACTATTAAACTGGTTCAGTTTTCCATGCATATGGACTTGTTATGCGAATGTATTAATTTTGGGGTGTTCAGCGTTGCCTCTGTTTTGTGTAGTTGCCTTTATATATCTGTGGCCACCTGTTTTTCAGATGTGACTTATTGCATACATTTTGACTGCGTGAAGTATTCAAATATTATTCTTGAATTAATAAAAAAAAGAAATTGAAATTAAAAAAAATCTTAAAGGGAAAGTTTTCCCAAAATAAAAAATGTGTCATCATTTCATGACATCATTTCTGCGGAAAACAAAATAAGATGTTTTAAAGGATGTTGGTAACCAAACATTTATTTTTTTACAGACACAAAACACTGCATGGCAGTATGTACTGTCATTGTTCAGTTACATTCTTCAAAATACCTTCTCTTGTATTCTGCTGAGGAAAAACCTGTGCAGTTTTAAAGTGACGAGAGTTTTAAAATAATTTTAGTTTTCAAAGCAAGCTGAAGCTTATTGGCGATTGAATGGACACAAAACATACTGAGACGCACATACAGTATATTTTATTATAAAGCTATGAAGCCCACATGTTGAATTAAAGAAATCGGTGCAAGTGTGTTGTATCAACTATTCTTTACCCCACAATAAACTATAAAAATGACTGACTGAAGAACCTATTTCCAAGTGGCACAGTTTTGACACTTGCACACCAGCACTGTGACAGTATGTAGGAATATTTTTCATTGTAACGTCAATTATTCTGTCATACAAGCAACAGTTTGTGTCTACCTCAAACATGGTTTTCCAATGAAATATATCCCGCTAACAAAAAGACCAAGATTGGTGTTCTTCCAGTAGATCGAGTCAATGAGACGCGCTGTCACTTCGCTTCCGTAATCTAGGTGCTATCATTCAATACACAACGCTGTGTAATGTTCCTTTGGCCTTCACTTCTCAACACCTCCTTCATGCTTCTGTCTTTGAGGAGCTGTTGACAGTCAGGGCCAAACTCCATCCCGGCAGGCGCTTCCCGCAGGGCCTGGGTGTCGTGACTCGAGTCTAACGAGACCTCCTTCTCCCACCTCTCAACTTCTCTCTCTTTATTATATTCCTTCCTTTTTGCAAAGCTTACTTATTACTGACATGTGCAGAAAGTGATAGCCCACCTATGCCTGAGTGTACAGGACTGTCAAATGGTCTTTCATGCTTGAAGGTTTGGAGAGAAATTAGATCTTGTCTATTGTTTGGAGCTGCCTGGTAGCCTACGCTGTATGAGGGAAATGTGAGCGTCGGACAGAAGAATTTTTGACAGCTTCACAGGACACAAAACAGTGTCCACACGCAAGCAAACATTTGCATGTGGTTTCTCATGCACGTAAACAGTACGCTGGGATCTAGAAATATGAGAGTATATCGAACATCTGTTTTTTTTGTTAAAATGTGTAAAACTTTTCTTTTCAGTCATTAATAAAAAAGAGAAATTCGATGACAATTGTATTAGTTAACAAAGTCAGATTTCTTTGCATATGTAATGTTGTGTTTACACCAAACACAAATAAAGCAATTTAGTAAATTACATAGAATGTCAATGCGAAGATAATAATAGATGAACTCTTGGCGGGTGATGTGAATGACGCAAATCTGTGTTCACGCAAGTTTATTGTTAAAAAAAATTAAAAGGCAACACAAAGACACAAATAAATGCACACTTGTGGTAGGAAATGCGCATGACATGAATCTGGCTTGCAGATATTTCTCGCTCAAGATATCCAAAAGACATGAATAGATGATAACTCGTGGCAGGTGATAGAATGAGGGGAATCTAACAAATAATATTTCTTTCTTAAGAAATTCAGGAGTCAATGCAAAGACTTGAATAGATGTGGACTTGCGGCTAGTGATGCGGATGATGTCATTCTGGTGATTAAGCATAATTTGCAAACTTGTTGCTTAAGAAATTCAAAAATGAATGCTAAGATGCCAGTATATGCAAAGTTGTGGCTGGTGATGTGAATGACTTGAATCTGGCGAATTCGCACAAATTTATTGTTCATTAAGAAATTCAAAAGTGAGCACAAAGACGCAAATAGACAAAACCATGTGGCAGGCGATACAAATGACGTGAACCTGGTGATTTTTTTTTTATGAATTTCTGGCCCGAGAAATCTAAAAGTCAATGAAAGATGCACTACCTCTCCTCAGGCGATGCAAACCTGACCAATTCATATTGAGTTTCTTCTTCAAGAACGCGATTGTTAGCGTTTGGTATTAACATGGCTTTTAAAAAAATCTGAATTTAGACACATTTGTGAAGATTTTTCAAATAACAGGTTAACATGGTATTTTATCTCTGTCTGCAAAATGTCAATATATAAATTATAATAAAAAAAATGCTGTAGATTAAAATACCATATGGAAGCCTCAGACTTTTGGACCACATTGTACACCTTGTACTGTGCACTTTGTTGTACTCTGTACTTTTTTGGCATTGTGCCTTGGAGAACAGATGCATGAATCTCACCGGAGGAAGAGTTGAGCAGCCGGTTCTGTTGAGCATCTTCTCCTTCGAGACAGTTTATGAAACACTCCACACCTGCCCCCTTTTGCCAAACCCCCCCTCAGGATAACAGAAGTTTTAAGGCTGTGTAATGACTGTGAGGAACTTTGGAAGCAGTGGAGAGAGACATGAAAGATAAAAAATGTCTCAGTCCCTGGAGTGGTTATGAGCAACTTCCTGAAGCCGTGAGCCATGTCCCGGCACGCATTGTAACTCTCGCCTCAAATCATTTCTAATTTCTATCTTCCAGCTATGTAATGTAGAGTTGTTCAGCTTGTAGTTGTAAAACATGGAGCCTTGGATTCCCTTTGGAATTTCCTTTGGATTTTTAAATGGTATTTTCTCAATCTTAGGAAAATACTTTGTGTGGGTCATAATACTTGAGGAGACTTTTTTATGACCTTTTATTTTTTTGTTCTGCAATGAAATACAAACAGTTGGACCAAACTTGTGAATCCGGCAAATAATTGGGCAAAAAGTGCCTTTCTTCTCCACAACACAAAAGACGATGTTTTAAGAAATCAGTTTTGAGTCCATACAATAGAAATGAATGGGTACCTCTGCTTTTTATTACAAACATTATTTAAAATATCTTCTTTTGTGTTCTGTGGAAGAAACTTATAAGGGATTGAAATGACGTGGTTGAGTAAAAAATATGTTTAAATGTTAACATAAATTACAAAGATTAGGGCTGTCAAAACATTTAATCCAAAATGAAAGTTTGTTTTTACATAATATATGTTTTGTGCAATTTTTTCTTTATTTATAAACACATACATGTATATATTTTGAAAATAATGTATTTCTATTTCTTAAATTTAAACCATTAAAATAAAGAATTATGTATAAAGATAACATACATATATTTTTTCAAAAACATATGATGCATGTGTATGTATTCATGAATACAACATTTATATGCAGAAACTAATATTCTGGATGCAATAAATCGTGATTAATGGTTTGACAGCACTATTAAAACTAAATGTATGCATCAACTGCATTTTCAGACTTATATATTGAGAAAAAACAATAAACAGATAAACAAATTATCAAGCAATTCTTTGTTTTTCTAGTATTTTTCACTCTTCTGAATAGCATCGGTATTCATTAACATGAGTAATGATCACCTTTGGACTTAATAGCTCGAAGGAATGAATCAAGGAAAGACTACGATTCATAGCCGTAAAATTTCCTTCTGTCATTGAATCAATTAATTTATTCATCATTAGTTCGCCCAGCTTGTTTAGCACCACATGTCTTTCCATTCATCTATTCATCTGTCGACAACTGTAGCACTTCTAGAATCCATCTTCGTTACCTTGAGTTTCACAAGAAAGCAAAGGGGATTTAGTGCATGCTTCAGACTGCGAAAGAGCCATCAGCGACCGCAGCCATTCCCAGATGATGAAAGTCAATCTGGTGGCAAGTGTGTCACCTCCATCCTGTAAATCAATGACACGCACACTGACCGCCTCTTCAAGCCTCATGACAGAAGCGTAGGCACCTTAGTCTGTTCAAGCTTGACTGCATTTACTGTTCGCTGGCGTATACATACGTGCTTCGGCATGCCTTTGGTTTTTTGCTTTGGTCTTCGAGTTCGTAAATCACTTGATTTATGTGTTTTTACATGCTGTAGGAGCTTAGTCTGTTTGAGAACGTGTCCTCTAGATGTGCAAATTGTCAGAGTTAAACAGTGTCCGTTTGCTTTAGGTTTTCCAACTGTCCATGTTATAACTCGTATTGATTAGTCTTAGTTTGTCCTGGAACCTAGTTTACATAACCATAAGATTACCTATTTACACACCCTCTTGTCATTTCACACCTGTATGACTTTCATTATTGTGTGAAAAACAAAAGAAGATATTTTGAAAAAAGTTGTTAACTAAACAATTCCAGCACTCATTTACATCTATTCAAAACCTAAACAGTGGGGGGCTTTGCTGTTCTTTTGCCAACATACTTAAAATATCTTTTGTTCTGCAGAAGTAAGGAAGTCATAGTGATTTGAAATGACAAGAGATTGCATGAATGATAGCAGAATTTTCATTTTTGACTGAACTATCACTTTAATGCAGATTTTTAAGTCATTATTTTAGTTTTGGTTTTGAAAATTTTAAAAAGCTGTTAATTCACCACCAGTTCAAAACCTTGTGTACAGCTTACATAGCTATACTTTTCGCTTTTATAATCCCAGCTTCACCAAAGGCTTGTGGTAAAATGATCTTCCTCTTATTCACAGCCCATTTAATTCTGTTGTTTCATCCAGCTGTGCCGCCTGTCCGCTTCGCACACCCTCCAAAGTGAAGTGCTCTTTAGAAATGGCACTCGGATCACTACCGTTCAGTGAAAAGGTCACGGACGTCCCAGAATGCATCAGTGTGGCAGCACACAGCACAGAAGTGGTGTGTCTGTTTGAACTGGCATTTCACGTCTCTGCATGGACACAGTTAAGGGTAAATGTCTGTTGAAGTTGGGTTCAGTACTCAGTAATATTGGATTTTAAAATGTCAATTTAAAGGGATAGTTCGTGTAAATAAACAAGCATTCATTGCCTCTCTTGATTCATTCTTAAAGCAAAAAACAAAAGACGATATTTGGGGAAATGTCTCTGTGATTTTGCGTCTTTACAATACAAAGTAACTGGTTTCAGTGTGGTGTGGTTACCAGCATTCTTCCAAATATCTTTTGTGGTTTGCAATTACAGAAGCTTCATTTTTTGGGTGAACTATCATTTTAAATTTGTAAAAAGTCATTTACACCATGATACAGTTACAATTTATTATTTGTGAAAGTGATTCACCCAAAAAACTTTTATAACTTTCTTTGTTCGGCACAAGACAAAAGAAGACGTTTGAAAAAAGTTGCTAAACAAACAGTGACACTTTAACTTTCCTGTAACGAAAAATTAGGGATGCTCCTTGGGACCATCAGTACCATGGTGTGAACTGAGGGTCCACACTCGCTGTACAATGGATTAGTAACAGGACTTCAGTCACAGATGGCTTTTGCCTCTATACGAATAGGCTTGTACGACAGTGTCATGAGCTGGTACAGAGTACCACATTTTTTGTCATGGGTATCGGTCGATTCGATCGGGGTTAATATAACGAATATGTAAGCTCTCTGATTGGACTGTTAACCCTTTATCAGATAAAGAAATACTATAGATGTTGCCTTTGTTATATTCTTGTAAATTTTTTACAGTAAATATGTAATATATGTAACAGAAATATTGTTATATATATGTTCAAATTTACATCAGTCCATAAGATCTGGCAAGTTTAGTCAGTAACGGTCGAGTCATAAAACGTGATTGTTGGCTAATTCTATCCCTGGTCGATAAAGGGTCTTCAACAGGAACCTGGTAGTCCACATGATCTTTTGAGGTGCCCGCCATGCACAGGACTCAACAATAAGACCTGCCCATGAATGTTCCTCAGTATTACTGTGTGACAAATTATACAGGCAACATGTTTTTTCCTCTTTGACTCACTAAATGAAAACGTTTTAGTGGTAATTCTGCATACGCAAATTCAGTTTGAAAAAAGGTGTAGTGCTTGTGGATAATGTGACCAGCCTGACTGAATTTGTTCCTTTATCTTTAAAAACAATTTGTGCCTGTAAAGTTTGTATTTAAATTTTTGAACATTTTTAAGGTTAAGAAAGATTATTGATATTTTAAAATAATATCCAAAAAGTAGCCGTCCGGATTATTTCATCTTCTTAGCTAGCCCTCGCTTAACATAAAGGTTGGAGACCCCTGGATTAGAGCATCACTATGAAATAGCCTTGTTTTTGTATGGCGTTAAGGTATTATACAGCCAGAGATCTAATCCTCTGCTTTGTGTCTTGAATCTATCCACTGCCACTAGAGTCTGAGACCTTGGTTTGGTTTAACACAAGGTCTTTGGTAGAGATGAATGGGTTGATGGGTTGAGTTTTAAGGCAGACAGGGAATAAACTCGGCTTATAATGAATTAACTCAGGCTTTTGTGTTCTCATTAAAAAGTTTTTTTCAGCTTCTAAAGTAAGACTGAAGGGCGATGTGATGGAGGCTAAGTGGCTTCGTATAGAAACTGTGCTTGAGGTTAGAAAACAGGGCTTTTAAAAGTGTTGAATACCAAGATTGTCGGCTTGTTTTGCAATTCATTATTATAAACAAAGTTTAAGTGCATGAATATGCATTTTCATTGCAGATCGAATGACAGAAAACTCTTATGAAATATTGAATTGCATAAGTCATGGTACATAGACGGTTGCATATATAAATAGTGTTGAGGTTTAATGTGGCTCAGATAATTGGAAGCAAATAATTGAAGGCCATATTTTTATCTTTTACCCAGTATATGTTGTTGAATCCCTCTTCAGATGTTCTAGTGTTTCTTCTTAAGTCACTCCAAGAAAACAGACAACCCAGACTCCCCCTGAAGAGAACTTCAAAATCTTCTGTATTTGTCTTGCTGAAGTGTAATCTTCTCTCAAACGCTGTCCAAGCTTTATATCATTCCAGAAGCTCAGAACTCATTCCAAACTCGTTATAAACCCAGAAAACTTTATAGCAGCCAGTTGTGAAATATCATCGCAGCCAGTCTTATGCCAGTCATTCTTTTATCATATGCTTTACATGTTGAAGGCTGTTTTAGACTGCACAAATTAGCATTCTCACTCTAATTTACACTTGAGAAAATATTGTGATGAGGAGTTCGGTTTACAGCGGTGAATGAATCAATTTGTGAAAATATTTGATTTTTTGATGACCCTTTCTGTATCAGTCTGGCATTAGGAAATACAAATTTTAGCAAATCATTTTTATATATTTTTTCAGATTATTTTCAAATTTGAACATCCCAGTGTCTACAAACCTACTTGGAAATGTTATATCACTGTAAAATTCTTTCACTTGGCTAAGTAAAATTCACAAAAATAACTCTAACTATATATAAACTTAATGAACATGAAACAGTTTTCACTGGAAAATATTAAATTAATTATTTTATTTCATGAATATATATGCAAAAAAGGATTACTGTTTTTTTTTTTTTTTTTAAATCAGCTTTGAAATTAATTAAATATACGGTTTAAATGTTGTTTATATGTAAATAACTTATTTCTACTGGAATTCATCAAAACTATTGGTTTGTATAAAAAATATATTTGGTAAATATTTGTTTTTAAATAATTTATGTAAATAATTTTTACAACATAAACTTAAAATTTTTTGTGAAATTTAGAGAATTGATGTTTTGGATTTTTTTTTAATTATTCTGATATTTTCCACTGGAAAAATCTATTTAATGTTAAAACAAATCACTTACACATCATTGAGATTTTACATTTACATTTATTCATTTGGCAGACACTTTTCAACTAAAGTGACTTTCAGTATATGCAGTAGTCATGCATTAATGCAGAGGAATTTAAACAGTTTATTTAATTAATTTCAAAACTTTAAAATGTAAACATATTTTGTGTCAATTATTTGATGTTTAGACGCTGCAAAACATTTTTGAGTGTACACAAATAACATTTCAAGGCTTTTTGCTCATTATACTCTGAAGGTATAAAATGCATCCTTAATGTGATAGTTAACTCAAAAATTCAAGTTCAATGATCTGAAAAATACAAGTTATGAAACATCCTTAATCTATGTCTGTGTGGCTTTACTCTTTTGAAAACACTAAATAAGATTTTGAGAAATGTCTCTTTTTGACCATACAGTTTTAGTCAATATGTGTCTGTGTTGTTTAGTTACCAACATTCTTCGAACAATGTTCTTAAATTTGTACAGAAAACAAACAATAAGTAGTAATGCTGTTCATAGAATCACATCCCAAAGTAGTAGCCTGGTAAGAACTCCCATTGGAGAGAACCGGCTAAACACATATAACCCGCCAGCTATTAAGAGTCTCGAGAGTCGGGTCCCAGCTTTTATTTGCAGCGTCCCCGCATTTGTGCCTTTCTGCAAACAAGCTGTCATTATTCTGCCTGACGAGCCAGCAAACACTGTGCATTCAAGTCAAGAAAAAACACAGTGCCACTTCCTTTACCACGTCCTTCTCATTCTGAATCATTACGCGGACGTGTTGTTTTTCCACTCTCTGTGTTCGGGGACGGCCCCATACCAGCCTCCTCTTGAAGTCCCATTGAGATCCGCTCTTGTGCAAGATTAGGGAGAAACAGAGTGCCACTTTTCTAAGTTTAGTAAAACATGCTTTTTTGTAGTGACCATGCTGTTCTGGTCAACCTTAAAGTGAGATTTTGAAGACTGAATACTTTTAAAGGTGAATATTATCTCACGGTTCCTTTGCAGTGTAGACAGACTCTAAAAGATAACATTGTCAAGATGAGATGTCCGGGTTCTTATGTGCTTTGGCTGAAATTATAAAGAGGCGTGTGAGTATTGTCTTAAAGATTTGTTTAATGTTATCAGGGGAGATCAATGCACAAAGGATTTTCAGGATTTAGCTCTTATTTCTGTGACAGCATGTGGGATTATCCTTTGATTAAATATTGGAATATGATACAGTTTAGAATACACTAAATGGATCAAAGTCTTATGATGTAAATTACATTTGGACGACTTCATCTGTGATTAAAATTAACAGGTATGAAAGCGAAAGTTCAACTTTAAAAAACCATTCTGTCATCATTTACATGCATATGATTCTGTTGTCTGTGGAACACAAAAGAAGAAATTTTGAGAAATGTTTGAAAAAATACATTATGTGTCCAATCGGAAGTCCAATGGGTCCAGTGTTGTTTGGTTACCAACATTCTTCAAAAAAATCCTCTTTTGGTTATGCAAAACAAGAATATTGCTGGTTTGGAATAACATGAGATTGTGATGAATGATGAATGAGTTTTCTTTTGGGGTAAGCTTTACAGAAGCTCACCCCTAGCACTGCCAATGAAGGTAACCCAGGTAACGACGCCCCCTTGTCAGTCCCAAAGGTTCTGCATAATTGGCTGCTAATACATGAGAAACTTTCAATATTTAATTGTTGGTGACCTTAATACGTGCTTAAAAGATCATATTGTTGTTGTTTTCAGTGACATTTAAATTAGTCTATTTTACATCACACTAAAGCTTTCAGTTGTAATTAAAGGTCTCAGTGGGTGGAGAGGACTTTTAATTCAGTTTTATTTCACAATTGTGTAACATGGAGCAGCTGCTGCTTTTTTTGCCTCTTGTTATTATTGGTTTATTAGTTTAATCTAGTGATGCCATTGCAAATGGCAAACATTCGGTTTGACAATGATGCTCAAGTTGCCTGCAAATTCTAATACTACGGTATGATTTGTACTGCAGGAAAGGATTATCCATTTAATTGGATTGTATTGAACCATATAGAATTATATGAGACCTATCCGGTAGTGAAACTGATGGTAAATACTCCAGTACTTACTTCACTTTTTTAAGGGATGGATCTTTTTAAAGAGTTAAAATTAGATTATATTCAATAATGTGGATTACAAACTATCACTTTCTTGTAGTCAAACACTTTCTTGATCCTCATGATGCGGCTTTTCAATCAGAAAGCAGTGAAAGACTGGATTGTTATATAATTCTGTGTCCATTAAAGCCATCACTCTAATCCTCTTTTGTAATGAGCAGTGGTCAGGGATAAGACCTGACCTTGATTCTATGGAATGACGCTGCCTTTAAAGAAAATCAAAGAGTAGGAAGAGAAAGGGTTTCTTTTACTAAAATAACTTTACAATTTGCGATTTGTGAAAATGGTGCATAATTACCAGCTTTTCAAATGTATCATTTATAAATCTTTTATTGCTGAATAAATTACACAGAGGAACAGGAACTACATTTTTTCATGACAATTGATCACTGTATATATTATTAATCGTAAACATGGTACATTCATAAAGTGCATAACTCATTTCCAATGCCTGACAAACAAAACAATAAAAATTACATTGTATTACATACAAAATTAAAATGTTCATCTCACACAATAATCAGAGTAAAGACACAAGACCTGTTCGATAAGCAGATGACAATAAGTGCAGCGGCACTGTATAAAGTCGAATGCACCTACTGGCCACAGTAACCGGACCGCATTCAATGCGTTCAGATAGGCAGGCCAGTGCAGTCAGGTGGGCGGGCAACTACTTTCAGGTGGACGGGACAACTACATTTAAATGATTCATGTGAGAGGAGCAACTGCCAGTGCAGTCAGGTGGGCAGACCAGTACATCCAGGTGGGCGGGCTAGTGCATTCAGCTGGGCGGACTAGTGCATTTAGGTGGGCGGGCCTGTGCATTAATGTGGGCGGGACAGTTAATTTAGCGAGGGCAGCAAGTATTACAACAGACTAGCACAACACAGCTGACCTATAGTTAACCAATTTTTAGTTAACCTACAGTTAACCAATCTGAATGTGTGTGTTAAAGAGAGAAATGCAAGCAATGAAACTAAACGAAAGAAAAGACACAACAGGAAGACCCTTGGGTTTAGATATAAATGAATACTTAATAAAACACAAAAAGTATTTGTAGTATTTGTGAAAGATGAATATTAGCATGTTGTTACTGGGAGGGCATCTAACCTACATTTAAATTATTTGATATTCTTTAACCTGAAAGTGAGGCTGGGTCATCATTTCTGTGCCAAGTCTATTACAAAGCCACTATGAATGTAACAGTGCTAATAGGATTAGACATCAAATTATAGGATTTTTTTATATGTCAGTGTTCTCCAAGTTTATAGAGCTTACTGACCTTCACAAAATTCATTGCCTACAAGACCACCACCGGTTCAGCACCCACTTACCTTAACTCACTAATGCAAAGATATAGGCCCTCAAGATCTCTGCGCTCCGCAAATGAGCTGAGACTTGTGGTACCAGCTCAAAAGGGTAAGAAATCTCTCTCTCGAACGTTCTCTGCTTCAGTTCCTCGATGGTGGAACGATCTGCCTCTGGCTTCACGCTTGTCAGACTCGGTCTCTATCTTTAAAAAACTCCTAAAAACTCATCTTTTCCGGCTATACCTAACTCACTAACTCACTTCTTTTCTAACTACTCACTCTATCAAAAAAAAAAAAAAATTATTTTGTAACTTCGCTCTCTGTGTAACTCGGTAGCATTGTTGTAGCACTTGTTCACCTATTGTTGTATCGGCTATTTACCGCTTCATTGTCTCCTCGACTATTGTAAGTCGCTTTGGATAAAAGCATCTGCTAAATGACTAAATGTAAATGTAATGTAATTGTAAAATCTCCTGCCTAGTGGTATTGCAATAAAAATACGTCTCACTTTAAAACGGAGGAAATGCTTGTCTTCCTGTGAGTTCGTCCTCTAAAAAGTTCAAGGAATGTTAAAAGGCCTTGCAAACCAAGCCTTCAGGGAGTAAAGAGGTGGAGTAAAGTAAAAAGGTGGAGTGAATAGACATGATTTAAGGGGGAGACAGGTGGAAGACCAATTCTTTTTATTCTCAACTTTTCAGTACTATAGCTTCAAGGAATAGTTAACCCAAAAATGAAAATTCTGTCAACATTTACAAGCCATCTTGACTCTCTAGGCTTGACCTTCATTTGGTTGCATAACACAAAAGAAGATATTTTGAAGAATGCTAGTAACCAAAAAACGTGTCTCAATTATCCTCTAATGTGTATATACAAAACCAAAAATATATTATTTGTAATATATCAAAATAAACGATTTGTAAATTTCAATTTACAAATATGCAATTTGATATTGTTTTCTGAAAAACGTATAAGAAGTCTTGTAGGATTCACTGTTCATAACAGACAAAATAAGTAAACTTTACCTTTGTCAGGACCGTCTTAATGGATAAACACTTGTCTATAGTGAAAGGAGTAAAATGTAAAAAATGTAAATAAGTAACAGTTTAAGATAATAAGTTACTATTTATAAAGGCTTTTCCAATATGGCAATGTCTTACTTGTGCATATATATCATTAGTCTTTCTGAGTGGGGGGCTGGGAGTGCAGAGGACCTAAGCTATCGTGTTGGAATGACCTCACCAGCAATTGTAAGTGCAGTCACTAGGGCATGGCTAAACTCCCAAAACTCAACCTGACCTTTAGCCGTGAGCACACTTAATTTCTCACTCCCCATCTCCTCGCGGCACACGTAAATGAGCCAAGCTGAATCAGTGGATTCCCGACAGCTCTTCCTCACAGGCGAGCTTGAGAATCCTCCCTTTGTGACCCAGGAAGGGAGCAATGGTTGCCATCGAAATGGTTTCCACAACAACCTTGCCTTGCAATTTGGAAAAAAGAAAGAGATTAAGGTGTTTTTTTCCTGAGAAACAGTCTCTGGTAATGTCATGTGTCAGGTTTAGAAGAGATGTTAAGAGTGTCCCATTGTGCGTGCCATTTTGTATGGTTACTTTAATAATGGTTTCATTTGATTTATTGGAAATTAAATAACGTAATTTAATCACAATCTTTTCATTTCAAACCTGAACCGTTGTCTTTCTTCTTAACACAATGTAAGCCATTTTAAAACATGTTGACTTGCTTTGGTTTTTTGTCGACCATAAAATGCAAAATATATTACTAGTAAATGGAGCCATGCAACGTATTGACTTGCATTGGTTCTGTGTTGAACTTTCTGCCACGGAACACAAAAGGTATTTTGAAGAATGTTGGCAACCAAACCGCAAAAGCATCAATTTACTTGCACTGGTTTTGTGTCAATGCAATTGATTCTCTACCACAGAACACAAAAGATATTTAAAAGAATGTTGGTTAAACGAATAACGGAACACATTGACTTGCACTGGTTTTGTGTCCATACAAAAAACTTTCTACCTCATTACTCAAAAGAAGATATTTTGAAGAATGTTGGTAACTGAAAAGCAACGGCACCTAATGACTTGCTATGGTTTTGATATGGTATAAATAATAGAAGTGAATAACTTCAACCACTGTTTGGTAACCAAATATCTGCAAGATATCTATTTTGTGTTCTGCAGAAGAAAAAAGTATTCAGATTTTGGGATGAACTATCTGTTTAATTCCCTGGAGCTATGACATCTTTGAGAAATAATTATTATTTCTGGTGATTCAAAAATATTTAAAGTTTACTATTCTGATAAAAAGCAGGCATTAAATAATAATTAAATAGTATTGTAAAATGTAGAGCAAAATACATTTATTTTCCCCATTTAATAAAAATAGTCAGTCTTTCCATTTTGTCCTCAGTATGTTCTTAATTTAGACACAGACAAGCCACTGTGATGCCTGATCCTGTGCAAAGCCTTCTCAGTCTGATGGCGAGAGAGTGATGGTGGGCATCGTGGGCCCCTCGATCGCTTGCTACAGTGACCAAATAAGGACGGTTCACAGACTATAGGCTTACATACGAGACGAGGGGAAAAGAGCTGGCACAGCTCAGGCTGAGCGGAGCCTTCGCTCTCATTCATAATAAATCTGTCAATCAAATGCCAATGTCATGCTCATTATCTTCTGGCAATGGACAGGGCATGCTGTGTTAAGACCGTGCTGACAACATGATCTGTGTTAGCAGAGGTCTGACATGTGAGGAACTTTTATTCTATATGTCTGTATATTTTTTTTTTGAAGTTTCTATTTTCTTTTTACTGAAAAAAATGAATTGTTCAGTTGTAAAATAATTTTAATAGTTCATATCTATACATATAATTTGTAATGATTAAAATAAGTATATTATATATGAATTGAATGAAATAACATTTTTATAAGAAATGCATGAAAACACTTTTTAGTGTAGGGTTTAGTAGAATAATTAAAAACAATTTTCATGTTTCTAACTTTAAAAAGTAAATATATATTTAGGTAAAATAATTAAATTTTCTGTGAACTAATAACATTATTTCCCAAATTTCCAACTAATAAAGGCTTTCTAATTGCAGAAAAATAGAGAAATGGATCGAAATGACATATAATCTGTATTTTTCAGACTGCAATTTTATAAAGAAACATTTACAAAATTGTTTAACACAATACAGTACATCTACAAACACTGAATAAATACAAATCAGGAATTCATTTTTCGTGGTTGTATATTGTGCTTTTCATGAAGTTGTTTAGCACTGTGTAAGTAGTGGTTCCACCTTTCTGAAGGTGTTTCAGCAAACGCACTTGACCAAGTCCTACTATACTTCAAGAAAATAAGAGCTTGATAAAATATTGGATGCCATTTGTGTTAACAAACCCCCGCTCTCCAACGCAACCTTCAGTTATAGATTAACCGTGTGGTTTTTCTTAAGCTCTTTGAAGTCGGGTTACTCAGTTGGAACACAATCTCAACGCTAATACCTGAAGTGCCGGCCAGATGTAGAACAAGGACATGCCAGTCGTGTGTCTACCGAATGTATGGTGTGTTTAATATGTTTGTCTTTAGGTCTGTGTTAAAATAAAGCATTAGGTGGTCTTTGAGTTTGAACCACACACGTCAAGAAAAATTGCTAGTGGTTTAGGTTGTGCTTGTAGACATAGGGTTAATTTTTGACCAAGCATAGTGGGAGATACAGCCTATGAAAATTTTTATTGTGGCTTATTATTTTGTATTGAATATTGAAAAATATATTTTTGTGTAAACTATCTCTTTAACTCGACACTGTAAAAAAATATTTAATACGGCATAGTAAATATCTCAAAGTCGAATGCAAATACTATAAACATCTATAGCTCCTTAAAGATCAATTTTTTTTAATTTATTTAATTTTTATTCTATTTGTGAATAGTATGTTAAAACCTTTTTTTAATTGAAAGGTTGATAATTGAATTGCCCACTTGCTACCATTTTGCAGCTTTATGGCTGATACACACATCTATGAGTCTAATAATTCATTATGTCCAAAGCTGTTTTTATTTTCAGCTTCAGAAAAATGTAAGGTGAAAATCATTGTTCAAATTGTATTTTACCTCTGCTAAACTCTTTCAACTCTAAACTCTTTGCACATCCCAAGTGAAACATGTTGATTCGCCGTGTCACTTACAACGGGCCGCATTCTACACATCTCAAAGTCTCTTTCATCAAAAGTTGTAGACAACTCCAATTATTCTGCAAAATGTCGGACTTTGAAGATGAGCCCAGTACCATACCTCAGATCTGAATCTTCTGTCATATTTACTTCATTTCTTCTCTCTGACAGGCTGTCATGAAACTAATTGTCTTGCAGTTTGAAGGTGTTTTTTGTGTTTGGGTCTGTCACAATTCATAAAATCACCTCTCACAAACCCTTCAGATAAAACTGTAAGTCTCTCCGTATTTGTCCAGGTTAGATTATGAAACATCAAAAGTGTATTCATGAAGCACTTTTAACATTCTCTCAGTTTTTCCTTTCTTTCTTGTGTTTGTGAATTGTGAGTTAGAAATTGTATAGAGTGATATTGGCTACAGACTCATGCCGACTTCTTTAAGAAAGCTGTTAACAGGTGCTTCACACACACATTTCCTTGATGTAGCCCAGCACGCACATTCACGCAAACTATAAACCGATGGGACGTGCGTGTCTCGCCCTTTGCATGAAAGGGAAATGGGGAGCGCTGGACGTGACAGGTTTACCGAGCGTGACTATTGGGTTGAGGAGAGCGAGGAAGGGTATGACTTGTGTAGTGTTGCCAAAAGCAAACAGTCACAGTTTGACTTGATACGATAGCTTAGTACAAAGGAAGCGGAATAGAAAGCTTATGTGTTTTTCTCTTCCTCACTTCCTGTATATTTATTCTATCATAAGTCAATTAGACTTAGAAATTCGTACTTTTTCTTAATTTTCTGGGTCATTTAATATTACTTTCAAACTTTTTACGCATTCCCATGGGATCTTTAGATAGGACTACTGAGTGATAATAAGAAAAGGGAAATTCTTGTTTTTTTATTATAAGGGGCACAAGATAATCTCATCCGTATGCAACTTCTGTGTGATTTTTCATGAAACAATTTACACAAAAACTTTGAAATTAATTAAATGTGTAGTTAAAAATAAGTTAATGTAAATAACTCAAATATTTATATTAGAATTCATCAAAAATATTAGGTTGATATTACAAATATATTTTTGAAAAATAAATACTTATTTTTTCATTACATAAACAAATGTATTAACTTAACTAAAATTATTAAGAATGTTTAACAAACAAAAAATTGTAAAATAAAAAAAATGTTCACCAAAAAACTTAATTGTATTTTAACACAAAATTATTTTAATATTTTACACTGAAAAAATGCATTTAATATTTTTTAAATATTTTTTTAAGTAAATGTAAATATTTATTTTTATGATATTTACTTAGCCACATGAAATTTTTTTGCAGGTTGTACATTTGTAATTGTGTCTTTGAAAGTAAACGAATGTGTGTGCCTGTGTGCATGCGTCTGTGTGTCTGTGTGTGTGCGTGCGTGTGTGTATGTGTGGTGTGTGAGTGTTTGTGGTTGTCTTTGTAAGCTGATTATAAGTAGAAGGGATGCTTTGCAGGAGCAAGCCCTCACTTTGAATCCCACTTCAAACATTGAAGATAAAACTGACTCAGATAGGAAGCAGACAAACTGCTTTTTATTTTAATTAGAAAGCAGCAGTTAGACCTCACCGCTGCTTATGAAATTTTGACTGATATCATACTGTTCGTGTTGAGATGAATAAGAAACCCTTCTGAATTGAAGGAGTCAGCTTCATTAAACCTCAGTGGGCAATATTAAAGCTAATTCTTCAAAGAGAAAGCATTTGAAGCCTTGTACATAAAATGGATAAAGTTGAACTTTTGTGGGCGTTAGCTAGGATTGACATTAAATATAGTTCAATATAGTATACAACAGATATATGTAAAACGGTAAGCAAACAAGGGCTAATGTAACTTATTACTCTAAAATTAAAATGACTACTACAAAATATATTTATATATATACTATTTGAATCACTGAAGAATAAATAAATAAATTAAATAGATATTTCCAAAATATATATACACATGTATTTGCAGATGTATGTGTATATTGTTTGTTAATATAAAATTATAATGCATGGGATACAGACATATATAATTTAAACACAAACCTTTACTTAGCAAATGATTGCAACTTCTCTTAAACAAACATTTCAGTTTTGCATATCTACCAGTATATAACATTATAAAAAATAATAACTATAGTCCACAATGTTCACTGATTAATCGTAATGAATTAATATATACTTGTAAATACTAATGTAAATAAATACGTATGTAATTAATATGCAAAAATTTTTATGTAAAATATGCAAATACACATTTGTTCTCTGGATGCAATTATTTACAAATAATTGTTGAACAACCATTATGCATACAAATTATGCATTTTTATATATACAATGTTTTTTCTGTAGGTGGAAACAAGCTAAAAAAACAACAATTCAGACTAAACTGGGCTTGGATCTCTCTGGAGAAGGAGTATTATCAGGTGGACGAAGAAGCCAAATTTCTGGAGGTGACTTTAAGAAGAAGAGGCTACCTCGGAGAGACCTCATTTGTTAGTAAGTATTGTCAGGAATCCTTTTCCAATCCGCAGAATTAAACGACTGCGTCTGTTTTGGGCTTTGTGAACCACTGCAGATGTTGCGCCTCATGTCATAAGATTTTCTCCTTTGGTTTGCATTATGGCATGACCGCTGCCCACACGTCTAATGAAATTGAAAACTCCTCTGACTCACGATAGTGCAGCGTTAAATTAAGATCACCCACACGTCTCAGTGTTGCTGGTTCCCTAAAGGGTAAAACTAGATAAACAACACACAGCAGAGACGGACCTCAGTTTGATCAAAGTATAGCTTGGCATTAATATATATTACTCATCACTTCAGGTAAAAGATGAAACTGTTTAATTGTTGTTTATTTGCTATGGTATTCATCGGTGTTTAGATATAAAATATCTGGACGAGGAAAAAACTAAATCTTAGATAGAGATAGGAGTTAACCTTGTTCAGTCTGGACTGTGTTTATGTTCTCTGCTTGACCAATTAGGGCTGACCAACATTAGTTTCAGTAACAAGGTCATTTAGGATGACAAAAAATTGCACTCATTGCAAATATTTATATATTATATAAACAAAACACATTTGTATATACATGCAGTCTACATGTAGTTTTTTACACTGTATACTCTGAATTCTAAAGTTCTAATATAACTATAAATTACATGTCACACAAACAAAATACATATATAACTTCTATTTTTAAGAAACCTATGCATTCTGAGCAAAGAAATGTGTAGTCTACATATACATATAGATGTGTTTTATAGTATAAACATAAATATATAAATAATAACAAGGTAACAAACATAACATACATACATATTTTTTCATGTATTTATATATATATATACATATGTACATACAGGTTTATAGACACATACCATTAAACACCATTATTTTGGAATTGAGTAATCAAATGTAATGGTTTTGACAGCATATTAAATTATATTTAAATGTATAGCATAATTATTTTAAACATGAATACTACAAAATGTGTACATAATGGGAAAAATGAATGGTATATAAATAATGTCATAAGACAGTTCATAAATACTTGTTTTAATTTAAAAAGTATTTTTAATAGTCCTGTGTTTTGCCACAAAGTTGTCAAAAGATCAAGATCATAGAACAGTGTTGGCCATCTACGTTAAAATGTACCTGTTCACACTAAAAAACCCACAAGCTCTCATCATAGAGGAAGTAAATCTCCACCCACATGCTGCGCTGGTCTTGTGTTCCTTAGCTCAGCTCAGTTCTGGTCCTGGACTCCCTGTTAATTGAGATACAGGCCTGCTGCTCGACTGGCCTCTGAAACCTTCCTGAACTGAAATGAGGAGATGAGGAAGTCTTTGAAATGATGATTTTTGTTCATTATTATTTGTATTTATCTCCCTTAGTTTCGCTTCAAGAGCTGATGTTTTCGGAATAATTGCAGCACATATGCAGACACAACATGACAGAAACTCATAGTTTGCGTTGTTCCTTTAATATCAAAGGGTTCTGTCTGTTCTGTCTTTTTTTTTTTGGCAACCTAGATTCTCCTCGTTTGCCAAAACGTATAAGTAGTACTGGCATTTCCGTATTAACCCTCTTGATTGGATTTGTTTCTATCGATTTCTTTGAGTCTGCCTCTTCTTAAAATTAAATTTTTTATAATTATGTGTAAAATGAGACATATTTGTTTTAGACCTTGCTTTGTTGTTTTCCCTTGTGGTAGATTACATCCAGTAACTTTTTTTAAGTATTTGCTAACTGACAACACCAACGTGGCACCCTACTGAGGAGCAGTTTCCCAATAAAGCCCTCATTGACCTACTGAGTCAGAGAGAACCACCATTGGGACTATATGTCACGCTGGGATGAGAGTCTCTTCTTCTTGGAGATGTTGAAGGAGTAGTTTTCAGAGTGCTTTCCGCTTCCACAGAATGACACACAGCGCTCTCTTTGTAGGCACACTGGCTTTATTACAGAATGGTTGCGTCACATGTTGCAATATTGGCTTTTAACAGAAAGCTCTCTTCTGATTTATTGAAGCATGGAGGAAGTGATGTATATAAACAAGTTTGCCATTGCATTGTCTTCATTTGCAAGAACTCTGACTTAACAGTCTTTTGAAGTTAATATTTTTCTGGTCTGAAGCAGTTTTATTTAACAGATTGTACTTTTATTTTTGCTTTTAAAGTAAATGCGGATTTGAAGAAATCCTATGATACATTCTTCAAGTTTATTTAGTTGAGGTTTTACAATACAAAGCTTCATTTTTGCTTTTTAGCATTTGCTTTAATCTGCAGTACAAAGTAAAGTGAAGTGAAGTGAAGTAAAGTAAAGTAAAGTAAAGTAAAGTAAAGTAAAGTAAAGTAAAGTAAAGTAAAGTTAAATTAAATTAAATTAAATTAAATTAAATTAAAAAAGAGCATTGAAATTGTTTTAAATAACATTTTAATTTATTTATGTTATTTATATTTATTTGTCATGTTTTGACAAACATTTGCAGAAATTTTCTTTTTGGTATTTTATCAAACAGCCTCTTAACACATAGTTCTTTATGTAATATTTAATCAAAGTCATCTATTTAAAAAAAAATTAGATTTAATCCAATGTAAGCTTTGTCATGCTAAATTATATTTTGGTCTATTGAAACTAATTTCAGATATTTTGGCATACACCTTCAGGTCAAACGATTTTTCTAAACAATGAGCCAGAATTATTCATTTACATTTGTTTCACCTCTATTTTACACTTTATACAGCATTCAATTACTTTCAAGAATTATCTGAAATGTCCATAAAATGAATTATTTTGCTTTCTGCAGTGTGCTAGATATTTAGTTCTACATACATTTAAAATTGACCAAAAATCTTTGGATGTGTTTCATTTAAAGGTATCGGAACCAAAGACATCACAGCTGAAAAGGACAAAGACTTCAAAGGGAAGGCCCAGAAGCAAGTCCAGTTTAACCCGGGTCAGACCAGTGCCACCTGGAAGGTCCGCATCCTGTCAGACAGCCTGTACGAGCAGTCCGAGTCCTTTCAGATTGTTCTGTCGGAGCCTGTCATGGGTGCACTGGAGTTTCCAGAGACAGCAACAGTGGAAATTATCGATCCTGAGGATGGTGAGCTGACAAAAATCAGGTCCAAGGTGCTGAGAACGGGTCATGTAAACTCGGTGTGGGGAGCTGAAAGCAGATAATGCAGACTTTTAACAAACTTCAAGCAGTCTTTTAAGAATTATTTGAGACAAGTTTTTGTTTATAAAATATTAATTTGAGCAAATGTTGCAAGTCTATGATTCATTTATAGGTTCCCTCCGAAGAACTTAGATTAATGATGAAAAGGAAATTTGCTTTACATTATAGTTGAAAACTATTTTTTGCAATAACCGGCACCTACGATTTATGCAAACTTTTTATAAGCATGAATATTGACCTACAGTACTGGACATGTCTTTCTTATTGAACACACCTGATAAAGTAGGTTTTTCAGTTAAGAGTGACACATGTGTGTGCAGTGTTAGATGCAGTAAACATCATAAAAATAACTCATAAAGAATGAGACAAAGTCAAGTAACCAGACAAAGTCTGAAAAATTGAGAGGGCGTGACGGTGGGGGCGGTCTTCACATCTGTCTCCCCTCTGAACGTTGTAATCATAGCATAATATCTCCAGAACACCTGAATAACATCCTGTTACCTCCTCATCAAAACACATGAGATGAGTCAGGAAGTTCTGGCAGGATATACAGATGATTTCAAAAGAAGCTGTGTTTATTTTGTGAGAGCTGGCTTACTGATCTAAGTCAGTGATCCAGGTTAATTCCTTTGGTAGTTTATCGATTATTAATACCGCACTGTCTATGCTGAGCAATCTCACACCCGGTTTGCTTTCAACTATTTTAGTGTATAGTAATGGCTTAAAATGGGCACGGCTAATTTCATGCTTATGAACACATTTAAAGATTCCTTTTGGATGGTTAGCCCCCCATAATAAATTCTGTTATTTATTTACTCGGTCCTGAGAGTCTGCTGCAGAACACTAAAAAAGATATTTTAAAACATGTGTTAGCTGTTTGTGTTTTTGTCAATCCATATTCTTAAAGGGATATTTCAACTATAAATTAAAGTGAAAGTGAAAAAATATTGTGAGATTTGACAAGAACCTATGGAAATACTTTCTTGTCGTCATTTTATCAAGCAGCTTGCTTTTGAAATAATGTTAAATGAACCCTATTATACACACTTGTTGTTTCTTCAATATTTAGTTGAAATATTTAAAAAAATATATTTAATTTAATACATTTAGGTTATGCAATTAAATACTTATTCTAAATGATAGATTTGGGTTGGTTGAACGAGAAAAGAATGGACGAATGTTAGATTGAATTGTTTTGTATTCATCCATATTTTAAGAGAGATTATGAAAAATTCTGTTTTGTGCTGTTGAATACAAAAGATTTAGGAATTAAGGACAGCAGACAGTTCTGAGACGCCTTTGACAACTTTGTGTCTAAAGATCACAGTTGCTTATATTTTTCTGAGTAACTATCTTGAGTAACTCACAACAGAATTGTCATTATAAGGAGTAAACCATTAAAAGATACGTGTGTATCTGCTAAATTTAAACTGCATAAATCCTCATACAACCAAATTAACAATGAAGTTTTTAATGTTCTTATCTACAGCAATGAAATCTTTTTGTCTATCTTTATTTTTTAAATGGAAAATCAGCCATAATGGAAAATCTTTTATAAATTAGTCAACCTCCAAATCTGTATAATTTTCTTTGGTTGGTTGTACAAAAATCTCTTGAAATCTCAATTGCTGATTTTTTGAATTTTTTGTGTTCAAAAGACACGGCTTCAGGAACATTTTATTTTAATTTTGGTTGCAGGATCCTTTTAAACGTCATAACTTATTTTTGTATATTCAACATTTACCACAAATATCACAGTAGTTTACTTCAAGACAGAAATAAAATCTTACTCAATTTCTTAACCATAAATCATTCCAATATTTCCTGAAGGTCACATTGCAAGCGGATTAATTTACTTGACTGTGAAGTTGGCAAGTGTTAAAAACGTACAAATGCGTGTGCTGTAGTTGAATGCCCTCTAGTATTAACTTTTATGCTGCGTTCAATGCTTACAGCGCTGCTGGGCTTCCTGTCATTGTTTTTGCCACTGGCTGAGTAAAATATTCTCAGGCTTTGCTGATAAGGGTTTTCATTTTTGTCCATAGCTCTACAAACATTCTCCAATATTCTCCAATTACTTTACAATTCGGAGCCCTTTTGAGATCAGACCCGCATTAAAAATACACCACACACAGAGACTGAAGTTACATGTGCATTTGACTAAGAAACTTTGCTGTCTGAGGACGTTCAATGTCAAGATGTTCCAGAACTTCAGTGCCCTGTCAAAATCCTTACTGTATCCCTCTGGAACCTTGAAGCTTTCTTTTTTAAAATCTTCTTAAAAATGTGTATTAAAATGTTCTATTATTATTTCACGTTCATAATACATTGTTATTTTTTCCTTAGAATCTACAGTGTTCATCCCTTCAGCTGTTTACACTATTGAGGAAGATATCGGAGAACTGCTGATTCCCGTGCGAAGGTCTGGAGATGTCGACCAGGAACTCATGGTTGTCTGCTTTACACAGCAAGGTATGAGCAACTAAATACATAGGAATTATTCTTATTCAAAATAATGGTAATACATTTTTTTATCTTTATCTGTAACAGGTACAGCAAAGGGTACAGTCCCTACAACAGTGCTGTCCTATTCGGACTACATCTCCCGACCAGAGGAACACCACAGCATGCTGCGATTCGATAAAGGCGAGACACAGAAGCTATGTCGAGTGGTCATCATCGATGACTCTCTCTATGAGGCAGAGGAGAGCTTTAATGTCACCCTCAGCATGCCCATGGGTGGCCGACTGGGACAAGAGTTTTGCACCACAAGAGTTGCAATATTGCCTGATGCAGATGACGGTAAGTCATTTTACGTTTTTTTACTGAAAGGAAAATGCTTAACATGCTTTTAACAAGATACACCTAGTTGAGAAGAACAATTGCTCGGATATAACTTTTTAGAGAATGAATGATGGCTCTTCACAAAATAGGTAAATATATATAACTATTTCATAATAGCAATTATATCAAAATAGCAAGATCATTTTTATTCATGTTGCTAAAAAAGTACAAAAATTCATCGTATAGCTCCGGGTATCCACATACAGCGGCAGTGATTTTGTCCATATGTCTCTGCTTCTGTAATCTATGTAATCTAGAAGCAAGCAAAAGTTCTGATTTTTATCTAAAAAAAAGCATCTGAAGATCTGCTGGTGCATTCAAAATAAACATGTTTTCCACTGATAATTTGCTGTTTATTTTCAGATGGAAAAGACTGTAACAGTTGCAGGACTTCTGTATTAACTCACGCAAATGTATCTCCATCCAGGAGTATTTGCAATGTTTTAAACACATCAAAACTGAATAACTTAGGAAATGTCTTTAAAACATGATCTCTTAAGGTTTTTTTTAAACAAACAATTCTTTTAAAGCTTTAGGGCAGCTGTGGTATAAGGGGAGAAGGTTGAGAACTTTTTGTCAGGTTCAGATAAGAAGTGGTAGCGTGGAGGCTTTGTTTTAACACAATCCCGTTGCGACCCGGCTTGAAAACTCACACCGAATGTTTAATCTAAATTCATGGGATTTATTGAACACCATGAGAAACCTTGAAACGGTTTTCCAGCCATAATTCATTAAGCATAATAGTAAAGAGTGGAGGAGTCTCACCTAGAGTGTAGGAAATTGATTATTTAGTCTATAGAGAGATGGTTATAGTTCCAGTATGTTCTTTTGAATTTGTTCTTTTTGACGCATGAAAAAGCAACCTCTCTGAACCTTTCAAACTGAAGTTTGCTATGCCTCAACAAACTCAACACATTTTTTTTGGAGATTCTTGTCACATTATTAAAGCAAAATGCCCCCTAAAATGAACTCCTTGTTGTCATTTACTGACACTTACACCTTAAAAAAATCACAATAGGCTTGATATCGAAAACCCTCTTTAATATCTAACATAATTAGTTGTTCTAACCCGCAATCCCTGCTCCGATTTCATATTACATGAAATGAGTTGCAATTTAATTCCAGAACATATATAACACATCCTGTTTTAAATAATAAAAATGTGTGAATTTGCCCCCGTAAAGCAGCCTTATCGGTAATCTCCAGGCGTGGTTACAGGTGCCGTTCTTAATCATATCTCACCATGGCGCCTCTTTGTTCAGCAACACCTCCGGGTCTCCCCTCCCTCACAGCTGCCTGGTTATCACCCGAGGCCGATGCTTATCCGGCACTGATAGGGTAGACTGAAGGTAAAAGACCCAACAAACCTGCGGATTTTTTATTTTTACCCACATGAGCCTGAATCCGTAGAGACCCTTGAGATAGTGGGAGGTCTAGGATTTGCTGGTACGTATGAGCAAACACTCATGAGACATAAAAAGACGTTAATAGTCTTTTAGGATTGTCAGAGTGTAAATATGATTTTAGCTGTAAGCCATGTCACATTGTGGGATTTCAGTTGTCATCAATGTCAAACTATATGACAGTCAAGACTTGTTAAAAACGTACACATGGAGGAACACACTGCAGAACTGCATCTTAAAATTTTTGACACTGGCAGAATTTGAAGTAATATTTAATTGCAATGGTCAAAATTGGATTTAGAACCATGTGTCAATACAAAAGAAAATATTTTAAAGAATGTTGGCAACTGGCACCTATTTACTTGCATTGGTTTTTCCATACGAAAGAAGTTTATTTCAAACCTGTGTGACTTTCTTCTGCTTAAAACAGAGGAAGAAATTAATACAAAGGAAGAATGTTGGGAACTGGCAACCATTGACTGGCATTTGTTTTGTCCGTATAATAGAAGTGCTCCTGCTTTTCAGTTACCCACTTTATTAAAATTATTTTTCTGTGGAAAGAAGAGGGGCATACATGTTACTGTATATCAACTTTTAGTGTTTGTGTGATTTTGTTGGAAATTGGTTTGCTAGTTAACAACACTTTTCAATTCAATTATTTGTATGATTTTGATTGATAAGTTATCAATGTCTATATTTTTCCTTTTATTCCATAGTATTTTTGATTTAGTCAGTAGTTATCCTATTTAGTTATTCTCTTTTATATAAGTTTTCTTACTATATTTCATCATATGTTAAATAGGTTTAACCTTGTTTTACCTTCTCAACCAGATGTTAATGTGCAATGGTATCATTCTAAGGGTTCTTAACAATATCACCGAACATTGTGTGAAGCAGTAATTTTCCATTTTGTGTTGGTTTTGTAACAGATAAATATGTTGCTAATCAGACGATTTCAAACCAAGTTAGGCTAAGCTAGACGTTGTCAGAGTTCCAGATGGGAGCGAGTTAATGTCATAAAAAATGAATTAAAAGATGCAAATATACGCAAATTCACGGCAGGTCGTGTGAATGGCGCAAATCAGGTTGGGTGATTATTGCCGTGAAGGTACGTCCACTGTGTCCTTTGTACGTCCACTGTGTTAAGCAAGAAATGTGTGCAAAGAGCTCATTGTCAACGACTGTTTGAAGGGTACAGGCACACGGGGATCATCCAGCTATATTTTCTGCATCACTCACACGAAAATAACTTAAAGTAACTTTCTCCACAAGTAATCCGCTTATCAAATTGACTCGTGAGAGACACTGTTTCCTGCTCTAAGTCGCCACTGATTGGCCTGGTTACATCTTAAACAGATGTTTATGAGCAATGTCCTAGAGTGTTTGGATCCTGAAGCAGAATATAACATACCATATATATATATATATATATATATATATATATATATATATATATATATATATATATATTATATATATATATATATATATATATATATATATATATATATGATGGTGCTTGACGTCAGACTTATCAAGCGGATAAAGAGCGTTGATTGCTGGAGACCCAAGACAGAGTAAATTTGTTTTTACACCAAAAACGAACAATAGCGATCCACACTTTTTATTGCTCACTGTAAAACTTTGTTATTTTTACATGATTCACATGAAACAGGGAGTGTGGTGGCACATCCATACCCTTCAAACTGTATGTGTCAATGAGCTAGTTGCCCAAATTTCTCGTTTAAATTAAAACATTTCAAAAGTTGAAATTCCCTCCCCCTACCTACAATCCCAGCTGGTACCAAGTATCAAACGAGCAACCTCATTATCACAAATCCGACATAAACCACCAGGCCAAGACTGGACCCCTAATTTTTGCGTTGGCAGCAGGATCGGCAGATAAGAAGAGATCTATCATACAAGCTTGACCATCACTTTAAGAGAGTAGTTTGGTGATACATTTCACATAAAAGATACATCCAACATATTTTGGTGTTTTCGCAATGGTTGAGGTAAACAGATTTGTTCCTTTTCACACATATCAGTTCCCAGGTTAATCTCTGTTCTTACGGGTGATTTGTCAATTCGAAAACAGGGGTGGAGAACAACACAACGGGGATCAGCTTTATTTGCATGTTTCTGTTATTTCGTTTTGTAATCCAGATTCTTGGCAAATGTGGGGAGAGAGAGTCAAAAATGGCCCCAAGCTGCTATCTGTCAGCAGCGTTTGTTCGCACATACCTGAAACCCGATCGACTGATTTTAAGAAACGACAATGTCTCGCCGGGTTATCGATCCAACACCTACTTAGCGTGCTCACATCACAGACGGCAAAAGAGTCGGGTAAAAATAAAGCTGTTGTGTTTGACTGTGTTGATATAATTCTTCTGAATAAAAACATTGATCACTTCAACAATGTATTTTTTGTGTATTTAGAGCTGTGAGACACTACTTAATAGAGTTGTTACAACTAAGATCATTAGAGAATGCAATCTTTGTCACATTGAGGACAAGGAGTTGTGAAAAAAAAGATTAGAAATGTTGGTTGGGAGTCTTTACTAGAGAAACATATAAAGCTTTTGTATTGCATACACTGTAAGAAAGCATTGATGCGGCTTAGTAAACATCACAAATGGATGTGTAGAGAGATGCTCATGCATTCTTTATTTTAGTACAGCAATGGTCCAAAATGTTATTGTCTCTGGTAGGGCATGTTATGTGTTGTTTGAACTTAGGCAGCTCACGTATGAGATTTGCCTGATTAAGGTCTAAGAGAAATTTAAGCACTCAAAAACACACAAAGTCATCACCATTTGTTATTGCACTGGTAACAGGAATAACCTGGAAAATTCCTATTTAGGAAATCTTCAGAAAAAAGCATCTTCTTCCATGCCTTTAGAAACCTAGAAACCGTCTCACTGAGTGTGTGCTTGAACCGGCGTGAGGTATTGAAATAAGAGGACATATGGGATCAAACTCTGCCGCTTGATCACACTTGGCAAATGTTGGATTGGATGATAAAGCTATAATTGTGTACTTGTGGAGAGAGAACAGTACAAGTGTGAATGTCTGTCCCTCTGGAAGATAATATTAGGAATCAGATGTCTTAAGATGCTAGAGTTGTAGAGGGGATACGGTTAGTATGGATTGTTTTTTTCTTGACTTTCAAATAGAGGCTTAGGGTTTGGGACATGTATTGCAAGTTGTGCTTTTGATACCTGACATATGTTCTTGCATTCTTTGGCATCGTTGTTGACAATTACAGTGATATTAAACACCATGATTATCAAAAATGTTTCTATATGATAATATTGTAAATAATGGAGTACCTGCTTAAAAATGCCAGAAGAGCAAAAATGGTTACAAACTCACAAGGGATTATTTTTTTTTCTGTAGAATACTCAACTGTGTACAGATGTATGTCTTCTTTACTGAAAATAATGGGTTTGCTAGTTACTACCACTGTTCAATTATTGTATATGATTTTGTTTGATTAGTTATACATTTTCCATTTGAAATTGTGCTAATTTCACAGGCATGGAATCTATATTTTGATTTTTATAACGAAATTAATGTTATTACTAGAGCCCACACAATAACGTTTGAATTATATTTTACCTTTACTTAGAGTAAAAAATTATAACATTATAAAAGTGAATGCATTTATAATTCATGAACAATTTGAAACATGTTTAAAAAATAAAACAGATTTCAAAATTCAGGAATAATGGGACCACCATCTGTATGAGAGGCTAAATAGAGAGGATATTTTCTGAGGCACTTATAATCAATTCACGGATCTATATTGTTTCCTTAAATTAAAGATTGATTAAAGTCGAGGAATCTATATTTTTCAACCCACCCTACTGGTTAGGTACATGAAAAATCTATATCTTGCTCCCTCTGCCTTGGTAATATTTGACCCAAAAGACAAATGTTTTTAGACAAAAGGAAAGATGTGTTGAGTTACAAGCACATCTGAGAAATAACTCGACTACATCTCATTTTGGTTGATCCGGTATCAGGTAGCGTTCAGAGCTATAGACACAACATGTTTACTCTTGAGTGTGTGAATATGTTGATGAATATGTTCATTGTTCAAAGAATTGCTTCAGATATGAATCCGTCATTCTACGACGTGGAGGAAAGGATATTGCCACATTAATAAAAAGTACCTTGGTGTTACGCATTAAAATGTATTAACAGTCTCACTGTTTTACATGTAAATGTAAGACTAATGTCACTCTTAAAGGGTTGCATGTACTTTTTCCTGCATTATATATATATTTTTGAGCATGTCAAACTTTTCATTCGACACACATTTCATATACCAGTCTTGTTGAAACGTTAACAAAATGATCTGTAAGAACATGTCATTTTTAGAAACAACAGCAACATTATAATCAGACTGTCAGTCACAGTTCACACTTTTGTTAGCCTCTCTTTCACCTTCTGTTACCATGGACACCTTTCATGGATACCTATTTTTCACAAGCGAGTGGTTTCATGTTGAGGTAAGCTTGTCCTGCTTGTTTCATTTTAAGAAAATTATTGCAGACCACTTGAAACTGGCAGAAAGCTTCTGTGAAAATGTGTACAATGTGATCTCACCGAGGAACACTTACAGCTGTGCTAATGTGTTCTTGCTTTTTTTCTTCAACCCAGAGGTTCTACCTTACCTTTTTTAAAGGCTTTTGCACTGCGGGAATGCTAAGGAGAGTTCAGACACATTTAACTGTCTGTGTGAAGTCTCAGTAGACCTACAGGGAATATACGGACACCTGCGTAAATGTCTTTGGATAAAATCATAAAAATATAAAATAATAAAAAAATAGAAGCATAAAAGAGAGACAAAGAGTTTATTATATTTACGATATAATATAAAAAACAAGTGTTATATTAAAATCTTCCTGTGGATGATAATTTTGTCCCTTGAAACTATTCTTTGACCACTTTTGTCATCCCAACTGTGAATGGTCATTTGCTAAATAGATTCACGCATAATCTCTTGTAAAAACATGTTGCAGAAGAATGTCATAATACCAAAAGTCCCTTATTTCTTGTGGGTAAGGTTTGTGTTATAACAACCTCACATGAGCAGTGGTGTGTAATGTACAGGCAAGACTTTAGAAACGTAACATTCACCTTAGAAAAAGCTCCTTCACTTTGCATTTGGGCCACCGGCACTGTGGCAGCAAGCCATGTGGGTAACCTGACACACTCAACAAGGCTCCAGTAGTTTGGGTTTGGGTTGTTTAGGAGCCAATGGTTTGTGTCTTTGGTAATGGGCCGTAATGCTTTGGTGCTCACCCTTTTTACAAATGAACCCTATCTGATTGTCTGAGCCATGGGACAAGCACACCAACCACACCACACTCCAAACACCCAGAAAGCCAAAACAATCCGTTCATATAGCCCTCCAGACAAATCCCTGATATATCCCACAGCTCTATTTTATCTATTTAGGGGTGGACAATTGGCACTTACAGGACACATCATGCTATTATATTTAATATGTTTCTGTGACTTTCTGAAGCATGCACTTTATAATGCAATTTTCACAACATGACAAATTTAGTCTTTTTTTACTTGAATGGAAACCGTTTAGGGTGTGCCTGAAGACGATCTGGCCCTCTTTGTTTTGGTGTATACAGAGCAAGATATTTGGTCAAAAAAGTTTATAACCAAACATTTCTCGGACACCATAATAGGGAAAATGACGTCTTTATTTTATTAGTTTGTAAACAAAGATATTTTAAAAAGAATGTATGACAGCAAAAGTTATGGGCCATTTTCGACTATCATTTTCTTTTTAATTTAGTCTTAGTTTTGCACTTGGATGGAAACCCTTTAGTGAGTTCCTAAAGACCAACTGTCCCTCTGTTTTCCGATTAAAAGAGAAAGATATTTGGAAAAAAAATTGTTTATAACTAAACAGCTATAGGACCCCGTTGACTATCACAGTAGAGAAAATACTTCATTTTTCATTTCATTTTATTAGTTCTTTTAAACACAAAATAAGATATTTGGAAGAAAATAGGGCATCAAAAAGTTAAGGGACATTATTGACCACCATTGTCATTTTAAGTCAAGAAGTCTTACTATTGCACTTGGGTGGAAACCCTTTGGCATTTCCTAAATGATGAACAGATGAGAAAAATGCTTAGAACCAAACAGTGATTGCCCCCCATTAGAAGTAAAAAATTCAAACTTAATTAGTTCTGTTAACCGTAAAAGAAGATATTTTGAAAAATGTAGGACAGCAAAAAGTTATGAGACATTTTTGACTACCATTGTCAATGTAGTCTTACTTTTGCATTCGATGAAAATCCTTTAGGAAGTGCCTGAAGACAAAATAGCCCTGTAGGACCTTTTACACAAACAGAACTGCCTGCATGCTTTGAAAAGCGCCTTTGATCATAAATGCAGGTGAATTTAACCATTTGCATACATTATACACAGAAATAACCCATTACCATTACTAAACAGGTATCTCAGCTATTAAAGGGTTGGCTGTTTCATCCTGCACTGTTTGTGAAACAGACATGAAGAAAACACATAATATGCAACTTTATAATAAGTGACCAGGTTTTTCCTGTGTGTGTTTTAATTTGTTTTGCTTACTTCGTTAAAATATGAGCTTTGGCGACAAGTAGGACCATTTCGTAAGTTTACCTGTGGCTCCATTTAGTTTAATGTCAAGCTTTTTAAGGTGAATATTGTAGTTAACCATAGCATAACCATTAAGATGCATTTTTGTCAAATGTGTACATCCTGCAGCATAAGACCATGAAGAATAATGTGTATTTATTTTGATAGCTTAGTTCTACTTTCTATGCTGTCTGAAAAATAGGTTTAAAATTGCACCTTTCTTTTGCTTGGGTGGTATCCTTAAAGGTTCCTTTTTGTATCTTTGTTGGTATACAATAACTTGAATCATTGTGTACTTTAAAGTGATAGTTCACCCCAAAACTTAAAATTCTGTCATGAATTATTTACTCTCTTCTTGTTCCAAACCTGTACTTATTGACAGAAAAGGGACGATTTTAAACCTTTTTCTGCTAGTTTACCATGAACATAAAGAAGCTCAAACTCTTTCAACACTCAATGTCTTTGTTTGAGTTTCTTTACGATGCTGTTTTTAAGAAAACACATTTGCAAGAGTGACATTTGCCTTTCAGCAACGTGGTGTTTGCGAGTTACATTCATACTGTGAACAAGGATTTTGGTGCGGGAGAAATTCCAGGTTCGGTGTTAATTGCAGAGCGACAGCTCCAGACTAGCCCGTCTCTCTTCACATCCTCCGTACCTTCTGTTGACTTTACCTCAAATGACTCCTTGCTCTTCAAAGGGTGGTTATTGAAAATTCTGTTGATTGACAGGATCTCTAGAACTATATTGATGATAACTTAATATAGTTTTTATGAACAAGCATAAAATGTATTGGTTATTGCCTTGATCACATCATTTAGATTTCACATGATGCATGCAACGATGCTTGAAAAGTATGTTATGTGTCTACTTGAGGTCATTTAATGTTGAAGTTTGTCCACCTAGAAATTCTTTTTCACCTTATAATGGAGTCTGTAAGTGCTTCACACTTCACCTTTAATCCCTGTGGTATCTGACCATGTTTACCTCCAAAAGTGTGTTTTTGCCTTAAAATTCCATTAAAAAGCTGAAATTCTGCCATAAGAGGTGACAATAGACCTTAGCTGTTGAACCACGTCAAATGTTTTTTGTAGCTTAAAGCAAAAAATCCAGGCCTCAGGGTTTTTTGTGCAGCTCTTAAAGCGTCGGTGATCACACAATGCTTGTTTTTTTCTAAATAAAAAGCTAAATTACACAATCAAGCTTCATGTGCATTAACATTAATCGAAAAAAGAGTTTTACATTTATACAATTTGCAGACGCTCTTAAGCTTGAATTATAGCTCTCCGTTGTTCCTAAATAAACGGAATAGTTGAGAGTAAAATTTAAAATCTTATATCATTTATTCACCCTCTTGTCATTTCAAAACTGTATGACTGTTCTTTCTTCTGCATAAAACATAAAAAACATTTTGAAGAATGTTGCTAACCGAACAAAATTAGTACCAATTGACGTGCATTGGTTTTGTGTCCATACAATAGAATAGTTAGATATCACCACCGTTCAGATTCCAACATTCCTCTTCGATTTCTTGTGTTCTGCAGAAGAAACTTATGTCATAATTTGTCACAATTCAATGGCTCATTAAGACTTTTATGAACTTATATTTTAGTTCTAGATATAATAGTTGAATGTAGGAATAGAAAATAGAAAATAGAGTAGAAAAATGTAATTGATTTGTGATACTGCTTGGGAAAACCAGGATGAAGTTAGAAAATTCAATATTCGTTACAATGAGTGTCAAAGTTTGATTTCAAACATTAATTTCAATATATTTTTAATCTTTGACATTTTAAATATAAAATGATTAACTTTTTAAAGAATGATCTTTACACAATTACAAAAATTTACTTAGGGATTATCCTGTCTGAAATAACATCACACGGTATATTATTCAGTTATGTTTCACGGACAATGCACATACAAAAGCAAAAAGTGTTTCTGAAATAAATGTGAATTTTTGTTTTAATTTACAAGGTACTAAAATTTCTTCTATTAATATCTCACCATTTTCCCACAGCACCAGTGTTTTATTTCGGTGACATGGAGCACCACGTGGATGAGAGCGACGGTTATGTCGAAGTGCGGGTCTGGAGAACAGGAAGTGACCTCACTAAACCAGGAACAGTTACGGTGCGGTCTCGTAAAACCGACCCAATTTCAGCTGAAGGTAAGTACAGGTAGAACCTTGAACAGGTAATATGACACTGAACAGCTGGTGTATGCAGCTAAACCTGTATCGAAATAAAGTATATGTTGCTACAGGCTTTAAAATATTTTTATTTATACATATGCCCTACAGGCGTATACAAGATGTAAACATGACAGGGCGTTAATTCAGTTCCTGTATGTGACATAAGTCTACATAATTGTAGAAACATGTACAGACTATTAAAACTGCTTCATTAAAAGACAGTTTATTCAATTCACTGATGAAGAACAAATTCAAGGTTAAAAAAAAAAATAATACATTCCGCTAGGTTAACTGATATATATGAATTGGTTTTTGCATTGACAGCCGGTGTGGACTACGTTGGGATTAGTAAGAACCTGGATTTTGCCCCCGGCGTCAACATGCAAACGTTCAAAGTTACGATTTTGGATGACCTTGGACAACCGATGCTGGAGGGCACAGAGAAGTTTGAGCTGGTCCTCCGTATGCCCATGAATGGCATTTTAGGGGAACCCGGAAAAGCCACTATTTACATCAATGATTCTATTTCCGACTGTAAGTTGTCTTGTAATAAATATATTTCACAAACAGTTTTCAATGTTATCAATTTGAATTTAAGCTTTCATCATTTTCACAACCTGTTGGACTTTCGTTGTTCTGCACTAAAGAGAAAAAGGCATTTTGGATTTTCTTATAGAAAATGTAATTGGATCCCATTGATTTTTATTGTATAGATACAAACAGATGCAAGTCGATGTAGACCATCAGATCTCCTTTTTTTTTATTTATAATGATGTTTTTCAGTGCCCAAGGTACAATTCCGAGATGCAACTTACACCGGTAATGAGAATGATGGACAAATAACTGCTTTTGTGTACCGAAGTGGAGATCTAAGCTACAAGTCCACCGTGCGCTGTTACAGTCGCCAGGGATCCGCTCAAGTCATGATGGACTTCAACGAGAGGCCAAACACAGATATCTCAACCATCATCTTTTTACCAGGTACAGTTTTTTTAATAAAAATTCTTCTTATACTCATGGCTTACAGTACTGTGCAAACATCTAAGCCAGGCCAAGACAAAGCCAAGACCCGAGGGTTTTGAGATCAAGACAATACCAAGACTTTGGGGGCAAAGACTTAAAAATAAGACTAAGGCAGGCAGAGACCAAGACCAGCATAAAACACTAAAAAGTCTAAAAATAATAATAGCATAAGTATCCTGGATGATTTATTGTGGAGATACCTTTGTGTAAGTTTTTGGGACTAGACAAAATAGAATAAACTTTTAGTTTAATTGGTTCCAAAACTTATTAACTCAAGGAATGTTTAATAATTATATTGATTTAATAGCAAGTCAAACATTATAAAATATAAAATCAAGATCTCGTAAAATTTATATTTTTGTAAATACATCTAAGAGGTTTTGGTCCTTTGTCTGTTTTGAAAGATTTATTTTAGACAATCTCCTGATGTTCTTTACTGACAGAAAGGGTTACAAAGGTATTAAATACAAGTCCATTACTGCTTTTAAAGAAGTGTGATGATAGCTAGTGCACAACACATAGATGTGATGTCATCATCCATTTCATCTATTTACATCTAGACATCTTTAAATGTCTTCAAGGCGCTTTAAGACACCTACATGCAAAGCTACAGGACTGTGAGAAGTATCTTCACAGTACTGCTTGATTAAATCTTACAGGATATTACAAATAATGGAAAGAAAAAAAAATAAAATAAAAAAAAATTGTAAACTCATTTATATAACGACACACTAATTTACATGATGTGAATGCTGACTCAAACCATTGAATCAAAGAAAGCATTGACATTGTTGAGACTCTTACACAATAATGTATGCTTTTGTTGTGTAGAATTGTGAAATTCTTGTTTTATTTTAAAATTGTAAATAAATTTTACTTTATAATATTGATACTTTTTGAGTGAGCAAAATCTGGATCAGACTTATGCTTATAATAAAACTCCTATTGTTTTAGGAGAGGTGGAGAAACCTTGTGTCCTCGTCCTTGTGGATGACACTGAACACGAGGATGATGAGGAATTAAGATTGGTGCTCGGAAGTCCCAAGAGTGAGTCTCCATACGGTGCATCCATAGGGACTAAGAATGAAACGCTCATCAGGATTAAAGATGATGCCGACAGTAAGACACATTCACAATTCTGTAACAATTTCTGTTTACTTAATTTTTTTCACCATTGTCCCAGAAAGAACGTTCACTGTTTAAAATCCCCAAAATTGTATTTAATGAAAATAATGGAATATATAAGAATTTATGTATATAAGTCTCATAAAGACATTTTTAATGTGGGTTTAAATACTTGCTTGCTTTTGGGGAGCTAATTGACCTAACTTTTACTTTGTTCACGTTTGTTGAAAACCGACTGCTTTACTCTTTTTGCAATTTAGAAGCCATTATTAGATTCGGTGGAACCAAGTTCAGTGTCAGCGAGCCCAGCGAGTCAGGTCAACTCTCAATGGTGAGGATTCCAGTTCAAAGAGTAGGAGACACATCTAAAGTTTCTGTGGTTCGTGTCCACACTAAGGACGGCTCGGCATCTTCCGGGGAAGATTATCATCCTATCTCAGAAGGTAAATTAGAATTTTTACTTTTGTGTAAATAAAACGTGTGACGCTGTTCTTGGTTAAAAACCTTGGTTAAAAATATAATGTAGAGTCCCCCCCCACAAAACTTATAGAAAATAGTACATGTATTGTTAATACAAATAATAAATATTTAATAGATTTATTTAGAAGTTTTGTAATTTTAATTAGTTTTAATTCATTTGTTTAAATTTATCTTATTAAAATGTTAGTTATTTTTTATCAAATGTAATTTATTATTTATAAGGGCCATCAAAAGATTTATCATGATTTATTGCCTCCAGAATAAAAGTTTGTGTTTACATAATATATCTATCTCTGTGTATTGTGCATATTGCCTGTGTATTTATAAACACAAAGACATTCGCTAACATGTAAATATAATAAGGAAATATTTAAATTGATATTTTTATATCCAATGGTAATAAAATCTATATATATATAAGAATTTACAAAATTTTATTTTATGATTTTTTCCCGTAATATATGCAAGTATGTGTATTTTTTACTTTAATTCTCAATGTGATAAACTGTTTGACAGGCTTATTGTTTTCTACATTGACATAGCTCTTTTAAGTTGCATGCTTCATTTCAGCTTTACATGAAAAAGAAAACACTGTGACATTCATAGAATATACATAAAACACATTATCTAAAATTTTTATATTCATGTTTGTAATGTTATTGCACATTTTTATTATCCTTAGATATTACAAGAACAATATGAAGTCTGGCACTGATAGAGAATTTGCATTTTTCAAGTTTCATTATTATTTCCATCGTGCAGATGTTGAGTTTAAAGAGGGGGAGACAGAACACATAGTTGAGGTGGAAATTCTTTATGATGGTGTGCGAGAGATGAGAGAGGCGTTCACAGTCCACCTGAAACCTGATGAAAACATGGTAGCAGAGATTCAGGTACTTCTTCAAAATATGCTTTCTTCGGGACAACACACACACACGTACACACAAACACACATATATGTGTATATATATATATCAGTTTTTTGTTTTCTCTTATGAACTCCTAGGTGACCAAAGCTATTGTCTACATCGAGGAGACAAACAGTATGGCAGATGTCACCTTCCCGTCTGTGCCAGTGGTGATTTCACTGTTGCAATACGATGACACAAGCAGATCTAGAGATGCTCAGCCGATCGCTGGATATCCTGTAGTCTGTGTAACGGTAGGGGTCAGTCCCTTAAGGGAAAATCATTGAATGTAATTTTAAAACACATTTGTGTACTATAATAATATTCTTTCTTACAGTCCTGCAACCCTAAATACCCTGACTTTGACCGGACGGGCTCCATCTGTGCTGCCGAGCACATTAACAACACGCTGACCCGATACCGCTGGATGGTCAGCGCTCCAAAGGGACCTGACGGAGTGACCAGCCCCATGAAGGAAGTGGATTTTGACACCTTTTTCAGCTCCTCCAAAACAATCACTTTAGACTCGGTGTATTTCCAGGCTGGCTCACGAGTGCAGTGCGCCGCCCGGGCCGTGAACTCCAATGGAGACGAAGGTCTGGAGCTCAGCAGTCCCATAGTGTTCATCAGTCTGGAGGAGGGTAAGGAAAGACAGAAATTCCATATCTTGTAGTCTTGTGAATATACAAACCCAAATAGGTTTTGAAGGCCTCTTTAAGTATTAAAAAGTAAAAAATCAATAGAAACTTTAGATGACCCATGCAGATCTTTGATTTTTGTTTTGTGGTTAGGTATGTGTCAGCCTCGGGTTATTGGCACAGTTGGAGCTGAACCTTTCTCCGCCAGACTGCGCTACACTGGAGCAGAAGATCCAGATCATCCAAACCTTATTAAACTGACCGTCACCATGCCTCATATAGACGGTCGGTACACTCAGACTTTTAATTAGATCATATATTTTTATAATTACAATTACAATTACAATTTATTCACCCTCACCTTTTAATTTGTTGAACTGTTTAAAGATTTTTTTAGAAATGTCACTGGGGTTTGTATCTGTTCAATGAGTGTCAAAAGGGGTCCATGTTGTTAGGTTACCAACATTCTTCAAAATATCTTCCTTTGTGTTGCTAAAGAAATAAAGCCTTGCCATTTTGATAGTGGCATGGGGAATTTTTTACCTTTTGGTGGTTATCAACATTCCTCAAAATATCTTCCTTTGTGAAAGAAATAAAGCCATGCATATTTTGAATAATTGGCATCAGGGATTTTCATTTTGGGGTGCACTTTCCCTTTAAATCAGTGTTGCATATTCACTTGACAGGTATGCTACCTGTTGTATCCACTCGGGCCCTCTCCAACTTCGAGTTGACCTTAAGTCCAGACGGCATGCGTGTAGGCAACCATCGCTGCTCCAACCTGCTGGACTACACAGAAGTGCGAACACGCTACGGTTTCATCACTAACGGCACCCGGAACCCCGAGGCCATCGGTGGAACTGCACCATACCAGTACAGCTCAAGCCTCAGGGGTCAAAAAACTCTCCGCTTCTATCGAAACCTTCATTTGGAGGCCTGTCTGTGGGAGTTTGTCAGTTACTATGACATGTCTGAACTGCTGAGTGATTGCGGAGGAACCATTGGAACTGATGGACAGGTATTTTATTTAAAAAATTTATATATATATATATATATATATATATGTATATATATATGTATATATATATATATATATATATATATATGTATATATATATGTATATATATACATATATATATATATATATATATATATATATATATATATATGTATAAAAACATTCATATATATATATAAAGTATATAAAGTAGTAAATTATAATCAGGAAAAACTGATTATAATTTTGAAGTGGTCTCTTAATTTCTTCCATGGCTGTATATGGATGTAACAGTTGAAACTGCATCATTTTGATATCATAGTGGCACAAAGAAGGTCTAGAAATAAATAATTAGTGAAAAAAGCCATTTTTGTTTAAATTCTTTTGACATCATAGTTCCTAAGTTTACCGTCTATAAATGTTATTCTGTTTTTTACAACTGTTTGCATTAGGTTAACGTATATTTTCTTTTTAATAATTAACAAATCATAGTGTTTAAAAAAATGTTAAAACATTATATTCTGATGCTATTTATATATTAAATATTAATATTTATCATATTTGTTGATAATTCCAGTGTTAAGTTGAAATATATTTAGTTATTTATTAATTTATTGATACTGCAGTTTCCAGTCAGATTTTAGTCAGATGAGTAATTGTGTTGAAAAATCTTGATATTAACAAAAATAATCATGTAAATAAAATTAAATAGTAAAGTAAAATAGTCATGATTATAATTTCTTTGATATTCAAGTGGCACTACCATGTGTATGACTCCTGCAAACTTTCTTATTAGGTTCAACGTTGCCATCTACTGTTGAGATTTAGGTATAGCTCTTATTTCAGACCTAATGGACTGTATTATCCCTGTTGTACATTTATCAATAAATTATACACATAGGAATAAATATAGTCACTTTTTAATACCTTCTGTCTTTTGTCTAACCCATTTTGCCAAAATGCGATAAAGCATATTTCTGTGAAGTTCATTCACCTCCCTCATGTCAATCAAACCACTATGACTTTCAATCTTCCACATTGACTTTCATTGCAAGGACTTGGATATTTCTCAAATTATAAAATATATATTTCAAATATATGCAGGCTTTGAAAGATTTGAGGTTCAGTTATTTAGATCAGAATTTATATTTCTAGGACCTTATTTTCGTTTGTCCCGACTAGGTTCTGAATCTGGTGCAGTCGTACGTCACCCTGCGTGTGCCGCTGCACGTGTCATACGTGTTTCATTCGCCTGTTGGAGCTGGCGGTTGGCAACACTTTGACCTGCAATCTGAGCTGCGTCTCACGTTCGTTTACGACACTGCCATTTTATGGAGAGATGGCATTGGCAGTCCAGCAGAGGCAGAGTTACAAGGCAAGAGACGTTGTTTCAATTTAAGAGTATTCATGTAATCCATCAGCCACATGTCCAAGGTGTTTCCCTGGGATACACTCCATAATATCTTGAATTCATGTGGATATGTAATCTTCTTTAGGCTCCCTGTATCCCACAAGCATGCGCATTAATGAACACGGCCGCTTGGTTGTCAACTTTCGCACGGAAGCCCGTTTTCGTGGACTCTTTGTCACTGCACATTCAGGTGTGTTTAACAGTTCAAATCTGGTTATGTACATGTAAACTAAATTAATCTATTTTTATTGTCTTCTTGTTTATTATATTGTGTAATTTATTCACAGCTTCATCTCTAACCTCCATGGTCATGTGTGCGGAACACCCTGGACTGACCTTTAACCTCAGCTTAGTGAGAAGCGAGCCCACGTACAACCAGCCGATGCAGCAGTGGACCTTCATCTCTGACTTTGCTGTAAGTGCTAAAAAGACATGGAAATGTACCTTGTGTAGTCAGATCGTTCATGTATCGTTGATGTCTTTACTGACCCTTATCTTTACAGGTGAGAGACTACACGGGCACATACACAGTGAAACTGGTTCCCTGCACAGCTTCTGTTAATGTGGAGTACACCTTACCACCTGTGTGCCATCCCAGAGAACCAGTTACCTTTAATCTGGACATACGCTTCCAGCAGGTCATTATTACCATAAATCACACACAAAGTTTATTAAATAAGAGGTTTGTCATGGGTTTATTTGTAACACTGTGGGCTTGAGGACATTATATCCTTAAATATTCTTTTACTCTTATATAAAACTACAGACAACGGCATTTGGTGGCTAAAGTACAGATAAAATGCAATTTTGTGTCATCTTCAGTTAAAATTTAAAAAGTAAAATAAATTTAAAGTCTTATATTGTGTATTTTTAAACTCACAATGTGTTTATAGATTTTGTTTCTAAATTGATTTTTCGAAATAAGTTTGATATTTTCTGCTAAGTTACACTTATAAAATAAAATTGTAACTGTGTCAAAAATGTTAAGTCAAAATCAACCCAGATTTTTGAAGTCATTATATTCCTAATGTCCAGCGTTGAAAAATATGATGTATTCATCATTTAAGGTCAGCGATCCAGTCGCAGCGGAGTTCAGTCTCAATACACAGATGCTCCTGCTTTCAAAAAGAACTCTCTGGCTGTCCGACGGCTCCATGGGCTTCGGCCAGGAGAGCGATGTTGCTTTCTCAGAGGGTAAACTTCAAATAAACTTTCGTATTTAGGTCACATTATGATGGGAATTACATGAATATCGTTCCTGTCCTTCCAAAACCCGAAATGGGTGGAAATGGGTATTGCTTTATATCTATATTTCTATATATATTTACATGTATTGCTGAACAGTTAAACAAATGTACTTAACATGAACAATAAGCAAATGTGTATCTATAAATTAATACAAAATTGAACAAATATATAAACAAGGAATCACTTAAAGGCAGGGTCTACAATTTCTGGGGGTCAATGTTTACATTCCAGATCATTTAAACAAATTACCCCTACACAAAAAGAGTTCCATCCCTTTTTCGCCAATTCCGCGCCTTACATACGTCATCTGTCATTCTCAGCTAATGTTCCTCATCTCATGCCTCTCAATCCTGATTGGCTGCACGGTTGTTTTTGGACTCAGTGCCGACCACATTTTTGGAAAATCACAAACCCTGCTCTTAATCTATAAATCAGAATCACTGAAGCATTGCTTGATTTTAACCAAGAAGAGCAGGACATTAATTATGTCATGATTTTTAAAAAAAAATTCTTATAATTGTGTATACTGTATGATAAGTTTATAGTTTGGTAATATTTGGATCTGTATTCTTTAGGGGATGTCATCTATGGGCGTGTAATGGTGGATCCCGTTCAGAATCTTGGAGACTCATTTATCTGTAACATTGAGAAGGTGTTCCTCTGTACGGGGGCGGACGGATACATTCCAAAATACAATCCCGACAACTTTGAGTTTGGCTGCTTAGCTGACTCACCGTCTCTTTTGTACAGGTTTAAGATCATTGTAAGTGTTGCCACATTCTGTGGGATTGGCATATGTCATCAAGGTCTATTCTGTTCAAGTCTTACTTTTGTTTACAGGACAAAGCTCAACCAGAGACTCAAGCGAGAACATTTGGTAGCATTAGTTTCAATGCTTATCTTGCTGTTGATGATTCTCAAGCACTGGCTCTGGTGAGGCAGCCGGGCTCTGATGGCTTTAGACTGGACTCCACAGCTTTGTTTCAGGTACGAAAATAAAGGTTCTGTAGCGCAACAACAACAAATTAAGTTTGCGAGATGTGTGTCTAAATAATTACACAGCTGCCTGTCATAAGAAATAAAATCATCTCTCCAATCAACGAATGAGGGTAAGAACCAATAAATAAAGTAATGCTCCCTTACCTTCATTCTCTCAACTGTTTTCAGCATCCCTCCTCCATCCCCAACTCCACACTGTCAATGGTTTCCTTAGCCCAAAATGCATGTGGGGGTGTTCTAGGTTCAAGCAAAGACCGGGCTATGGAGCCCTCTCCCTAGACAAGGGAAGTGCTCTGAGTTTGGTGTTGACTAATGACCTCGGAGCTCTCACCTTGGACATATGTTTACCATTCTTGTAGCTGCATTTGATTATTAGCTTAGGCAAACTTGTGAACAACATATATGAAGTGTAGAATTCTGATCCTGTCATAACTCTGTCCAGGTTTCAGCAGGAAGAGAGTGGTTCATTCACACTATCTACACCGTCCGATCCAGAGCTAATGCTAACCGAGGAATTGGAAAAAGAAGTTTAGAATATCATTCTCTGACGCACAACCACCATGCAGTTCCCACCGGCCAATCACGAAACAGAAGGTCAGCCAATAGCGTTCCAGATTTGACTCTGGAAATTGGTGCGGAGAATAACCGTGGCACAAACATCTTGCATATTGCTCTGGACCACAAGCATAACAAACTTGAGCGGGAATCCGAAGACGAGAGTATCGTTCCCAGAGAAGTGAATCGAAGGGACGGCGAAGACGATCAGCTCTTGCTAACAATAGGACTTTTGGTCGGTCTTTTATTCGCAATTTTACTCATTATTCTTATCATTCTAGTAGTGCGATCCAGAAAAGATAAGAACATTACAGAGACACCAAAAACCTCCAGCAGCACGGAGCCTATGATGAGACAGGTTCCCGAATGCAACGACAGTTCTGAGGTTTAATTTGATTCGAATCATTTTAAGTGCGTAAGTGCCTTTACTTGGGCACAAAAAAGACACATGGTGACTCGGAGTGGTTGTGCTCTACCTCTCCTCTGGATTTGTCCAAAAGTGTACTTGAAATTCATAAGCACTTCTGTTGTCACTGCTTTAATAATTCCGGATAGAATGTTGTTGATAGAGAGCAAGATTCTGTTGTATAAATTGCTATGATGGTTCTGGAATTCATCCAATTATATCATAAGGTATTTACATCCAAAGGTGCTAGATGAAAGAATGGTGTTTTGGGAAAGATTGTATAATTGCTGTTTCAAGTCATTGAGAAGTGTGATGGATATTAGTATTGTAAGGTTGAAAGAATGAGAGTGTGACCCTGCCTGTGAAAACCAGGCTAAAGTCGGAAAATCAAATTCTGAGAAAAAGAACATTACTGTGTAATACTACCTATAAATTTCACTATGATTTTTCAATCTCTTGTCTTTCTCAGTAAATATTAAAGATATCAATGTCCTAATCTCACTGAATGTTCTTTCCGTAGAATGATTTAATTTAAAAACGGCTGTGTTTTCAAAGGTAGGGTCACAAATGTACTATATTGCTGGATGGATCCTGTCTAAGTGACATTACATTTTTTGATGGCATTTGTTTATTTTTCACTGCTTTTGTTTTACACGGGAGACTAAATGTACTGTTTAGTATTGTGTTAATGCTCTTTCTGTTCATTTCAATAACAATGAAATTGTTTTATTTTTGGCAATACAAAAACACATTCTTTCTACTGGTTCTGTATTTTAAGTATTTATGCTCACTATCAAGGTTGCGTGCTTTCTTTTTTATCTACACTCGTTGTGTAAAAAATGTATAATACTGTAAATTCAGACAAGATGTCAGGGAAATTAAGTGATGTATGCCTTTTAATATTTCTTGAACATTACACACAGCAAATGTACAAGATGAGTTGTTTAGATTTTGTCATTTTTGTCCCACAATGATGTTGATCCAGAAGGATGAAAAGTGTACCCCAGAACAAATTGTGTTTTTATTTATACCCAAAATGCATTAAACAGACATATTTAGAAGCAAAGTGCACAGGCCTTGTTACTGTATTTTCAAATTATTATTATTATGAAAATATCAGTAGAATAGATACTTTACAATGAATGTAGCAGGGGAAAAGCAATACCGAATTATTGGAGACCCATGTGTTTTGTGTGAGACACATGGCATTGTTTGTTCCGACATGCCATGTGCTCTCTTGTCTCTTTTACTGACCCCGCCCCCCTCCTTGTCCCGTTTATCTTCCCATCAGTGTTTCATTCCCCACACCTGCCCTTGTGTTGTTATCCCTCGTTTCCTCACATAATGCCCTTGTGTGTGCTGTTCTGTGCTGGTTTGTTTTATATTGATGTGCCTATTTCTCCGGTCCCTGTTTCTCCTCTGCTTGCATCACGGTTCCTCTGCACTCCAACAGTGACAGAACAAACCAGCCACTACAGAACCCAGCAGGCAGAATGGCAGGATCCTCCGTCCCTCTACGGAGCAGCCGGGACCATTACCTGTTCGGTACTCAGCAGGCGGTCCGTGGCGTCCGAGCCTTTGCCCGGGAATTCCTGCCAGTGGCACGGGGGACCGAGTTCTTGGAGAGGGAGCTAACGATCTTTAACGACTGCCTCACAAACCCCCTCTGGTTGGGTGAACTAGGGACACTGGATCCCCTTCATTTCAGTGATGTGGTCAGGCGGGTTATTGACCGGGGCGATCCGTGGCCAGTAGGACCCACCTTGGAATCCGTCTCGCTGGCCACAGTCCCATAGGAATGCATCCTGGCTACTGTCACCTTGGGGATCTCAGCTCCTACTACAACCAGCGCCAGGGACTCGCGGTCGGACTCCTCGTGTCTGGAGAGGTTCACACCCTCCCCTGCCACCCTTCGATCATCCCTCCACTCGAAGAAGAAGTGGAGGACCATAGTCGAGACGGCTTTCCGTGACCTCAGTGTCGGTCAGAGTGCAGGCATTCACTGCGGCTTCAGCTCTGGTCAGAGCACCGGTTTTCCCTGCAGGCCTCAGAACCTTTGGCTGGAACCAGACATTTTGTTCCCCCTCCTCCCCTCCCTTGTTTGTTATTTTTATTGTGTAATCCCAACCCTTTGTCCCGCCAATCTTGTTCCCTTCAGGTCCGCTAGTTGTTTTTCCCTGAGGGGGGTTGCTGTTATGATCTGGACCTTTTTGTCAAGTATCCTCTAGTTTTGTGGACCAGGCCGTGACAGTCCCATGTCTGTGTGCATGTGAGGTTTGTTTATGTCAGAGTCTGTTTGTCTGTCCCCTTGAGGAACGCCAGGATGTCGTTCATTAGGAGGGGTTCTGTCATGATTTGACGGCATTTTTAAGTAACACTAACTTTAAAATTCTTGTTCATTATTGAAATTATTAAGTTGTTCCAACTATTTTTTTTAAACGGGTAATTTATGATTATAATCCACTCCCATGCAAAGCATGATAGGAACTTAGCTCTACTGAGTTCCCATCATCTCAAATAAGTTCTAACAATTAAATTGCATAACAATTGTGCCAATAGATGCCATGAATCATTTTTAAAAATTAAGGGGACTTAAACCTTATTCTAAAAGGGATAGTTTTCCAAAAACGAAGGTTGCAGAAAACAAAATGCATATAAGTTGAAAATGACCCGAGGATGGGTATATGTTTACTGAACTTTTCTATTTGGGTAAACTCTCTTAACTCTCTTAAGAATTTATAATGTTGGAATCCTGTGGTTAATACTGTAACCTTTAATTAAAGAAATCTTGATCTAGGCACTGAGCAAACAGCAATGATGCAGATCAGTTCTCAATGAGAGTATTTATTGACTTTTAGTGGACAGTAGTAATTTAGCAGCAGAAGGTTTGCTGGACATCATAACTCCTCAACGTGAGACACTAGAAACTGTTTGTTTTTTCAAACAAATCTGCTTCACACAGATCTATCTAAGAAGCTTATAATTAGTTGCACTGATACAGTGACCAGGGCACCAAATTGTCTTGATATATAAATGATCTGGTAGTGGTTTGTTTAACTCTTTGTCTGGATTGTAAGCAATCTTACCAGGCAGTATAAGCAGAAGGTCCTCTGTCAAAGCAGTATCCTGTCAATGTTTCCTTCTAAAGGAAGTGTTCTTTGTCCAACAGTATCTCTGCTTATATAAAGCTGGCACAAAAGACCCAACAGGGCTTCTGATGAATTTCAATCACTTGCACTGCAACTAAATCATTAAATGCACTAAATATATTTTAGGTGGTATAAAGTGGGGTTTAAAACATGCCAGGGACCCCCAAATATGATCGACCTTTTGTGAGGAACCCTCTTTTTAAACACATATAAATCCAGCATTATATACAGTATATAATGTTAAATATTATAAATAGTACATTTGAGAATATGCTAAGATTTATTAAATGTTATATTTAATAACTGGCTATAATATGAGTAATATTGGTTGTAAACCATGAAGAAAAACAGGATGATTAAATAAATCCTATTTATTCTGTAGCAATTTTCATCTGTGGTTAACCTTCCTGTAGTGAGAAAATCGATATAAAGCATGTTGAATGCATATAGACATTTATTAATAAAAACAAAAATGGTGCGTCCATTTACAATTTTAATGTCTTTTCATTTCCTCTTAGATCATTTTGGAAGACCCCTGTTATAAACGCTCTATTGAAAGCCAAGGAAGTCTCATTTTTACAGCGATGCAATTACATAACAAAAGAAAACATGATTTTTTCACAGTTATCCTGTTTCTGCGATAGTTAATAACTCACTTGTCATTTTATATTTTCTGCAGGACACCGAAGAAGATATTTTGAAGAAAGTTCACGGAAAAGCATTGCATTCATTCTCCTATACCAACATTCTTCTTATATATATATCTTAAAAACATGGTTTAAAGTTGCAAGAGAAAGAAGAACATGCAGGATTGTTAGTACTGTTGGATTAGAAGTCAGAGATGTGTTCACAGGAACATGATCCCTTTATTCATTATTATTACTGGGCATATTAAGTGGCCACAACATTGACAGATTTAACAGGAAGTTAAATGTGAACACAGGCTGGAATGGAAGCAGTCAGAGTTCACACATTGGGGGAATCAGAAGCTGTGAGATGTCATGTCTCGTTGAGAAGAGACAAGAATCTGTTCCCTGTGAATCCATGGTTTAATGAAGAAACACAAATCCCACAGTGACTGTTAGTGGAAGAGAATATAAAACATTGTTCCATTAAGAAATGACGAAAGTCTTACACGTAAGATACTGTTTTAAACAATCTGTTAAGTGAACAAATCTGTGAAACTAAATACAAAGAGATTATTTGTCTTATTTCTTTTAATGTTAATTCAGATGTACAAATTTTGATTTGTGTTGACGTTAAATAAAGTAGTACATGATGTACTAAAATACAGTAAGTGTAAGAATAGAGGTACAGAGTCAGTTTGTGTAAGAGTGTGTTGTTGTAGTACAGCACTTTGACATGGACAGATAAATGACAGAATGTTGGTAACGGAACAACAACGGTAACCTTTCAATTGCATATGTTTTTTGTCCACACAATAAAAGTTACCCAATGCCCAATTATCCTGCCATTCATCATCACCATAACCATTTACTTTAAAAAAGGTGCTCAAACACGATAGAAGTATTTCACATTGCTACTAAATATGTTAAAATAAACAGTCATGATTACTTTATTAAATTTTATTTAATAAAATCTTGTTTTAATTAGATTTTTCCAGTGGACAATATTTAAATAAGTAATTCAAAATTTAAACAATTAATTTTCCAAAATGTACATAAATGGTTAAGTTTATTTGAAGTTGATTTAAAAACTGTGAATTTAACAAATATATAACTGTAAAATACAACTATATATTTTAATATAAAATATTTTTGAGGAATATGTAATTGAAATAGTAATAGAATTACTACTGTGCTTTTTAATTACATTTACACAAAATTTAAACACTTCAATTTACTTATTTTTGTCTAAAATGTTTCACATAAAAACACGGTGCCATTCCTTAATAAAATATAGTCATGTAAAGTCCAAACAACCACATTTCATATCCCAGCAACCCTAATTACTCTGAAAGTCTTCAACATTTTTGAAACCAACTTTTACTGTGATCCCCCAATCCCCAAAACACAACGTCATTTATCACACAGACAAAATTCCTAATAAACAACAGACTCCATCAATCAATATCAGCCATGGGAGATAAAGTGACACCTGCATATTTTTCACCTTATCAAAGATTTGTCTATCCTGGTGGTCACACGCACCAAGCACAAAGTGAAATTAAAAGATCATTTATACATCAGTAAACAAACCTAACAGTATGAAAATGCAAATGCACGTCTGTGGTGAGACGAACCACCCACAACATCAGATGAAGGGTTGAGAGATGTGCTTCAAATGGACCGTTCCCCTGCATGAGAGCAGTTAATAGAGACAAATTCATCAATGTCTATAGAAAGTGCTGCCCACACTGAGGCTAGACAGGTGCAAGTCTCTCTCAAAATGTCAGCGCTTGAGTTTTTTTTAGTGTTCATTATATATGGATGTGAAGGGACGGATTAATTGGTGTGACTCAAAGAGCTATTTGTAGAAAAGTCCAGTTTAGACCAGCATGAGGGCTGGATTATAAACCAGCTGAAAGAACAAAGACATCGAGGAATAGTTCACCCCAAAATATTTGCTCACATTCTTGACACTTAAGTAATATGGGTTTGTATCTTCTACAGAACACAAAAGAAGATATTTAGAAAAATGTTGGTTAAAGATATTTTGAATAATGTTTGTTACCATTAACCATTGATCCACATGGACTACCTTTGTAAGGGAACAGGTCAAAGGGGACCGGTGGGTAATGGGTTTCAACATTCTTCAAAATATCTTCTTTTGCGTGTTGTGCAAGAAAGTTATAAAGGTTTAAAATAACAAAAGGGAGTCAATGATGACAGATTTTCATTTAGGGTGAACTTTCACTTTAATCCATCCTGCACCCACAGAGAGATGCCAATATTTAATATTCCCAGTCAGTCACAGATAATAAATCTAGACCTTTTCTGTGGATGATGGATTTAAAAGATTCTTTGTTTGTATCGCCTAAATGCCCTTTCAACGGGCATGAAAACACACAAATCCTAGATACTTTAATGAAAGTATACAAATTCTACCTGTACGTTTTTTCCATAACAATACGTTCTGTAACTAAACCTGTCAAGCTAAAAAAGAATATGTTATTTAAAACGTATATCTACATCATAAAATGTCTCACCAGATAAAATAACATTTAAATCAAACCTGATTTGCTTTATGGGATACAAGGAAACCTCAAAACAAAGCAACACAACCTACAAAGGATTACATCACTCAGATTCACTGGCTTTGATTTTTGCTTTGTGTAGATCTACCACATATAACATCACAAATTCAGTTAAATTATGTTCGAATTGCTTGCTGTCGTAATGCTGTGTGTGCGTGTATGATTTGTGTGTTTGCATTTGTAGGTATGATAGAAAGAGATGCTGAAAGACCCGTCTGGGTTTCATCCAGCTTCCATCAGCAATGAGAACGCCGCTCACTCCTTTTTATAGGAATATGCAAATGGTAAAATGAAAAGCTGCAATTAATCCACATTTCATTCACTGGCATGGCAACAGCTGCAATCAATGTGTCGAGACAATGTGGTCTTTAGAAGGCTGGATTTTGTGTTTCCTGAACCAATGTCTTTTGAGACGGACGAGCTGAGTGATCAATTTTGCTTGAATGTCTGCAGCTGATATATTAAAATTAATGCAGAACAGCGGCAGTCAATTTCATAAATTAATCAATATTATCCTTCGGTCTTTACAAAGATAGTTGATCCAAAAATGGAAATTATGCTATAAATTATTCAACCTCAAGTTGTTCCAAACCTGCACTATAAAAAAAATTATGTGGCGTAATAAATATAAAAAATATATAATATATAATAATTAAAACTTAATAAATGCAGTGGGACATCTAAAAATAATTGATTGACAATCCAACAGTCAAAATTTTATAAACTTTATGCTTTTTTGTTGAGAAAATGTGTATTTATTCAACAAATATATGTTTGTGAAAACATATTATTGATGACTTCTAATAAAAATATTTGAGTTTCAGAGTTACTTATTTTACTTATACATACACAAGACTTGTTTTTATATTATTTTATTTTATTTTTTTCCAATTTACTCATTTCTGGATTGTAAAATCTTTAAGATTGTGTATAAATATTTTTACCGGTTGAAAACTAAATAAGATATTTAGAAGAAAGTTAGCAAGTAGGTTTTCTGGGGCGCCATTGATTGATGGCCATTACTGTACACATTTTTGTTCTGTTTCAGATATGTTTAAGCAAACAAACAGTTCTAGGGCACTTTTGACTACAATTGATTTTTCTAATATGGCAGTCAATGGTGCCTCGGGTATCTCAGTTGCTAACATTCTTCTAAATATCTTTTTTATGTTCAACAGAACTGAGAAATGTATACAAGTTTGGTACAACGTGATGTTGAGAAACTCACGAACAAATTCCTTTTTATTTAAACAGTTTATGCATGCTGCCCAAATCCAATTTTTACAATTTACACATTAAGGTTACTTTTACATCAAATAGAGCACAATGCACAAGCATGTGTCCCACAATGCAATGTAACTTGAGTTTAATTTTTCATGCAACACTTTAGAAAATATGATCCCGATGCAGTATGAAAGTACTATAGGGAACAAAGCCTAATCCAAAACAATAACAGACGGTATTCAGTTAAAACATTCCATTCCAAATATAGCCTTTATATTTTCTTGGCCCATAACAAGCTTGGAAATGACTATATTCTTGTATTAAAGTCAAAATAAACATTTCTCCTGAGATTTAATAATTCATGCACTAGAAGTTTGCAACCACATGTCAGAGACGAAGGCGAGTGTAATGGAAACATAACAGAGCTACAGGTTTGGTTAGTCAGCCAATCCCGCGCTGAATTGATTACAGTAGAAAAGTAAACAACATCCAGACCCCGGTTTACAAAAGTTATTCTGCTTACAGAACGCAAGCCAAGGACTTCTTCTGTATCTAGGATCTGATGCACAACACAGGAAACAGGAAATGTTTAAGTGGAATTACATAAATGCCGCTGAATTTCATCATAAACAAAACACACTTACAGAACTTCATCAAGCATTCATGTGACATCATCATTTGGCCTTAAACACACTTTTGTACGACAGGAATAGATTAGACAGAGCGCGCTGTACATTTACATTTCTTCATTCGACAGACACTTAGTTGTGTGCAGTGGACCGCTATCACTGCAGATCTGTAAGGTTCATTGCTGACTTAGTCAGAAAATTAACAGTTTTTTTAACTTAATAAAATCTTTTAAAAATGTGAAATAGTTTTTTCCCGAGGAAAATATTAGAATAATTGTGAATAAAAACGATCATTCGTTTCTCAAAATATTACAAATATTGTTAAGGTTATCTGACGAAAAAACATTTATTTAACCAGTAAAAATGTGTTATATACAGCCATTTTTTCGATGAATTCTAACAGAAATATTTGAGTTAATCCGATGTATTTTATTCTTTTTACATACACATTCACCAAATTTAAATAGTTTATTTATTTAATTTTAAAGCTTTTAAATTACCTCATTTTTAAAGTATAATTGGTTTCACATTAAACACACGAAAATGTATTATTTTTAATCCATTTCTGAGTATTTTTTCCCTATGGAACTTATATTTGCCAAAGACAGTTTAAAGGTGTAGTATGACACCCAATCACATCAACCGATTGACACTGTAGATCACCAGTTTGAGGGGAAAATATGCATGGATGACAACTAAATTCGGCTGAAACGATCATTGCCCTGCCGTGTCAGCTCTTAGTTTTACTTTCAGTTTTTGCAGCGTCTGGAACTGGGATTGAATGGAATTATTTGCATGTTTTTGTCTTTGTGTGTACGAAGATCATTTCTAGGGAGTGATGTTAAAACATAATACCGGTGCGTCTATACCAAACAGTTGGTGTCAATGAGTCCTTTGTGCAAATTTCTGGAAATTTTTAAGTTCGTAATCGAATTGTCCTTCGCATTGACTGCTGCGAGTTTGTATCTATTTGCCACTTTGCATTGAATTTGTTTGTAATTTACTAATGCAAAACACTTGATTCACACAAGCTACTCTAAGGCCTGATCATTTTTATTCACATGCTGAAAAATGGGTTTAAGGATTTACTTAATTTTATCATGTACGGAAGTTCTATGTGATTTCTGAAAGGCCGTGTGAAACAATCATACAGCCGTCTAAATGTGTAACAGATCACAGATTTGTGTGAAAGACTTCTCACACTTAAGACCAAGCCATGCAACTCTAAACTAAATGAGATTTCTTTTGTGAACCAAACACATCAAGATGTGGTTTAGCTACTATGACCTCTATATGGAAAGCATACCAAGATGTCAAGATGACATTGAGTGAACAAACAGCAGGTTGCACATCCTCACCTATCTATAATACATTTTAGACTACAACACACATGCTGTCATGAACCGAGGAGGAAACAGCATCATCTCCTTATCAAAGCGGTGAAATGTAATTATGTGTGAGTCATACGGGTATGACAGAGAGAGCATTATCACTGGAGCTTGAGACAGAACTGTTATGAATAAAAACTTATTATTATACAATTTTTCACAGGACAAAGAGCTCCAGAAAATGGATGGTTTGACAGACATATATTATGATATAACGTCAAATAAAAAATATTTCAGAAAATGAGAGTGAAAACTATCTTTTTATTTCTAATGTCAGCCAACATTACATTAAAGGTGCTTTGATCGTTTTTGGGCCTTGTTTTTTTGTTCCTTAATTCAAACGAAGTATCCGAAGTATCCATCATTCTACAATGCAACTTGCTATGGATGACATGAATATGGGATTTTGGTCTTTTTCCGTTTCCCAGATGTATTATAGTTAGTAATCAACCAAATTACACAGCTTCAGAATTGTTTGCACATGGGTTTGGGTAAAGTTTGTCCTTGTATTTTATTAACCTGAAAGCCTACAGTAGTAAAGTAAAAAATCTGGCTTGCTATTTTAATCCTACTGCCAATATTTAAAAAATAGCTAGAATATGTTTATCGTGCATGCAATATGCATTGCAGAAGGGTTTCTTAATATACACGATATTGTCAGAGTAATAAATACAGAGAAATAAAGAGAAACCAAACTTCATCATGAGTGCCAACACAGCCCAGCATGAACCAACATGTGTCAAATCGGAGAAACACTGACATGCTGTACAAACTAACAGTGACTTCACTGCTTTCATATGAAAGGACATTTGTGCATTTACCAGATGGATCGCCGGTCACTTGTTTGTGCATTCAAAATGCAAATACTCAAACATCATTTTGCATTTTTAAGATTGTTTTGAAAGAATTTATTCATATAGACCTAAATTATAGATGCAAAATTTGCGACACTGTTGTCAAACCACAAACAACACAGCGAACAGTGATTAACTTAACTAAAACTACATTTTCATTATTAACAGGGAACATTTCTCAATAGATTTTCCCTCTCGCTAATTCAATTGAGGGAGAGATATTAAAACAACATTCTATCAACGTGTAATTGTATTCCTCGGGACAGAATGCAGGTCAGAGCATCTCCCAAGGCAGCGCAAGCCTAGACAACACACTAATTTCTAGAAACGTTTCCCTCCTCCAAGAATATCCTAATTCAGGGAAACAACCAACATTTGTGATTTCGCTGTTCTATATGACATGTTGTATCATTCTTGTAGGACACCTAAAGCTTTGTTCCTCTAAAATATAGCAAGCATTATGAGAAGCTGAAAACCCTTAAAGACTTTTAAAATAAATGATTAAACCCCTAGACTATACATGAACGAATGTTATGCCAGGTAAGCTCGTGGTGTGAGTGGCATTTAAAGCAGACTAAGAGCCCCTGATGTTAGTTGTGCGTGCTTTTGCTTGATCTAATTGTACAACATATCAAATTGCTTCTCGAGACCACTTAAGACTTAACCTTTAAGCATACAAGGAGAAGACAGCAACATTTTATAACAGGCACTTGCAATGGGTGCATATTATTTGGTTTATAAAGCACCAAATTGCGCCTCACAGATAAATGCAGGCGTTGAATGGGTTGTTGGTGCAGGGGGACATTTTGCTATCTGTTTTCCTCGTTTGCAATACATTGATTCAATTAACGTTATTTATAGTCATTACTTTGGAAAAATTGAAGCCACAATATGCCTGCATACACTATATTGCCTAATGTATTCACTCACCCGCATTGACTCACATATGAACATAAGTGACATCCTATTCCTAATCCATAGGGTTCAATATGATGTAAGTCCACCCTTTATAACAGCTCCAACTCTTCTGGGAAGGCTGTCCACAAGGTTTAGGAGTGTGTTTATGGGAGTTTTTCACCATTCTTCCAGAAGAAAATTTGTGAGGTCACTGATGTTGGATGAGAAGGCCTGACTCTCGGTCTCCTCTCTAATTCATCCCAAAGATGTTCTATCAGGTTGAAGTCAGGACTTGAGGTTGAGGTACAGGCCAGTGAAGTTCATCCACACCAGACTCTTTCATCCATGCCTTTATGGATCTTGCTTTGTGCGCTGATGTCATGTTGGAAGAGGAAGGGTCAGCTCCAAACTGTTCCCACAAAGTGGGGAGCATGGAATTGCCCAAAATATCTTGTTATAATGAAGCATTTAGAGTGAGAGTGATTGAAACACCTGATATTGATTCTTTGGATGGGCGAGCCAATACTTTTTAATTCTTAATAAAATTAAGAATTTATTTGCTTTAATTTTCTTTTTGATAAAATACATTTATGCTGTGGTATCTCTCTGTTTCACCCGGAATTACTGTAATGGCAGTAATAAACAGGCTACCATACGTCCATGTGAATTGATATGACCCAAATGACAGTGAGAAGCATGCACAGTTATGGCCTAAAAGATATTTGACCAAAACGGCAATGGATCTTTATCAATGCCACCTCAAACTAGTTGAGAAGATTTAAAGCTGAATCAACATTCTTCATTAAATAAACTTCTATTCTGATCGAAAGAAACTCGTATTATATGCTTAATTTACTCTGTGGACTTTAATCAAATGATTTTAGTAGTTTAACAGTTACTTCATCATAGCATTGGTCAATATTAAGAGCAATAAGTCTGTGAAAAATACACATTTTGTTTTATATTACACTCAAGGGACACACTTCAAACATTTACAGAACTTCTGAATTAAAAAATAAAAAATGCAAATTGCTCTTAATATTGATCAATGCTATGATGAAGAAACTGTTAAAACTACTAAATCATTTAATTAAAGTCAACAGAGTAAATTAAGCATATCATATGAGTTTCTTTCGATCAGAATAGGAATTAGTTGGCTATTTTGTAACCATAGGTGGATAGTAACTAGTTACATTTACAAAGATGACATAAGACAAGATTTACATATAAAATAATTATTTGCTTATGTGACTTGATCTCGTGTTTATACTGTATATATGTTGATTATAAATAACTTATCTTTATAGTGCCTGTAGATTGATAATAACCAATTTGTTGATGATTCAATGTTTAATGTATAATAATAATTACTTCATAACAATCAGTTAAAAAGTAACTTTGATCAAAGAGTTTTATATTTATATTTAACATTTAATTCATCATAGCATCATCAAACTTCTGAATATATGAATAAAAATGTATGATAAAAGGTTGGCTATTTTGTAACCAGAGGTGGGAAGTAACTAGTTACATTTACTTGAGTACATTGTTGGGTCACTAGTACTTTTATAGTATATTTAAAGATACTTATAAAGGTACTTTTACTCTTCCTCCAGTATATTTTTTTGTGAAAAAACGTTGCTTGCTACGTTAGATTGTGTTCCTCGCTCACTGACAAAATTGAAATAAATATTATATGCATATAGAATAATAATTTGTTAACGTGACTTAATCTCATGTATATACTGTATACATGTTGAGTATAAATTACTTATACTAATAATGCCTACAAGTTTGTGAATGATTGAATTATAATGTATAAAAATAATTACTTTATATCAGCCTGTTCAGAAGTAACTAGTAGCTACTTGAGTAGTTCTTCTCGATTACTTTTTTCTTGAGTAAATATTTCCATAAGTACTTTTAAGTAAGTATAAGTTTCAGGTACCCTCCCCACCTCTGTTTGAAGGTAAATTGGCCTATTAAATAACACACAGTTTTGTCCGACCAGAGTGGCACCCCTTGAATCATAGATTACGTAATTCCCACATCCTAATCTGGTAACAATGTTACAGCATCATCAAGAGTACACCAGGCTCAGAAGAAGAAAGACCGGAGATGAACGTGACTGCTGGTCAGCAACGGTCATCTTTACTCCCCAAAGGATTCTGGAAAACCCAAACTGGACCCCCACCCTGTGAAAGAAGCGAAAGAACCAGTGTCGGTGATGTTGAATCAAGTTCACACATGTGATGATCAAAAGAACACCCAGGTGAGTTTACAACCGTAGAATTTCCGGATCCACCACCAAGGTGATCTGGCATCTTCCAAGGAAGTGTTTGGAAGCAGGTTGGCCTGCATTGCTTTATTTCAAACCACATTGAGTGTGCATCTTTCCAACTTGCAGAAGGTTCTTCTGCTTCACAAAAGGATGCTGTTCCAAGCTCTTCTGCATGACTTATCTCAAAGCCATCAGTCTGCATGGGGAGGACTTCCCATGTGGAGATCCAGATGTGCTTCTCAGTAGGTTGGCTCTTCTCTCTTGTCTTCTGTCTGGTGATGGACTAAGCCAGCATGGCTCAGCTGTACTACCGCAGGACAGAGAACTCCTCGTACAGGGACCGAATTCCCCTCCGGATTGTGAGAGCTGAGTCCGAGCTCTCAGCGCAGGAGAAGTCCTATCTCAACGCCGTGGAGAAGGGAGACTACGGGAGCGTGAAGAAGGCGCTGGAAGAAGCTGAGATCTACTTCAAGATCAACATCAACTGCGTGGATCCTCTGGGGCGCACTGCGCTCCTCATCGCCATCGAGAACGAGAACTTGGAGATCATTGAGTTGCTCCTCAGCTTCAATGTGTATGTCGGGGACGCGCTTCTCCACGCCATTCGGAAGGAGGTCGTGGGAGCCGTGGAGCTTCTGTTGAACCATAAGAAGCCCAGTGGAGAGAAACAGGTCTGGAGTCTTGGTTCTGTGTGACAGTTATGAATGACACCAAAAGTTGTGTTTATTATAACAAAAGTTGAGGTTATGCATTTATTTCACAGGGAAAAGTTTTCTTTGGGTGGAGGAGGTTTTCAGACTTATACAACAAATCAAAGATGAGCAAAAATGGTTGATTTTTAAATACATAGTTAAATATTTATATAAAAAACAACAATAATAATAATAATAATAATAATAATAATAATGATAGTAATGATAATAATAATAGCAATAATGATAATAATAATAATAATGATAATGATAGTAATAATAATGCATTTGTGAATGATACACAACTTTATACAAACTTATGATTTTATAGACTGATATATAGAATTATAAATATGTAAACCATACACATGGTTGACAAGATGACAAGGTTTTGGAAAGGTTTTATAGATCTAGATTTATGGATTTACAAAGATGATCATACAGAGATTATTTGGATGGTTCAATAATAAAAATCTGTAATTCTACACAGTTTTATTATAACTTTAGTGTTTAGTTTTAAACACGATTTTATACAAAAAAAAATATGTAGCTATAAAAGAATAAACGTCATAAATTGTACAGCATTTTTATTTATATTTTTCTAAAAAATATATGCGTTTAATAGAATAAACGTCATAAATTATACACATTTTGATTTTCATATTTCTAAAAAAAATGATGCAATTATTAAATAGTAAATGTCATAAATTATACGCATTTTATTTGAATTTTTTTAAATTATGTAATTATGAAAGAGTAAAAGTAATAATTAATCCATATTTTTATTTTCATATTTCTAAAAGTACATATGCAATTATAAAAGAATAAATGTCATAAATTATACATATTTTTATTTTCATATTTCTAAAAATATGCAATTATAAAAGAAAATACGTCATAAATTAAGTTCATTTAAAACATGATCAATAGCAAATATCTTTTATTAAAATAATAAAAAATTATACATTAAGCACATAGTTATTATATTTTCAGGGTTTTAATAATGATTTTTATATTTAAAATATTAAACGTCATTTATCATATAATTGTATCAAATCTTGAGGATTTTAAAACTGATTTTACAAAAAAATTATTTCATTCGTTCTCCAAGTAATCCTCAAAACATCTCCACTTCTCAAAAACCTTGTATTCCAGACAAATGTATTCACTTTAAAGTTTTCACAGCTCTAATGTGATAAACTCTTCTTAAAACCTCCAAACCTGCTGCTATAAAACTCAGATATTTGCACCTCTGAGGCCTTTCGATTTAAACTATAAACCAGAGTAAGCTTTGCTGCTTCAGAGCAGGGTGATTTAACACAGACCTTGCATGTCAGTCCATTCCTCTCTTAACTGGGATTTGATTTACCTTTTATTGGATGAAGACAGACTGCAGCAGCACTGATTCAGAGAAATGATTGGAAGGATGAACCAACCAAAGCTGCACATCTGATCATTCCCTGAGCAATCTCTCTTTGTTCTGTCTGTGTATAAAATGGCAAATTTAGAAAACTTTTTGATATGCAAATATCAGAATCAGCATGACTATGGGCCACAAGAGGGCGAATGGGCACACAGAAGCAGATTTACTTTGATTTGCCATGCACAAATTCATTGGATTTTTGAGTGCTATGATCTTGTGTTGTTGATTTGTTAAATTAAGTATTTTTGGTTACTTTGCTAAACAATTCACAGCATTATAAGTGTCATAAAGCCAAATCTGTGGGATATCTCGATATCGTCAATGGACATATTTTAAATTGGACACCATGTTCATTTTTGCACCCTTTATGTTGATGTGCTTTAAGGTAATGATTAAAGATAAGAGTTATTTTATTTTATTTTAAAGCACGGAGATGCTATATCTGTCACGTGATCTAAACATGGCCTCCGGCGTAGTTTTGCGTGTTTGAATATTTTGATACGTACGGGTAAAAACGACCAATTAGACTTTTTATTTCTTTTACTTTTCTATGACTGTAAACTGAAACAACACGGACATTCTAATGGATTTAATTTGCTTAATTGCAGTTGTGTTCGTTTAATTGAAACTTTATCAGTCTCTTTGGGTCATGGCCTAGTGGTTAGAGAGTTTGACGGGCAAGTCACCGAACCCCCAACTGCTCCCCGGGCACCACAGCATAAATGCATGCCCACTGCTCCAGGTGTGTGTACATAGTCGGTGTGTGTGTTCACTGATGTGTGTGTTCACTTCTGTATGTGTGCACTCTGGATGGGTTCTATTCTGAGCACAAATTCTGTTATGTCACATTTTTCTGGTTATGTCTCTTTCCCTCACAAAGCTGCAAATTGAAACACTCTCAACTAATTTCTCTCACTTCACTCTCATCTAACTTGTTATTCTTTCTTGCTTTAATCACTTTTTTATGCATTCTGCTGGGTCGTGTTTTTCTCTTTCACGCTCTGTCTTACATTCTGTTTCTCGCTCTCTCAAATTGATCTCCCCCTGAATGTGGTGTGATCACAAGATCTTGTCTTCGTGTAATATCTGGTGTATATCACTGTATATCTTGTGGCTCTCTAATTAAACAGAATCTTGAACTTATTCTGAAAAAACAGTTTTTTATCCCTGTCCTGGATTAAAGAAGCTGGTCAGAAGATTCTAAAAGATATAGTTCCCTCAAAATAAAAGTTCTGTCATGAATTTCTCACTCTGTAGATGTTTTTCCTACCGTAGTTCATGGTGTCGTATGTGTTCAATACAACAAATGTATACCCTGTTAACTCAAAGGTGAGAAGGTGACACCGTTTTATTTTGGGTGAATTACCACTTGAAGAATGTCAAGATAAGCATTAGGATGACCTCATGACCCACGAGTAAAGTAGGGGTTTGACCCTGTTTGTCCGGTGTTATGTGCTCAATACCAATAAACCACATTAGGAGTTATGTGTACAGCGTTTGCTGACACATTTCATTAAAAGCATCTGCTAAATGAAGAAATGGACATGAATTAATTATGTGAAGCACATCTGTTCGAATTCATTTAGTGCGTGCACTTGATGAAAGTAAGTAGGAGTGTTCCGCTCCAAACGTCTGTCTGTGGCAGCAAAATGTAGGTATTTTGAGAGAAGTGTGATAAATTTAATGTAGATATCGAGTGTAAACAACAGCAGTCTCTCGCTCAACCACTTGTGATTGGGTCACCAGAGACGTCTGTTAATGCCGCTGTAAACAAAGCCCATCCAAAAGCTTTATCACCCATTACCATCTCTACCGGTGCTTTCTTTAGAATTTTGATATGTGACCAAACGTGTATGTGATGGAATATGTTTGTTCTATTATTGTATATTGTATATTATTCTTTCCACATTTATTTTATAAGAATATGCATCGAAGGTTTAATATGAAATATTTGATCTTTTGTCATGACCGCAATATTACCTCACATAATAAACCATTATGTTTTATTACATTAGAATGAGCTCATATCTATTATATATAGCTTGGTCAAGTTTCTAAAGTGGCCGTAATCGGACAAACTGCGTGTTTTATAGTAAGTTGTTTGCTTCTGCAAAAAAGTGAAATTGTGACAATGTTCTTGTCCTGTGTTAGCCACAGAAGTGTTTTGAAAGGGGGATGGACTGACTCATTGGCTGTAACTAAGGGATGCTCGGATCCATCGAATTCAATTGTATGACTATATCACTCATTGATTTTGGAAGTTAGTTCATTCATGAAGTCAAAGTGTGAGGACTTATAAGTGGGCTCACAAATATATGAGGTGTTATGCATATTAAAAACATATAAAAATGTTCACTGTATTACGAACATTTTTGTTAATTATTTAATACTCTGTTGAAATAAGTTACATCACATTACATTATAACCTAGAGGACACAGAATTTTAAATAGCTGTATCATTGTTGTGAATTTTATTTTATACATTGGAAACTAGGATTTATGTCATTATACAAGAAAAAGTAAAAATTAGATTTATTTAATATGAGACATTGAGGTATGTTGGAGCGCTTAAACATGTAGTTGTGCAATAGGATTTTTATGATTTGTAATGCCACCTGAAAGAAGGTAAACTTCCATTCTTTTGATGCGAGTACACAATTTTCATCTAAAAGCAGTACATAAAAAAATAATTGGCAATTTTATGGATGTGCCAAAAAACACATCAGGATTGTAGAATATTTTCTTTCATGTTTAAAATGGTAAATGGCGCAAATGGAATTTTATTGTCTTGCCTGAACTTTCTTCCCAGACTCATTTTCTTTAGTGGCCTAAAACATGTTGTTGCACCTTGTATATTCTGCCATCCATTCAATTCTTTACTTTGTTAAGGTACCAAGTCCCTGCTGATAAAAAGCTGCCCTACAGCATTTTGCCTCTACCATCATCATTTATTGCTGGTATTGTGTTTATTGTTGTCTTCAATTTCTGGTTTGCCACACACATATTGCTGTGGATAGAAACATTCTGACATGTGACTTTTGACAACAAAACATCTCTCACAGCTAGGTCACTGTTATGCTTTGGCAAACTCCAAATAGGATTTCATAAGCAATTGAAGCTTGGTAATTCCTTCTAAGTTGACCACACGCCTGTTGCTCCTCTCTGTGTTTTTCAATTTTACTTTAGATTGTGAGACTTTCCATGCATCTTCTAGGTTTGCAGTAAGTGCCTGACGAAGACTAACCCAGCTCGGATATCGAAACAGATGTTTTGAACAATTTCGTAAAATATGCATTTATTTTTCTCCACCTCCGGATTATTCTGCTATTCATTTTAATAACTGTCTTCTAGATGCAAAATTTTAGATGAAGAACCATTAGATTTGGGGCTGGTTTTACAAAATGATGGCATTATTTAAATGGTTCAGAAGTAGATGTCAAATTAAACATACAATGTGTAAAATTAAGAAGAATTTATTTCATAAATGCAATATTAAGAACAAAACCATGTCTTCAGATGTGTAATGACCCTACATCATAAACTGTTTTTTATCTTAGATTGAATTATTTCTATCTACATAAAGCACTGGTCTTCTTACATTGAATTCTCGCCATGTTTCTACAGTGTCCCTAAAGTGACAAACTGTTTAACACTGCGTATTTCATAAATATTATTTATAATTATTACATAAATGTAACATACTTTCACAAGAGAGTGTTTACATTTTGACCTGTGTCAGACACCGTATTCATATTCACAATTACATTGTTGGATGTTGCTTCACTTCACAAACTGGACCTTTAAGACAACTGTGCAGTCATTTTGGTCATTGTTTATATTCTTTTGGCTGTATGCCTGCATTAAATTTTAAACATAAATTTTAGCATTAAATAATATCAATATTTTAAATTACACGGAATAAAAATATCTAAATTATAACCAGATTGTTAAAAATGGCTGTGTTAATTTTTTCCCCTTAATATCAAAAACCCTAATCGCTTATAATTTAGTTAAATAAAGGAATAGAATTCATTAGTATAATGAACATTTTTATGGGGTTTATATGTGAAGCAATTTACACTCCAAAATATGTACATTTAAAAGCTTAAAAAATTAAGTAAATATACTATTTAAATTTAGCATATACCTAAGTAAAGGAAAGAAAATCTGATTAACTTAAATATATCTATTAGAATTCACCAAAAATATTGGTGCACATTACAAAAAGATGTTTTTTTTGTCATTTTTTATTAATTTTTTATGACAAATTTAAACTGATGGATAACTATTTTAATATATTTCACTGAAAAAAAATTATTTAAATGTTTATTTTAAAGATTTTATGAAATTACTCTACAGTAACTGTTTATTTTTGTTCCTAAGAAATTTGAAATACTTTTTTCACAGTGCACGTATCATCAGACATATTTTTCGCCTCCAGAAGTTATATTAATTACATCTTCTTTCCCCAGGTTCCGCCTCTACTCCTTGACAAACAGTTCTCCGACTTCACCCCTGATATAACCCCCATCATCCTGGCCGCCCACACCAACAACTATGAGATCATCAAGATGTTGGTTCAGAAAGGTGTTTCTGTCCCCCAGCCTCACGAGGTACGCTGTAACTGCGTGGAGTGCGTCTCCAGCTCGGACGTTGACAGCCTGCGACATTCCCGATCCAGGCTGAACATCTACAAAGCCCTGGCCAGCCCCTCTCTCATCGCCCTGTCCAGTGAAGATCCCTTCCTCACCGCCTTCCAGCTCAGCTGGGAACTCCAGGAGCTCAGCAAAGTGGAAAACGAGTTCAAAGCCGAATACGAGGAGCTGTCCAGGCAGTGCAAACGCTTCGCCAAAGATCTCCTGGACCAGACCAGGTCCTCTCGTGAGCTGGAGCTCATTCTGAACTTCCGCGATGACATCAACCTCCTGCAGGATGAGGCCACCAATGAGCTGGCTCGGCTGAAATTGGCCATCAAATACAGACAGAAAGAGGTAAAGAGGATATGATCTTAATAGTTTCACATAGGCACATTAACTCCTGCATTTATGTACATGAAGGTCCTTTCAGCAGTACTTGAAGGCAACCAGCTGAAGCTCTTTGAGAGTTTATCTGAAATCACTGAGGTGTAATAAGGCTAAAGATAGGGGAAATTTCCGTCACGGTTGAAAAGATCATCGCATAATAGAGTTTATAACAGGGCCTGTGAATAACCAGCAGCTTCAGCTTGTTCTCTTTGACCTGTAATGACTTAATTCAGCGTAGGAGTTTGGAGTCATATACTCTTGGAGTGTAGTGTGGGTTTCTAGCAGTTAATTATGTTGCGTCTGGAATCATGTTCTCATGGCTCAGTTAGAAACTGTTGTACATCTAGCAAGTATTTTGCAGTTAGGTTTGGCTCATTTGGGTAGCGGGATGACTTGTAAAGAGAGCCAGGGTGAAACATTTTTACTGCATTCAAAACAAGTCAACTGAAATGAATATGTGCATGATGGTGTTTTAAAGCAATGTAACCAATTATGAGGGATTGTAGTATGGAACAAACTTAATTTGTATTTTTAATTAGGTTATATTCATAATGTAGGTATTTGTATTTTTGTCATGTGACGGTGAAACATCCAATGTTTTTACAAAATTGGATGCTTGATGGGTATATATATCTTTCTTGCGTTAAAAAAGAATAAAAATATTTAAAAAAAACTAGAGACAGTTTCAGACAGTTTCCAGCATAGTCAAAAGCTGTGGATCACTTCCTCATTCTTTTAATTTTTTAGGGATTTGATTAAAATAACATGTTTTATATATATATATATATATACATATCGTACACTTAAAGATCGAACACGCAGCATTTTTCATACATTATTGGAGAAATTTAAATTCATGCTAGACTCCTATCGGCTGATTTTTATTTATGATATGTTAATAAAATGTTTCATTTCATGTATATATATATATATATATATATATATATATATATATATATATATTATTTTATTGTACAAAATCATTTTACAAAAATTTGCTTTCTACTGAAAGAAAATCAATATGTTGGCACATTTCAAACATAGAAACAGCTCTGCCAGGATCACATATATCACAGCTTAGCCTACTCGTACAGGTAATAAACTTTCTGTGGAAGAAATGAACATATCGTCCTGGGGCACAACACTTTACCCGAACCTTGGAGAGGTAGCTTTAAACATTTCATACTTTCATAAACAGGCCAAGAACAGGGGTCCAAGCCTCACTTCAGATCCAAACACTTGTGATCTAGGTTTGACCTTTTGTGCTCATGAACTTTGTGTTTTATGTAATGCTTTCTGAAAGTCTTCTGAAAATATTGTAGTAAAATTTGAAGAATTCGTATTACTGGTTCCTGAATAGTCTGTTACTTGCTCTGAAAGGCACATGATATGCACTGAGTGTTTCATCTGCATGCTTTATTTTGCAGTATCTTCACTGTCATTGTGTTTTAAAGTACTGTCCCCATGACAGGCTGTCTTATTAGTTAGTCTGAGAACAGATTGTCTGGTGCTAATCTGTCCTGACAGAGAGTATCAGACTTGACCTCATCGCTCTCAGAACGCCTGGCTCTGCCGTAATGAGAATGCATTTGTTTGTAATTTGGTTAGGCGCCCTCCCACATCCGTCTGACATTTCAAATGCTTGCTTAATGGTTTTGGGCAGATCTCAGGAGAGATGAGAAGATAAGAAAACCCAACAGATGTAGAACAGGAGTACAGACGGAGTCATTCTTTTTATGTTTGTTACAACCATATTATAACACATGAATGAAGAACAGTAGGTGGCGCTCTCAGTGAACTCTTCAAGTAATCCCTGACACAGTCCCAAACTCACATGCTTTTAAATTAACTTTCATATGGTTGGCAAGATACGACCTCACTTCCTGTTTGTTCCTGTCGTTGCATTGATTTTAAAAATATTTGACGTTTTTGGGTTTGGCCCAATGTGCTCTGCAGATGATTTGATACAAATTTAAAACTTATTTCATACAACCTGTTTTTTTTTTCTGAATTTGAATAAACAACATGGAAAGCTGTATATTTACTTTAAAGGAACCTTAGGAAGGAAAGAAGTGCCAAAGAAAGAAAGAAAGAAAGAAAGAAAGAAAGAAAGAAAGAAAGAAAGAAAGCTAATTTATCATTAACTCACTTTACACATCTCAAAGCTGTTCTGTTTGTACAGAAGATATTTTGAAAAATGTTTGTAACCACAAAAGAAGATGGTGTCAAGATTCTCTGAGTTGGATTCTCAAACATCTCAAGCATCCTTTGCCGGTCCCCCTCTCTATATGACTTGCTTTTCTACCTCATCTCCACTGTCCTATCCCCATAAAGGCGAAACAATCCCTAAAAACAGTTTAATTTAAAATGTAAGATATTATGAAGAATGTCGGTTACCAAACAACATTAGGGCCATTGTCTTCTATTGTATGGAAACAAAACCACGAAGACACTCCTCAAAATATCTTTCTTTTTGTTTCATAGATGAAAGAGGGATTTAAATATGTTGAATGACGTCATTGTAAATTATGGTAGGTTTCATGTATTACGTCGTGTTTAAGGGTGAACTTTTGATCAATTTTGATCATTTACCAGTACTGTGGTGCCACCGCGTACATAGAACCCAATTGTTGCTTTCCTTGGATGTAAGATGTAATAATGTGTTGGCTTTGTGTGGGAGACTCTGATTAAAGGTTAATATATGAGAACTGAAGCAGACACACAGACCTTATGCTTCCATGTTTATATTCCCTCATCATTCTGCCAAACTGTATAAAACACTAACGCTCTGACATACAGAAGAATCCTGGAGACTGGCACATTCTGAAACCCTGATATATACCTGGTTTGTATACTAACCTCATTTTGCAGACAGCTTATAGCTCACATAGACTGCAGTGTTTGCTGTAATAATGTTTCTTAATTTTGAAAGCACACATGCAAACTACATGAATCAAATGGCTTTTCCTGGTACACACAGTTGTTACAGGAAGTACAACCGCACTTGTTTACCACAAATCTGCCAAAATCTCTCTCTCAGTTTGTAGCACAACCAAATTGCCAGCAGCTGTTGGCATCCCGCTGGTATGATGAATTTCCGGGCTGGAGGAGACGTCACTGGGGAGGCAAATTCATCACCTGTGTCTTCATCGGCCTTCTCTTCCCACTGCTCTCCCTGTGTTACCTGGTGGCACCCAAGAGCCGCTACGGCCTGTTTATCCGCAAGCCTTTCATCAAATTTATCTGCCACACCGCCTCTTACCTGACCTTCCTTTTCCTGCTGCTGCTGGCCTCCCAACACATAGTCTCCAACAATCCTGATCGCCAGGGTCCAAAACCCACCGCTGTGGAGTGGATGATCCTACCTTGGGTTCTAGGTAAGCCCAGATATCTATGTCAAATACATAGTGGGAAAATTTTGCTTTGAGCATAATCCTTTTTATTCTACATTGCTAGTCTATTTGATGGCATGAATTTTACGTACATGTTCTTTTATTACAATGTTTTTCCATGGTTCTTGGACCAGAGAACCACAAAGGTCTTTAAAAACAAACCAATACAATGTTTTGGCCGCTTCATAGGTTTCATATGGACAGAGATCAAGCAGATGTGGGATGGTGGATTTCAGGACTACATCCACGACTGGTGGAACCTCATGGACTTTGTGATGAACTCCTTTTATCTTGCAACCATCTCACTAAAGATCGTGGCTTACGTCAAGGTAGATTGACCCTGCCTGTGAAAACCAAAAAAAATTTTGGTATTTATTTTTTTATACATAAAGTCATTCTAGACAATGAAAAGAACATTCTGTGAGTATATAACATCGATAGATTTAATATTTCCGGAGTAAGACTGTGTCTTAAAACGACAGTAACATTACAAAAAAACTGTACTCATTATGAGTGGCAAAAATCCAGATCCAGAGTAAATAATGACTTTTCATATTGGTATGAACCAATTAAAATGTAAAAAATCGCTTACCAACTATTTGTTTCTTCTATACTAACAGTACAGCGGTTACAAACCCAGGGAAACTTGGGAAATGTGGCATCCAACACTTGTGGCTGAGGCTGTGTTTGCCATCGCCAACATCTTCAGCTCGCTACGCCTCATCTCACTCTTCACGGCAAACTCCCACCTTGGCCCTCTGCAGATATCATTGGGTCGAATGCTTCTGGACATTCTGAAGTTCCTGTTCATCTACTGTCTGGTGCTTCTGGCCTTCGCTAATGGACTCAATCAGCTCTACTTTTACTACGAGACCAGCGATGGAATGAGCTGCAAGGGAATCCGCTGCGAACGTCAAAACAACGCTTTTTCAACGTAAGTGCATGCTAATTCTACATATCTTTATGCAACCAATTCATTGTGTGATGTTGCTTTGTTTTAGAAACATGGCTTTGGCCATTGTTTCATATAAAGATTAACTTTTTGTAAGATTTTTGCAGATTTTTACTCTTTGTTTTGTAGGTTATTTGAGACCCTGCAGTCTTTGTTCTGGTCTATTTTTGGTCTGATCAACCTATATGTGACCAATGTCCAAGCTGATCACAAGTTCACTGAGTTTGTGGGTGCCACCATGTTTGGTACCTACAATGTCATCTCTTTGGTGGTCCTTCTCAATATGCTGATAGCCATGATGAACAATTCCTATCAACATATCGCTGTAAGTTCTGTTCGAGATGTGTCTGTGTGTTTTGTACGGACATTTTTACCATTTCTTTTACTGCTACAATTTGTGTTTTGACAGTTATCATGTTCAATCTATTCTGCTTATTTAAGGATCATGCTGATATTGAGTGGAAATTTGCCAGAACTAAGTTGTGGATGAGTTATTTTGAAGAAGGAGGCACACTACCACCACCTTTCAACATTGTCCCAAGTCCAAAAACCATATGTTACCTTGTCACATGGATAAAGGTGCATGTCTTCAAGAGGAGGTCTAAAAGGACTGAGACTTTTGGGACATTAGGGGTGAGACTTAATACTTTTCTTCATCGTTCATAGATTTCTTTTTGGCATAGTGCTGAAATTCATTTGCACATGTAAACATATTTAAGTAAATAGTGTACCCAAGAATGAAAATTCTGGCTGCATTTATTAATTCTCTTGTAATTTTTAACCTGAAGGACTTGCTTCTGCAGAACACAAATGTAGATATTTTGTAGAAAGTTGATATTGGTTATGCAATGGCGCCCATTCACTTCTATTTTGTGAACACAAAAACAATGCAATGGGTGCCAGGTAACAATATTCTTTAAAATATCTTATTTTGTGATCTACGCAAGAAAAAGGTCATAAAAGCTAAATAAATTATAATAAATGTTCTCTTCATGACCTGTTTGAGAACCTGCTCAATAAAAATCAGATGTTTGTCAGTCTAATTCTGCTGAAATTTGTTGGGCAATCATTTTATCTTGATCTTAATCTATAAAACAGCATCGCTTTATAGAAAAGTTGCAGATGAAGCTCACTTAACACAACTGAATATTTGTCTATTCTCTGATCTTGTTGCAGCAGATACTGTAAATAATGACTGAAATAAAAAGCGTCTTTTATTTTTGACATTTTAGAGAAGAGCTGCGGAGAATGTGAGACTAAACAACCAATACCAGGTACCAATTCTTTGAACCTTTACATGGATTTCTTTTAAATTAATATACACCATTTAATTTCAGTTATGTTTCTTATTTCCTAAAATGCAGGAGGTCTTAAGAAACTTAGTAAAACGTTATGTGGCCGCCATGATTCGAGACGCAAAGACTGAGGAAGGACTCACAGAGGAAAACTTCAAAGTAAGCTTTAAATAAATGTTCACAACAACAAATGTTCCTATTAATATGAGAACAAATGATACGTTTACAGAGTTTCCTGACTCTTTATACTGATACCTGTTGGTGTGAATACTGCACTACATCAAATTTGTATGCAGTTGTATTTTAGGTCCCATGATTTATTAAATCTGCATACAAAAGTGGATTCTTCAGCTAATGTCCTTTCATTGAATGATGTCATAACAACAGCAGTCAAAAGGAAAGAACACCCATATAATGAAATTAAATTTACCCTAGAAAAATTTTTCATGTCTGTCTCCTATCTCACTTGAATTTGTTTTATTTCTCATCAAAAAATGAAAATTTTAAAACATTCTATCCTCTTGACATCAACAGGAGTTAAAACAAGACATATCAAGCTTCCGCTATGAGGTCATAGGAATGATGAAGGGCAACCGGAAAAGTACTCATGGAAAGATGCTGGGCGCGGATGCTTCCTATGCCTCTCATTCAGATTCACTTCCATGTTCCTCAGAGAACAGTAAACTAAATGTATGTGATGTTACCGTTCTTCATCAACCAAAGTCTGAAGACACAAGATTGTCTCTCAGCTCTCAGGTCAATGGCTCTGCAGTGGCTTTGGCCGAAACCACTTTTAGAGGTAAAGCCAGGAAGGACTTCCCTAAAGAATTCTCAGATTTCGTGTCATTCCAAAAGACTCAACAATCTGATCTTTTACTCAACCAAAATAAGATCTACTCGCTCGCTGAAGAAATGTGGGAAATGGATTCGGACACATCCGAATGGATGGGAGAAGGTCGAGTTGAGAAGGCTCTGGCAGGAGAGGAGAAAAATGAATCGAAATACCTGATGGTGGATGAGGAAAGTGTTTTGGAAGATCGGGAGAGAAAGCACCTTGAGTCTTCGCATGAACACTAGATGAATTCTTCTATATTGTATGTGTATTTAAATTATGAAAGATCTGAAGGATTTATAAGAGAGATGAAGGTGAAAATGGACCAAGTCATCTGTAAATTAAAGGATTCAATGAATGCTTTTTTTTTTTTTTAAGTTTTTGGACATTAGACATTTGCAGGACAATGGATGCCAGCATGTGTAAAAATCTTCTTCCGGAAATGACATAATTCCATAATTATGATGTTTAAAATAAGTTATCATGTAATTCCATTGAATATATTTTGTCAAATTTTAAAGTGATAGTTCACCCAAAAATGAAATCGTTTACACAGCAAAAAAATGAATTTCTTATCAGGCATTTTTGTCTTGTTTTTGTACAATTTTCTAAAACTTTCTAAATCACAAAACATTTACTTGGCAAGAAAATTGACCTTGAATATTTTGTCTTCTTATAGGAAAGGAATTTAGAAAATCAAGTAAATTTATGTCTAAAACATAAGCAAAATAATCTGCTAAGAGTGTGAAACAAATAAACTTAAAATAATTATCTTAGTAAAAGCAAAAGCAAATTTAAGTATTTTCTTTAAAAAAATAATTTACTTAATTTATATACTACCGAAATCAAACTTAATATCACAGGTTTCTTATGAAAAGAAATAGATTTTTGGTTGTAGACTCACCATCTTGTCATTTCAAATATCCATGATTTTCTTTGTTCTGCATAACACAGAAAAATATATAAAAAATGCCTTACATTATATGTGCACAAAACAGTTTCTTTAAAAAACATTCTGTTCTACAAAAGAAATTAAAACAGATAGAAAATAATAGAATGTCAAGTAAAAAAATTACAAGATTTTAGTTTTTGGATGATGTATCACTTCAACTGTAAATCCTTTTGGAACACGCTTGCATCAACATTGAACATATCAACTGATCACAATAATTGTTTTAATTAAAGCACTTTTAGCGCTCATAAAATATAACTTTTATTATATCTGAATATAAAATTATTTGATATGTATAATTGCAATTTGGTTGCCAAATATTTATTTAATTTATTCAGATCATTGCTATGCATCCGTATTCCTTTGCATTAAGTTGTGAGTCCATACACAACTCAGCCATTATAGAATTTTCACACCTATGCAATTAAATTATGACAAACCTTTTTCCAAATTTAACAATGAATGCATGTGTTTGGACAGATATTTGAGCACTGTCCTCAATATCGTGGCATTTTAAGTGTCCTGTGCTCTCAAATAACAGCTGTACCTGACTCTACGGATCACATGACTTTCAATTACATGTCAACTGTGGCTATTTGAAAGATAAAATCCCTCTTTGGGACATAGGCCTACTTCAGATTATTTGCATCAATCAATCAACCAATCAATCAATCAATCAATCAATCACTCAATCAATCAATCAACAGTCAAAACTGTTTCATTGTGTTCAATATTTTGTGAAACAGAATGAAATGCTCTTTCATGTGTAATGGCTTTTGCTAAATTTCCAACTTTCTCAACATTATCATTTCCCATCACATCTTGCACATTTTCAATAGTGAGAAAGCAGTCTCGGACTCTTTCACTTACACGTCTCTTGTTTTTTGGTCTTATGTTGCTATAGCAACTCACAGCGGATGTTCTTGTTCTTTAATTAATTGACTTCATGGTAGTTGCTTTATCTGAGGCCACGCCATGCTGTTTTCAATTAACACCGAATAAATTGCCGGCAGATAGTTTCCCAGACTGTTTGTTGTTGCAATGAGTCACTTCCTGCTTCTTTAAATTAGAGGTGGCAGGACTGCAAATCTGATCTTTCAGTGAATAGAAAGAACAATGGTAGGTTGAAAAAATAAGCAATATGGGCAAACTTTATACACAAACTGTGTAACAGTCCCCAACCTCTTTTAAATTGAACCAGAATGCTAAAATTCATATAAAAAGGAAAATTCTGCCATTGGGGTTTGCTATGTTGTTTTAATCCTGCATGATTGAATTTTTGTTGTTGTTGAATTTTTCACATTTTTTATCTTCCAAAGACTATATGCGGTATATAATACAGCTCAAAGTTTCAGGACACTTGAGTGCTTCTCATTATTTCAAAATATAATCTGATGTTGCCCAAAGGTCCAAAGTAGTTTAATAGACAGAAATATAATTTAGCAAACATGCTTGTTTAAAACATAAATTTTATTTAATAAATGGATGACTTTGAATATTATAGAAAAAACAGCCAATAAGAACGCAGAATAGACTGGGATTCCTTTAGAATTATTTAAGAATTCTTTTTTTTACTTTTTTTTGTTATAACATAAGCCCATAGTTCCTTGTGTTTTGATTTTGGTGGGAAAATATAATACACAAGTTAATAATCTCCCAAAACTTTTCACCGGTAGTGTGTGTATATAAGTAAATGTATATATATCCTTGCATGTGTGTATGGATTATGAACGACAGATATTTTATATTCGATTAGAATTTCGGAGGACTTTTTGTTTGTTCCTCTCGAGATCTTCTGCTCATATCTGTTTATCCATTTCTCTCTCTGCAGATTGATAAGATTATTTTCATGTACTGATTTTTACAACCTCATCGCTATCCGAAGCCATAAACTGAGAAGTAAGAGAGGGTGGGAAAGCGTGAAGAATCTCATTCCAGATGTGTCTTCATGTCTGTTTCATACATGCAACTTTCATGGAGATTTATTCTGTTTAAAAAGTTTCAACACAAAATATTTTTTAAAACCACAACTCCTATCTTGTTGTGACACGGCCGGTCTTCATTTGATCTTTATTGGGATGCTTGATGTTAAGCAGGACACTTTCTTTGCAGCTTGATGGTTAACAGGTCTGAAGAAGGTCAGCAGGTGAAGTGTGTAGCTTTCGATACTTGACATATTTTCTTCTGGCTGAGGGTTTTGTGCAGAGACGACTGTAAGATGATTTTGTTTGTTTGAGAGTAAACTTGGCTAACATGGCAACCTTGGCTCAACCAATAGTCTTGGTTTGGAGGCAGGGCCTTTGTTTTGGAGACAAACTTTGATTCTTCAGATTGTAAAACTGTTGATGGAGAATACATTTCTAAATTAAAGTTATTTAGAAACAACATAATCATTAGTTCAGGATAAATCTTAGTTCTCGTGCAAGGACTAATTTAAACTTAATATCGCCCTGCTGATATGTCAGGTTTGTGTCATAACCATCTTCCCTAAAAATATGTCTTTTTTCCAATATCTACCCACAAGATGGAGCCACCAGTTTCATCATGTGTGAATGTGATGTTGGTGTCAGCCACAAAAGTGAGTCAAGCACAGAGATTTGAATCTCTTCATGCTTCAGGGTTTGATTTTTGATGTCAATAGGTGGATATTTGGAGTAAAGCCCTAATATTGTGACTGATTTATGCTTTGCTCATGCAAGTTTTGGTTTGCAAGTTTGTAGTATACGTTCTCTTGCTGAAATACTACACTGTAAGTCACAGGATTATCCACAGAGTTCCTTTTAGAAAGATATTTTTTCTACATAATATGCCTCTTAACTTGATGCGGTGAAAATGTCTTGGAGTATATAAAACATTCATCCCGCATTAAATAAAGTGAATAATGTTTCCTCATCTCTTGTCATTTCAAACATGTTCAACCTAAGATATTTTGAAGAATGTCCTAAAGTTGCATCCATTCTCTTGCATCCCCTTGTAAAAATAGAGGTGAAAGGGTGCAACTTTTGTTTTTGGTTATTAACTTTTTTTCAAAATACCTTCTTTTCTATTTGTGAAAGAAAGAAAGTCACACAGAGTAAATGATAACAGATTTTTGGGTGAACTACGACTTTTAACCTATTTTTTAGGTTTAGGAAGTTGACAAAATGACCAGAAATAAAAAAAAATGTAGCTTTGTTACACTATCAAACAAATGTTCTTTAGCAACTTTTTATGAATTAAATTTTGTTGCATTGCATAAGTTCCTCTGAGATAGTCCTCGAAGTTTTCTCAAATGTAACTTTGTACTTAAATTTGCATTCAAAAGAAATATTAAAATAAAAAAATAAACCCTCCCTGCATCCCCAACCCTTCATCTGTTCTAAATTCTTTGTGCAACAGAATGTGTTCTGCATGCGTTTTTTCTAAAAGCCATATATCACCAGAACGAAATAACAACCACAATAAAAATGAACATTTTCAGTTCATTCTAAATATCTTATATCATAGATTTGTTAAGTGAAGGTCTCCAGAACCCCCTGCTCACAGTTGGATGTACTCTCCACCCTTTCTGCTTTGCTTATTTGGTGTAGATGAGATCACAAAAATGGTCTGGTGAACAGGAGAGGCTGGTGCAGGCGTCTTTCTGACTGTTTGCCAGTCTATCCTTCTGCTGGGAGCTGAGCTATAAAAGCCCTCTCCCCCTCAGCTCAAGCCCATTTCTTTCTCTGAGGTCTAACTGTAGATGAAGCAGTGATGAAACTTCTCTTTCTAGCCACTTTTGCACTTTTCGTGCTTTCTGCCTTTGACCAGGCAGATTCATCGGCTTATGACAAGATAGTCGCCCATAGCCGTATCCGTGCAAAGAAAGAGGGGTAAGACATTTTTTATTCTGCATTCTTTTTAATAATAATATATATAATAGTTAATAATATTAGTAATAATATGTGATCAGCATCACCACCTTTATGTGTCTATAATTATATTATGCATGCAAGTTTTATTGTATTGATTAATGCATTTAAAATGATTAAACTCTCATAGCCTTTAAGTACCCTGGATTAGGAGCTTAAAGGTTTTAAAGGGATAATTTAGCCCAATCCGAACATTTCTTCTTATTGTTCCAAATATGACTTTGTTCTGTTTAAACAAAAGAAGATTTTTTCATTCACCAGGGTACCATGACAAATGTAAATGGGAGTCAAAGATGCCCCAGAACTGTTCGCTCTCCAAAATTCTTTAGTATTCTTTATTATTATTTTGTGTCCAACAGAACATTTTTTTAAATGCAATAGTTTTATCTATTATGGCAGTTTAGTATGTCCGAGAAATCTAAGTTGCTAACACTCTTCCAAATATCTTCATCCTAACAAAGAAATTTAGTTTATAAAGCTTATAAATTTATAAAGAATTTCATTATTCGGTAATCTATACCTTTATCATTTCCCCTTTTCAATTTTAATTTCACACGCAATATTTTCTGTTTTAGTGTATGCATGTTTCAACTTTGTCCACCACCTTTCACGTTGTGTTACCTTTACCTCCGCAGACCGAACATGTGCGCTCTCCAGCAGGTTATGGGGACAAAGAAGAAATATTTCAGCACTTGCCGTAATTGGTACCAGGGGGCCATCTGTGGAAAGAAAGCGTAAGTATGATGGTTTATGATTTCTGGAGGCAATTACAAATCCTGTCTCCTAGAACAGGGAAGTTCAAGCTGCTCGGCTGGTCAAAGGTGAAGCGTGACTGTCCCAGACTGCTGCTGGGACAACATTTGGATTTCCAACACATGATTTCTTACTTAGTGTTTATAAATGTTAAACTCCAAGTGCAGCTTAATGTGTATTTACAAGGCCATGTTTCCGAGCGCCCTTTCCAAAATGTGAAAACCCATGGCAGGGGCAGATTTATGACAGAACGTGAGTTCAACACGTCTGCCAGGGCATAAAAAGAAGGGATAAGGAGAAAATCCGCTATTCCATTACATTTGAGATGAAGACCGAAAACTTTTCATGTCTCAGTTTCTATGGCAAACCACCGGAGAGCCGGAGAACCCTAATGGCTTGAAATGGAAAGACCTGCTGTCAGGACATGCCATCTATGATTAAAGAAATCCATAGAGCTTGCCTCAAGCCTTTGGCTTGTGTTCAGACACATTTTCTCACAATTCTTATCCTAGGGCGACAGTACACAGATGTTGGTTAGGTGAGAATTGTGAGGGCAAGCTAGTCATGCCAAAATTTTTTTATACATGTCAAAGAAACTTATTGATGTATAAACGCAAACAACATTAATAATGAGATTACTAGATCAATATCAGGCGCTCAATAGAAGTCTGGCTCATGGCGGTTTCTGGAGACTGTTCATTTATGTCATGCCTCCGGTTTTAATTCTTTTTCCGAGGTTGGAAAAGAGAGGAGGTTAACATAAAGAGGTTGCACTCCAATGCTTTACTTATGATCATCCGTGCGAGGTTTCTTCCAGCGGTCTTAAGGACTGCCAGATTTTTCAGCGCCCACAGCCGCTGTGGGCTTGAGATGTTGTAGGTTTTTCTGCTTTTCTTGCAGTTGCGAATGTATGGCCACCACATGCTTCTCTTCAGAGTATTTTTTCTACGGTCAGCAGACCAAAAGAAAATATCGGAAATATCCGGTAAAAGCGATGGTTCACCCTAAAAATGAAAATTCTGTCATCATCATCTTGCCCTCTTGTGACCTTTATGACCTTGAAAAAAAGTGAAAAACCAAACTAAAGTTATTGCATGCGAGTGGGTGCCAGTTAACAACATTCCTCAAAATATCTTCTCTGGAATTAAGGTCATACAAATTGGGCGACATAATGATAACAACGTTTTAATTTTTGCGTAACCTATCCCTTTAATTGTGCTTAGCTTACACAACTGAATGGTAAAACCCTGCATAGATCTTCTATGATATCACCTGGATTGACTTCCAACTTTCAGTTGAGGGCAATCTGAAGATCAGTATGCCATCTCAACCATCTATTGACTTAAAAAACATGTGTATTATTATGAAACTTTGAACTGATGAGTCACCATAAAGAAATTCCATGACAGGAAAATTTTACTTCTCCCCCTCAAGTGATTAAAATGTAAGAGAATCCATAAGCTTGTCTGGTCATCAGGAATTATGTTTTCCTCCCATTTGTGGGAGAGATGTTGTTGAAGCTTGTTCTCCTCCGGTCGAGTGTCTGGATCCAGGACTCCGAATTATGTCATTGAGATCTCTGAACCTCAGTCCAACTCTGTTTAATTTCATTGAAACTTCAGTTCCCCGGATTACAGCCGTGATCCAAGACTACTGCTTCTGGATGGCGGTCAAGTAAAGGACAGCCAATGGATTTCAGTTCTCGTCCTTTCCTTGATTTCGTATTTCCTTGGTATCAGAACTCTCTTGAGCAGGATGTTATAAAAAAAACCTGTTTCTCATTATGAGCTGTTTATCCGATTTAACAGTATGGCTGCTGGTATACTTAGCTTTATAAAGTTTTATAAAGCTCATTCCAAAGGCTGTTAGGAGGCTGTTATGATGCACATGATCTCACAAAGATGGAAATGGAAAAATGTATAAAAGCAAAACACGGAGACCTTGGAGAGACAGAAAATGTTCGTTTTGACTTAACGCATTTACAAATCATGAAACAGTTTGTACACAGTCTGCATGACACGTAATGCATAACCGGATAGATCACAAAAGAAGATATTTTGAACAATGTCAGTAATCAAACAACATCAGTCCACATTAACTACCGTTGTGTGGACACAGAACAACCATGATATTTCTCATTTTTAAATATTTTTTTATTCTGTTACCAAGTAAAACATGAATCATTACGTGTGGTCATGGAAAATATTAAAAGCCTGGTTTTAAAAGATTCGCTGCAAACTTCAAACTGCCACTTTCAATGAACACAAAGAAACCCTCAAACTTAACCTCCATGAAAACTGCTGATTCGACTCTTCCTGCCATTGTGCATCGTAACTTCCAAACCGGCGCTTATAAATTTGATTTAAAGACGTCCTGCTTCGTCCAAAAATACCCCTCATCCTCACCAAACCGCCAAGTTGGTCTTGACACTTAGCTCCAAGGCGCTTTAAATATTAATGTAATGCTTCGGAAACATAATCGCAGTGGAACAAGGCAAAAACCCCAGGACCACATAGCATGTTTATGTACAGAGATGGTTAATGGCTACCATATGGAAAGATTGTCCGTACAAGAAGGGGAATGGAGCGTTATCATTAAAACCAGGAAGGCTTGTAATGACCAGTAAATGAAAAAGTAATATATCTGGACACCGTGGGTTTCCATCCCATGACACCATATATTTACCACATGTCTTTTTGTTTTTCATGTCTTCTTTCAGGACTGTGTTGTATGAATGTTGCCCAGGATACATGCAACTTGAAGGCATGCGTGGATGTCCTGCAGGTCAGTGCTAAGCTGGCATTCTTTCTGACTCTGAAAACGAACTATGTTTGGTTGCCTTGTTATATTGTAAAGTAATAAACTCTAAAAAGTTTTAAATACAATTTTAATGTTGCTTCTAATGTTCTAGAATTGCACATTTAATCTTCAATCTCAAATCAATTGCAGTTGCTCCCATTGGCAACGTTTATGAAACTCTGGGCTTGGTCAAAGCCACAACTACCCAGGAGTACTCCTCTCTGTCCAAATTACGTGAGGAGATTGAAGGCCCTGGATCCTTCACCTTCTTCGCACCTAGTAATGAAGCCTGGGATCTCCTTGACGGGGTAAAAACATCCTCTTCCTTTCTTTTTTAACAATATGAAAATCCTTCTGTTTTGTAACAAATTTCTTTTTGCTTTCCAACAGGAGGTGAGAAGTGCTCTGGTTAGCAATGTCAACATCGAGCTCTACAATGCTCTTCACTACCACATGGTAAACAAGCGTCTACTCACTAAAGACCTCAAGAATGGAATGACCCCAACCTCCATGTACAATGACTTGAACCTGCTCATTAATCATTACTCCAATGGGGTAAGCTGTGATTTTCCATAAGCTCCTTTGTTGTTACACGTTCGCATGACCTCCCTCTTCAATTCGACTATTTATACATTGCTCTTGTGTAGATTGTGACGGTAAACTGTGCCAGGATCATTCACGGCAACCAGGTGGCCACCAACGGTGTAGTGCACGTCATTGATCGTGTCATCACTGCGGTTGGAAATACCATTCAGGATGTCATCGAAGTAGAAGATGAACTGAGCACTTTGAGCGTAAGTCCAAAGAAATCACATTTTGCGCCAATAGAAACCCATCTGCATCATATGATTGGTTCTGTCTGTCATCCAGACTGTGGCTACTGCCTCTGGTCTGATTGATAAGCTGGGTCAACCTGGACACTTCACCTTGTTCGCCCCAACCAACGATGCCTTTGAGAAGCTGGACCGTGCCGTCCTGGATAGACTTATGGAGGACAAGGAATCTCTCCAAGGTAAACTAAAGCTCCCAGACGTAAAGCTTCATAAAATCCCATTACTAAACAAACATTTTCCCTCAGACACAAAGTATAAACATATATCTTACTGCTCATATTGATGGCAGAATTGACGCAAAGCGAGGTTTGATTCCAATTTAATGAGTCAAAGGTGCTGGAACTCAAGGGTTTGGCACCTCTTGTGAGTCACGTTTGTTGATACGAGTCAACTGCATAAACTGTTTTACGCTTCTGAGTGTTAAATCATTCCCATTCAAACCAGATGGGCCCACTGAACCCCGAGCTACGGACATGGGTTCCCAGACAGCTGAATAACTGCACGCTAACCACACTGCTTTGAGATTTAGACAGGGTTAGAGTTAAGCCACGTTGATGTGACATCAAATCCGGCCATTCCCACTGTAACCGGGGGCTAAGCCTCTCAGAAACTAGTGGTCGAGGGTTGTTTAGTTTGGAGTTCAGATGCATTAGCTTTTTCCTCTGATCATGTAGAAGGATGACATAATACCCCACTCTTATGAATATAAGGTTTGTCTGAAACACACCAAAGGTTATATTATGCTAACTGCTTGAGTTAAAACTAAAGTTTAGTCCCAGACGTATGATTTGTAAGTTGCTTTCATTGAGGAAAGTTCAGTAGAAATGAGAAAGCTATGGTAATCCAGATAGTCTGGACTGGTTCAGAAATGATCTACTAAGAAACAATTCATTTAGATGACTAAGTTTAACGTGTGTGCTTGTTTTTTCTACTGTTACAAATAAATGTTCCAATTACAGCAACATGTTTTAATATGGATTATGGGACGACCTTATCAACCGAGCATCTTCCCCATCCTGCCAAAGCCTATAAGCAGGAAACAGCTGCTACCTTTACGATCCCCCAAAAAATTGCGGCAATGGGATCTTTGCCCTCTTATTAGTCCCCAGCCAGACCCTTTTGACAAGAGATCACAGCCCTCCATTTCAGTCAAATGCGATGCAGGCTAGCTCAGAGTGGGCCCCAAGGCTCCCAAGGCTCTTCTGGTTCCCATTTCGTGCAACCGTCGGGGAAATGCGATGACATCACAGATCATCGCAGTATATAACTCTAATCCAATCAATACAAGGTGATGATCGCCTAGTTCCGTTGTGCAGTACCCATTCCAGGGATTTTAACTCGTGGCGTTTCCTCAGCATCAGAACAAACACAATCGTCAATTTTCCACAGTTTTCCCCAGAGCTTTGTAAGAGGGATAGCAGATGTGCTCACATGACATCGACTGATGTTTCTTCTCATCCACAGCTCTCCTCAACTACCATCTGCTGAACTCGGTTCAGTGTTCTGAAGCCATCATGTCCGGCACTTCATACGAGACCTTGGAGGGCAGCAACATCGAGATTGGTTGTAACGGAGACAGTCTGACAGTCAACGGCATCAAGATGGTCCTTAAGAAGGACATCGTCACCAGCAATGGAGTCATCCACCTCATCGACCAAGTCCTCATGCCAGACTCTGGTTAGCTTGTCTCGTTTAACTCAACAGTTGTGTGTTTTTAGACTAGATTTACATGTTTTTCTTGCAACCTAAGTTCAAAAACACACAAGAACTTGGATATTTATTGATTTCAGCTCTCAGCATTTAAGTTTGTAATGGTTCTAGACATGAATAAATGCTTGGATTTGTTTCATCTGCAACAGCTGCCTCACAATGATGCACATTAGGAAAAGCTATGTATAAATTATTGAAGGAATAATTTTTAGAGCCAAAACATGTGTGGGCTCAGATTCTTATCATAGAGGCTCATGGATCAAAGACAAGGATAGTTTGTTATGGTTATATTTGTGCTTAAAGGGATTGTTCAGGCTTGAATGAAAGACCTGTCATTGTGTATTCACGCTTTTTTCATAAACCCGTACTGCATAAATTAGTTTATGGAGCTCATTTTAACTCTTCATCTTACACGCAAAAATTTTTATGATTTAGTTTTCATTGTTATGTGATAAGAAAATTTGAATAAGTATTGTAAAAAATTGTTATTAAGTCTTGCGGAACCGGTGTCCATGCTTGAATTGAGTAATTTTTTAATGTAAATGCCTTTCTTCTACACAACACAAAAGAAGTTATCATGAAAAATGTTGGCAACCAAGCAGGGTCCGATATTGGGAATGGGTATCCCGTTTTTTTCAGTTGCTGACATTCTTCACAATATCTTCTTCTGTGTTTAAAATAAAAAACAAATTTAAAAGACAAGCAGGTGTTTAAATAATGCCTGACTTTTCAGTGACAATGAAGAAGAAGGGAATGAAGCTCAAGGGCACCTCAGTAATTGTATTGCTGGCCTGAGGCTTGAACCCACAATCCTAGACTAAGGGGTCATACTCCCTTACCACTTGGCTATGACCCGTAATTTATGGGGAACCTATCCATTTAAATCATCACATTACCTCATACTCCTTTATCACAAGAGACATTTGGCAAATATTAGGCTTGTTAAAAAACATCCAAAATGATTAAATTGTACACAAAATGAGTGAATTCCAGCTAATCATTTTCCAAGAATTACGACCTCTGCATTCAGCTCTGAACATTGACATGTGTGCTTTTCCCCCTAAGCTAAGCAGGTTATGGAGTTGGTTGGAGAGTCTCAGGGCACTTTTGGTGATATGATGATAGAACTGGGCTTGGCCTCTGCTATGAGACCCAAGACTGAGTACACGCTCCTGGCCCCAGTCAATGGAGCTTTCAATGGTAAGCAAACACGTCTGTATGCATATCGTCCATTCCCTTTCATCACACTTCGTTCTTTACACTTCTGTCATGCATTGCTTGATCTTTTTTGGTAAACTTCCTCTCTCCCGTAACACGGACCACTCATGTGAAAGCAGGTGTGCAAACAGTGTTTAATGCGCTGCAATATTTGTTTTAACACCAAAAATGCAGCTCTTGCCTCCCAGAAGACCTCACAGGAGGCTTAGTTGAATCTTTCACCTCATCATCATATGTTTGCAGTTCATTTGTGACTAATGACAGGTGAACACATTCATCCCAACCTGTTTGCTTGTTAATCATTCATTTTACTGGTCCACATGGAGGGGGGGGGGGGCAGAGCCTGAGGTTATAATAACTAAAGGTCCCGTCTGGGAATGCACATTCCACAACCTGTTCTCCATGACAAATTGGCCAAGTTTTTACATGTTGGAAATATTATTATTTTATTTCTGCAGTTTGAGGTTTCGCATTTAAATATAAGAGAGACTGTTAGGTCATCCACGAAATTTCTGTATAGAAATTTAATCATGTAGAATGGTCTGTTCGGGGGAACAAATGTGATATCTGTTTCATGTTCCATCTTTAGATGAGGTCATGTCCATGGACCAGAGCTTCCTCAAGATCATCCTGGAAAACCACGTCCTGAAGAACAAGATCGTGCTGAGCGAGCTGTACAACGGTCAACGCCTTGAAACGCTTGCAGGAAAATTTCTCAGAGTCTTTGTCTATCGCACAGTAAGTCTTTAAGAAACTTATGAAATGTGACTTTCACATATTTTGTTTAGAAACATTTAGAAACGTAATTGGAATAGCCTAATAGCTAAAAATTATGTATATTTTTTAAATGTTTGATGTCACAGTATACCGATATTAACAATATCGGCAATGTAAATTATGAAATTGCATTATTTCTACACATAGAGTTATCCTAAAAAATAAGCAATCCTAATTCAAAATTCAATCATAAGTCCTTATGGATGAAAACTTTTTTCTCGTATACTTAATTTGAACGTAATTTATCGATGAAACAAAAGACAAAACATTCAATTTGACTAATGGAATCATTCCTTGCTTTTTATAAACACTTATAAATTTCTCAATATATGGATATCGTGATTACTTTTGGCTGAAATAACAGTATTGACAAAAATCTGATTTCATAACAGTTCTTCTTATAGAGATTTTGTGTTACAGACACCTTGAAAGTGCTTGATTAACAATTTTTAAATAATTACACTTTTAAATAATAAAATACTGCGCTTTTCTAATGCACATGATGTAACAAATATAAATGGTGACCGATTAGAGTTACGAAAACAGACTGATACCAAAAATAAAATCAAGAAATATTGAATGACAAGTTTTTTTGCATCCAAAACATGTTACATCAAACATTTTAAAGTTGAATACATTCGCTTTAAATAAAAATATAAGCAGGCCAGAAGAAAAAGAGAACACATGTGTCGGAGCCGTGGCCCAATGGTTAGCACTCCACACCAACATGTATGAGGTGTTCGCTCATGTGGACCGATTTTGAGTTAACATATGGAAATACAATCATAAAAAGTAAATCTTGCAATGACATTTATTGACATTGCTATAACTCGAACGGCTCTATTAGTTTACTCTGAGGTTGTGACCGGTCTCAAAATATTGTTAATTCCAAGGCTGTCTGCATTGAGAACGCTTGCCTGATCCGTGGAAGCAAAGAGGGAAGTAACGGAGCACTCCATCTCATGAAGACCCTCATCGCGCCTGCAGAGGCCAACATGTACCAGATTCTGGTGAAAAATGGAGCTTTCAAGTAAGGAAATTTCTTGCATCCGAGCCCATGTGCTGTATGTTTACTTATTTTTTTCCGTATTCATTTTATTAGTGTTCCCCTGTTTTATTGTATTACATTCATCCTTAGTAGAGTTCACCAAATAAAATCCACATTTGGAAAAAGTGGACTGGCTCTCTGGCGAACCTCTTCCATTTACTGAGAAGTTTAATTCTTAGATCCTGCAAGCATTTTTTTACTGTCAATCTTAACATAAGGGAAATTTCTCAAAGCATTTGAAATGTAGATCAAATTTCTTTCAGTAAATAAATAGGAAACTTAAGAAATCTTCAAAAAGTGCCTAGAGGAAGCCTCTGTCTGATTCAACATCCGTCTCTTTTTAAAGCCATTTCTTCACAGAGATTAACACCCACAATGTAATTATTTTTGCGTCTTTGTTCTTGAGTGACTGACTGTGTCATTATCACAGGATTTTTTTGTCTCTGGTGGAGGCGGCTGGTTTGACTGATCTGTTGAAACAGGATGGAGATTTCACGCTCTTTGCCCCCACGGACGAAGCCTTCGCAGGGCTCAGCGAAAGAGACTTGTCCCTTTTGAAGGGTGAGTTTTTTGATACATCAATCAGGAGGAATGAGCTTCTTGATGCAAGATCAAATCTACAGGAAGTGACTTCATCTCTTTATGATCAGGTGACGTCAATGCCCTCAGAGCCATTCTGCTCTACCACTTCAGTAGGGGCATCTTCATTGGCGGAGGTTTGGAAAAGGGCGTCACTAACCTTCTCAAATCCCTGCAGGGCAGTAACCTCAAGGTTTTGTATGTAAGTATATATCACATAGATGTATAGTCACATGATATTTGCTGTCACGGAGCTTTATGCATTGACAGAAAGCGTTGTTGGTATTACTTCATTTTTCTTTCAAGTTTTTTAAACAAAAAAAAAAAGTTTTGTTAAAGCAACTTAGTTTAATCTAGTGACTCTGATATGTAATGCAAAATAAGTAAGTCCAACAACCCATTTTTTCGATGTGTAAACTTGAAGTTTAGTAATGGAAATAACCAGGGTTATTTGGAACCTTAGTTGGAAAAAAATATTAAATATGTTATTTCAATGTACATTTGATAAGTTGATAAGAGATAAAATGATTAACCACATGGGGACTTTAAAATGTAGGTTTGGTTAGCATTTAGGTAAAAGACAAATATATGTATGTCCATGTAACTTTATAATATTAATTAAGTCTAACATTTTTACAATATAGGCAAATGATAGCATGCAGGTGAACTCCGTAAAAGTCCCAGACTCTGATCTAATGGCTTCAAATGGAGTCATTCACTTTGTCCGTACTCTTCTGTACCCCGAGGGTAAGGATTAATCCACAACTCTAATAAGTTCCTCTGTTAAAAATTCTTTACTAAATAAACATGTTTTCTGTTGAAGATATTCCTGTTGGGAACCAGGAACTCCTTTCACTCCTGAGACGTATTATCAGATACATTCAGATTAAGGTATTCAGTTTCAGCGAGTTTCTGAATAATGTCACAAGTATAAACTGCTGGAGCGCCTGGCCCAGAGGGCTCCTTCAGGAGGCCAATTTTCCCAAAATGGTCCATCGAGTAACCTTGAAGATTCAATTTAACGATGTGCAACCTGATCCCTTTTGTGTGATTCTAACATGCCTAAAACAGCGTGACAGATATCTACAAAAATGGGTTTTCCAGCTTCCAGCCAACGTGTATTTTCTTTACTTTACAGTTTGTTTCTGGATACAGATTTCAGGAGATTCCTTTGACATTTCTGACAAGTACGTTTATAAAAAATTATAATGTTTACCAGTTGAAATGACTGTGTGGTTGTAATCTTGAATATGGTGTTATTTTATTCTTTAGGAAGAATCATCACAGGTACCATACAGCAGTTAAGGTCATTGGTAAGTGATAATGGATAGGAACTGTCTTTCATACTGTCACTTTTGCGTCTGCAGTGCCTGGTGATGTCACAAAAGTCACCAGAATTATCGAGGGAGAACCCACCATAACCAAGGTCACAAGGGTCATTGAGGGTGAGCCGACAGTAACAAAGGTCACCCGCAGGATTGAAGGTGAACCGACTTTCACCAAGGTTACCAGGGTTATCGAGGGAGAACCCACCATCACCAAACTCACCAGAGTCGTTGAAGGTAATCTTTATTCGTTTTAAGAAAAAATGTAAATGAACATTTTTAATGTTGAAAAAACAAGTTTTAATGTTGTTCATATGTTCATGTGATGTTTATAACTTTTAAAATTTGAACCAAGACACGCTGAAACTATCTTCGCACTGCTGTGTCAGCTCTCAGTTTTACTTTCAGTTTAACAGTGCATGGAACTGCAGAGTGCAACTGAGTGGAGGCGGAGCTAGTTTGCATATTAATGAAAGGCCCTTTTATATTAGTTTTAAGAAATAAAATGATCAACAACTGGGGGGGCTTTGAAAGTCTATTTTTTATTATTCGAAATGGATTGTAAGTTTATTTCCTTTTACAGGTAGATGTTTGAAACATCTCATTCACATAGAGCACATCGGATCAAGGTTGCATTGAATAAAATCCATATATAAAGAGTGTTAGCATGTTGTTAGCAAGTGTACATAATGGGATGGAAGTCGCATTGGTAAAACAATGTTTGCCAAATATAGGTCAATAAGTATTTGATCACCCTGTGGTTTCGCAAGTTCTCCTACTAAGAAATCGTGAAGGGTCTAGATTTTTCAGGAGAGATGTATTTCCACTGTGAGAGACAGAATCTAAAAAGAAAAATCCAGAAATCACATTGTATGAAGATTTCTGACCCTTAAAGTCCTGTTGTTTTGCCTTTCAACAGTGTATCTACACTCCGCTCATGATTCTAAATTAGTAGCACGTGCTTGGTGTCATTAGCTGTCATAAAGTTACCTGTGCACCCCATGATCAGTAATACATTAAGACATCATGGTTTAAAATCATGCATCAGAATGGAAGGTTTTCCTGTTAAGTCAGACCATTTTAAGACCCGTCTGAAGTTTGCCAGGGACCATTTGGATGATCCAGATGATACATGGGAGAAAGTCCTGTGGTCAGATGAGACCAAAGTAGAATTTTTGGTCCTCCCTTCATTCGCTGTGTTTGTATGAAGAGGAATGATGAGTATCATCCCAATATTATCATAAACCCAGAGATAGGAATGGAGGTGGAAGCATCATGATCTGGGAGTGTTTTTCGGCACAGGGGACAGAATGAATGAACTTAATGAAGGAGTGGATGAACTGGGCTATGTATTGAGATACATTGGGCAAAACCCTCCTTTAAAGATGGGCATTGGTTGAAACCAGGGAAAGAAACCAAGGAGTGGCTTCGCATGAATCATATCAAGGTTCTGGATTGGCCTAGCCAGTCTCCAGACCTAAATCCAATTTAAAATCTTAAAAGGGAGCTCCATGTTGCTCAACGACAGCCCCAAAACCTGACAGATCTGGAGAGGATCTATATGGAAGAGTGGGCCAAAATCCTTCCTGGAGTGTGTGCAAACCCGGTGAAGAACTACAGGAATCGTTTCACCTCTGTAATCGTTAACAAAGGCTTCTGTACCAAATATTAATTCTTTTGACTCAACTGATCAAATACTTATTTGACATAGTACTTTAGAAATAAATTCTAAAAAAAAAATCATGCAATGTAGATCCTGTCTAGACAATTCTAGACCCCTCCATGATTTCTAAGTAGGAGAACTTGCAAAATCACATGGAGATCATATACCTTTTGACCTCACTGTAAATGTAAATATAGTTTCAAGCATTGCTTATTTAAGTTACCACTCAAAATTGATGCTAATGTTTGTTATGGCAAGAAAAGCCTCATAATCCTGTATCATTATGTAACTTGGAGTGCTACTGTGGAAAACACATGTCTTGTATCTCTACAGTTCATTTGTACTGTAGCTCTAACCAGATCCGCTCCTTTTTTGGATCTGAATAACTCAGTGATTGACACCTGCTTAATGTTTTGTATCAACAGGTCCTGAGTACTCTGTCGGCAGCTCCTACAATATGGAGCTTTATGGTAGAGTGAAGCTTCAAACCTTTTTTAAGCATGCTGGTGTCGGCGCTAACATTTTAAAACACCTCGTGCTACTTTGGTTCAACTTTTCCCCC
>CM065675.1:12385110-12550110 GCA_033220385.1 Triplophysa yarkandensis
TGAAAGGAAAGAGCAAACTGATTAATGAACTCCTAAACAGAAGGAGTGGAAGTAGAAAAGTGGAAGAAGTATCTTTACTGGTACATTTTTTGTAATGATACTGGATGAAATGGACTTTCTTATTATTAAAGATACATAATATTATTCCTAATTCTTTCTCTTTATCTCCTCTATTGTTAGATTATAATCATTATAAAATTCTAAAGAAACTTCTATTGTTTGTAGATTAAAGCTATTTTGCATCACACAAAGCCCTTTTGTGCCACGACCGTAACTGTGCAACAATTAATTCCTTTAGTTTCCACAACGATCAGGGGGGTTGCTTTGTAAAACCACATCCTACTAGTTCTGAACAAGTTAGGTGGTAAAAGACTTCTGAGTCAGATTCTGTCCTGAATGAAAGCCAAGGACCACCTCAATATTGTGATGAATGGATGGCTGGACAGATAGACTGATGGCTGGATGGGTTGATTTATTGATTTTTTTTATTTGTCAAATGATTGATTGATTCATTGATTGATTGATTATATTGTTTGATGGATGTGTTTATTGGTTTATTGATTGGTTGATGTATGTATGTATGTATGTATGTATTTTTGTATGTATGTATGTATGTATATATGTATGTATGTATGTATGAATGTATATATGTATGTATGTTTGTATGTATGGGTAGGTGGATTGTTTGATGGATGGATGGTTAGAGGAATGGATGGATTGATATTTTAATTAATTGATTAGTTGATGAATGATGCATATATTAAGTCATTGATTGGTTGATGGATGATTAATATATTCATTTATTGATTGGTTGATGGATGATTAATATATTTATTTATTGATTTGTTGATGGATGATTAATATATTTATTTATTGATTGGTTGATGGATGATTAATATATTTATTTATTGAGTTGTTGATGGATGATTAATATATTTATTTATTGAGTTGTTGATGGATGATTAATATATTTATTTATTGATTTGTTGATGGCTGATTAATATTTCCATTTATTGATTAGTTGATTGATGATTAATATATTCATGTATTGATTGTTTGCTGGATGATTAATATATTCATGTATTGATTGGTTGATGGATGATTAATATATTCATGTATTGATTGGTTGTTGGATGATTAATATATTAATTTATTGGTTATTTGATTGATGAGTAATAAATTCATGTATTGATTGGTTGATGGATGATTAATATATACATTTATTGATGAGTTTATTTACGATTAATATATACATCAATAAATCCAGCAATCAATCAATTCACCTTTCATTGATTGATGAAAGGTTAATTGATTGATTGCTTGATTTATTGATTGGTTGATAGATTATTAATATATTAATTAATTGATTTGTTGATGTTAGGTTAATTTTTTGAGTGATTGATTGATGGATTGATTGATTGGTTAATAATTAATTAATAAATGTATTGCTTAGTTGATTGAAGATTAATATATTCACTAATTGATTGGTTGATTGGAGATGTATAATGTAATTGATTGATTGATTGATTGATTGATTGATTGATTGATTGATTGGTTGATGGATGATTAATTAACTTTTTATTGGTTGATGTATGGATGAAATTTGGATGGATGAAATTGGTTTAGTTCTTTATTGATTAATTAACTAACTAAGTGATTGATGAGCCATGGAAGCATTGACAGGATCCACCAACTTTGTTGAAAGTAAATACTTGTTTGATCTGATTTGTGATATGTAAAGCATGATTTTAAGCATTATAGAAGGAAAATTACATTTTCATTTTTGTTGTACTGTTGAACACAAATATTTGATTCAGGACACATTTTTGGAAGAATGTGGGATAGCAAAACGTTTGTGGCACTTTTGACTACAGTTGTCATTTATCCTAAATTGGTAGTCAATGGGTCCAAGAACTTTTTGGTAACAAGCATTCCTCAAAATTTTGTTCTCTGTTTTGTACCAAGAAAATACATTTATACTGGTTTGGAACAACTAGAGAGTGTGTAATTCAGAATTAACAAATTTGGGTGAACATGTTTTCCAAAATCTACTATGTCGTTCTGAAATAATACTGAAACAAATACTAAAATTAAGTACTTTATGTCTAGTTGATTTATCAACACCATCCGTGTTGCAATAATGAAGAATGATATGTGGTTTCATAACCAGCTTTGTCACCCTGCCAATAAGTAGAGCCCAATAAATACACAATGTTTATCTGCAGATGTTCCTTCACACTTTGATTGTTTTATTTTTCCCTAATGAACAAAAGTCTACCGATTCATGCTAAAATATGACTCAAATAGATCCTCTTAAAAATATTCCAATTGGCTTTGTTCTGCATTCTCTTCCCCTTGTAAATTTGCACAACCAAATCCTCTCAGTACAATGGTCCAATCTGTCTGTGTTGTAAGAATCTTTAAAGTTCTTCCAAAGGTATGTCAACCTATACATTGAGAAAACAACATGCATCAAAAATGAACAGCTGCGTAGCTGTGTCTGGCCAATTGCTGTCCCATGAAAATCTTCAGATAGGAGATTCCGAGCAACAGCTGTTGTGACTGATTTTGCACATATCCATCACTTGCTGGAAAAGACAAACACTGGCAGCAAAAGCGCATTTTAAGATGATATTAACTACTTTAATGTGCAACGGTCTTCTTCTGCCAAATGATCATCTATGGAAAGGAGTTTGTCTAAAGGGGGCCAAAGCGATTTCCTTCAGTTGGTAGTTTATCAGACCAAACAAACCAGTTCCATAATTTAATTCATTTCGAAAGAATCATGACTGTGAAAAAATTACAAACACCATCACCATTTTATTACTATAGACCCCCGTTCAAAATTTTTCCCTCGGCTGTGTTTATGGTTTTAGACTTATTTTGAACTCTTGGCATTTCTCAACACATGAGGCAATAGTTACGTGTTGTTGCATCGAATCAGTATCTCAACAAGCTGCATGGACACATGGGATTCCAAAGCCCCTTCGGAGGTCCAGAGTTATGTACTCAATTTATTTTACCTTTTGTGGTGCCTCATTGACATATGCTTACTGATACAGTACCGGTTAAACTTTTGAGATGAATTGTTTCTTAAAATTAAAATTAACATGTATTTGCACCTCCAGACGGTATGAAGTCAGTTAAATAGACAAAAAATTTCTAAAGCAAATGTGCATGGTTTTTCATAACAAAACTTTTATTTTTTAAATGGATAACTTTGACTGAATATTGAATAAAGAACAATAAGAGAGCAAAATAGATCGGGAATTATTTAAAATTATTTACAAAATATCTCAAGGTGAGATCATAAGAAGCTGCTTGATAAAATCTGGTAAAAATGTTATATAATTATATATTATATAAATATAATATGTTTTATTTTATTATAAAACTTTTGTTGTAACACAATTCTAATTTTCTCTATAACATAATTATTTGAATAACATTTTTATTGTTCAAAATTTCCTCAAAAATTAATGCAACATTTGGAATTTCATAACGTGTACGTAAGTAAGCTTCAAAACCTTTTATTAATCTTGAAATGATTACGTCAATTGACTTTTTGCGTGACTTTTAAATGTTTAATCACAAAATATCAAACAAGATAATGAAAAGTAAGCCACTGTTATCATTTAGACTTTATGCAAACCAGAACGAAAGTTTATCTTAATTTTCCAAAATCCAGATATTAAATTTAATTTCCTGTTTACTGGAGATATGAATGATTTAAAAATCACTGTGGTCAATAACGCAGACATATTATAATATACATTAAAATTGTAAAATGCTAGCAAAACAAACGACTGCAAAGAACTACATGCCAGTTTTTGAGAGAAACACAAGACATATTTATGGAAAAGATTATGTATTTTCCAGTTTCGCAGTGATCTAAAATCCGCTCAGGCGTAGTATATCAGAAAAACAGATTTACAAATTACAAAAAAAAACAGTTTTTCATGGCGTCTGGGATTTGGCAGAAATAAAACAGGCCTACACTGTACATAAGTATAGTTCATATTGCACACACATAAAGAAAACATCTTCCCTGTGGTTTAGTGACCGTTCTTCCAAATTAAACTTGCTTGGAAAGCATTTAAGGCAAATCACAAACAGTTACAAGCATCACTGAAGTACAAAAGGATATTTAAGCTGACAGTTTCTGTGCCTTTGGTAAATCTCACAGTTAGCGTCCTAAAGATTGGGCTTTACACATTACAAAGATTTCAGCATAAACAGCTTCGGCCTCCTCTGTGTGAAATTCTTCTCAGCACATTATGGAGTTCAGGATGTCATGTTGTGACGTAAGTGTCTAGCTGTAAAATTGGAGTACAGCACCACACACATAGTTTGTATGAAAAACGTCTAGGTTACTATTGTAACCCCGGTTCCCTGATGGAGGGAACGAGACGTTGTGTCGAAGAACGACAGTATGGGGTTCGCTCTTGAGAACCAATCGACTCTGACTTTGTTTAAAAGGCCAATGAAATTTGGCGAATGAAATTTGCATGCCATGCCCCGCCCCGGACATCCGGGTATAAAAGGGGAGACGGCGTGCTCATTCATTACCTTTTGTGCTGAGGAACGTAAGGATGACTCACGATCGCTGCAGCGAGCAGCACAGCGACGTGGCACGAAAGGACACAACGTCTCGTTCCCTCCATCAGGGAACCGGGGTTACAATAGTAACCTAGACGTTCCCTTTCTGTCGGTCTCTCGACGTTGTGTCGAAGAACGACAGTATGGGGTTCCTATGTAACACGCCACGGCGCTGTGCTGCGTCACGATCTCTAGCGGAGCGACCCTGACAGGCTCGAGCGGGTCCAATGGTCTGTGCTTCTACGCGAGAGCGTAACCTTCCAGTGGGGAAATGGTAACACGTCCCAGAGCTTTTTGACAAAAAGGTGAGAGGTAACTTACCACCGGTCTCCACGGGCGACGGCCTTCCTATCTCTACAGCGAGATAGCCGCCCGACCGTGAACTGCACTGGGAAACGCGGCCCCTTCAAGGAGGGAGTGCGTTACGGAGGCCACATCCTACCGTAGGGAGGTTAACATGTGGAGATGTACCAATGGTCTCACCTGATAAGGGCAGAAACTCATGGAAAAATTAGTGTGCATTGCTACCTGTATTTTGTGAGCACCACGTGAGGGAGATCACACATTCACCTAATGGGGGAATTCTGGTGAAGGAATTACATCGTACGGGGCCACCCCTGAGGGGGGAGCCACTACGTACGGAGCACTGGCTGAAGAAAGGGCTCACCTCAAAAGGGCAGCTCACTCCGATGTTCAGCCTGGTTACAAGGTCCGCTCCGCCCGGCCTGTTACCATGGAGGTGCTGAGTGATGGAATTAGGTTACCTATACTCGCCCGTAGGGGAAGTAGAGAGGTAGATTAGAGCACTGAACTCACCTGAAAAGGGAAGAAGGCTCTTTCGCAGGCGTACGTCCGGCCAGTGGCTAGTTCTACCTGCGTAAAACCCGAGCTGATACTGGTTCCACCCTGAGGTTATAAAACCTTGCAAAGGTGTTGGACGTAGCCCAACCCGCAGCTGTGCAGATGTCTGCCAGAGAGGCGCCCTGAGCCAATGCCCACGAGGAGGCTACACCCCTAGTAGAGTGAGCCCTCAATGCGAGCGGGCATGGCAGGTTCTGGCATCGGTAAGCCATGGAAATGGCATCCACGATCCAGTGTGCCAATCTCTGTTTGGAGACAGCTCTCCCTCTTTGCTGACATCCATAACAGACAAAAAGCTGCTCAGAGCTCCTGAAGCTCTGCGTGCGTTCCAGGTAGAAGCGTAACGCTCGTACCGGCCACAGCACTGAAGGAGTTGGGTCTTCCTCCCCCGTGGGGAGCGCCTGCAGGTTCACTACCTGATCCCGAAAGGAGGTGGTAGGAACTTTGGGCACGTAGCCGGGCCGGGGTCTCAGGATGACGTGAGATTAATTCGGTCCGAACTGTAGGCACTCGTTGGACATGGAGAATGCTTGTAGGTCCCCTACCCTCTTGATAGAGGTGAGCGCTACTAGGAGTGCTGTCTTCCCCGTGAGACGAGGAAGGTCAGACTCTACTAGGGGCTCGACAGGGGTCTCGGAAAGGCCCGTTAGGACCACATCGAGATCCCAAGAGGGTATAGGGCGTGGATGCGGGGGATTAACCCGCCTCGTGCCCCTGAGGAACTTGGTGACCAGGCTATGCTGTCCGAGATACTTACCTTCCACCAGCTCATGGTGTGCGGCAGCACTGCACTGATCACACATACTCCGGGCTCTTCACTGTGTGAGGAGCACCAGGACGAGAAGATGCGCCACTTTGCAGCGTACACACGCCTCGTGGTTGGTGCCCTTGCCTGAACAATTGTGTCCGCCACCGCCGGAGGCAATTCGTTCAGGATCTCCTCGTCCCGTCCAGGGACCAGACATGGAGATTCCAGAGGTCTGGTCGCGGGTGCCATACCGTACCCTTCCCCTGGGACAGAAGGTCCTTCCGCAGGGGAATGGGCCAGGGGGGAGCTATCGCTAGAGGTATTAGCTCTGTGAACCAAGCCTGGTTGGGCCAGTATGGCGCAATTAACAGGACCTGGTGTTCCTCGTCCCTGACCTTGCACAGGACCTGTGCAAGAAGGCTCACTGGGGGGAAGGCGTACTTCCACCTGTCCCGGGGCCAGCTGTGCGCTAGGGCATCCGTGCCGAGGGAGCCCTCGGCCAAGGAGTACCACAGGGGGCAATGGGTGTTGTCTGGTGAGGCAAACAGGTCCACCTGTGCCTGACCAAACAGTTCCCATATCAGCCGGATCGTCCCAGGATGGAGTCGCCATTCTCCTCGAGGCGGCGTCTGACGAGAGAGCGCGTCGGCTGTCTGGTTCAGGTAGCCTGGGAGAAATACGGCTCGCAGAGATCTTATTTTCTGCTGACTCCAGAGGAGGAGGCGTCGGGCAAGTTGTGACAAGCGGCGCGAGCGCATTCCGCCTTGGCGGTTGATGTACGCTATCGCGGCCCTGCTGTCGGAGCGGATCAGCACATGCTTGCCTCTCACTAGAGGTAGAAACCTCCTGAGGGCGAGCATGACCGCTAATAACTCCAGGCAATTGATATGCCAGTACAGTCGGGGACCCGTCCATCGACCCGAAGCTTGCCCGTTGCACACTGCTCCCCAGCCCAACAGGGAGGCGTCCGTTGTCACCACAACGTGCCTCGAAACCTGTCCGAGGGGTACTCCCGCTCGTAAAAAGGTCCTGGAGGACCATGGGGCCAGGGTGCTCCGACACTGAGGCGTGATGGCAATCCGCCTGGTGCCTGTGCGCCACGCGCTCCTCGGAACCCGACTCTGAAGCCAATGCTGAAGTGGTCGCATGTGCATCAACCCGAGTGGGATAACCCCAGTCGTGGATGCCATATGCCCCAGGAGCCTCTGAAAATATTTCAGGGAGACCACTGGACGCCTGAGCTTGCTCAGGCTTCGCAGCAAGGCTTGAGCACGCTCCTCCGTGAGTCGTGCAAACATGGTGACAGAGTCTAGTTCCATACCGAGATAAGAGATGCTCTGCACTGGGGCGAGCTTCCTCATCTCCGGGTTGACCTGTAAACCCAATCGGTTTAGGTGCTGAAGCACCATGTCCCTGTGTGTACATACTAAATCTCGCGAGTGAGCCAAGATGAGCCAGTCGTCGAGATAGTTTAGTACACGCACGCCCCGCTCTCTGAGGGGGGATAGTGCGGCTTCCGCGACTTTCGTGAAGACGCGGGGAGATAGGGACAGCCCGAAGGGCAGGACCTTGTACTGGTACGCCCGACCTTCGAAGGCGAACCGTAGGAACAGTCTGTGCCGAGGAAGTATCGAGACGTGAAAGTACGCGTCCTTCAGGTCGATCGCCACGAACCAATCCTCGTGTCTGACAGACTCGAGGATGCGCTTCTGTGTTAGCATTCTGAACGGAAGTCTGTATAGACACCTGTTCAGTGAACGCAGGTTCAGAATTGGGCGCAGCCCTCCACCTCTCTTGGGGACAATGAAGTACGGGCTGTAGAAGCCCGACGACATCTCGGTCATGGGAACGGGTTCGATCGCTTCTTTTGCCAAAAGAGTCGCCACCTCTGCCCGAAGGACGGCGGAATCCTTCCCTTGTACCGAGGTATGAAGGATTCCCCGAAATTTGGGAGGGTGTCTGGCGAACTGGATCGCATAGCCGAGACGGATCGTTCGGTCTAGCCACCGCCCCGGTCTGCCTAGCATGGACCATGCGTGCAGTCGTTGGGCCAGCGGGACCAGAGGAACGATCTCCTTCACCATCTCCATGGAGGGGGGTTCTGTGGCTCTCAGGACAGCCGCTCTGCCTGGGGACGGATCCCCTAGGGGCTTGCTGTCCCGAGTACTTACCTGCCTGTGGGATTTGCAGTGTAGCACACCGTCTGTTTGAGCGTGTGTCTGACTGCAATTCCGCCGATGTGACGCAACGTCTAGTCGTGACGCACTGTTGGGTCGGACTGACGAAACGTCTTGCAACCGTACACCGTCGCTCGGAGAGTGATAACGGTTGAGTTTTAAGACCAGAGGAGGAAACAACCCTTTTTGAGAGGAAGTGGGCGCCAGGCCCTGAAAAGGGTCTGGCACGAGTTGGGACGTGGAAGGACCGTCCCGCACCGGCCACTTTGGAGATCGAATGTCCTGGGCCGGGCATGGTGGTGTCTCCTCCACAGCCCGCTCCACCTGGGGTATGTCAACGCAACCCCTTGCTGCCCCCCCATCGAGGGAAGTGAGGGTGGAAGAGCCCGTCTGCCGTGTACGCGCCGAGAACGGCGCATTCCACGACTTCGTAATCTCTTCGTGCACCTCCGGAAAGAATGGCACTGGGATTGGGCGTGGTTTGAACCCCGCCCGGATCCCAGGTACCATGCGTCCAGCCGCGAACGTTGGGGTGACGGCGGGGCCGTACACTGAAGCCCAATGCTCGCGGCGGCCCGGGAAAGCATGGCCGCCATCTCAGGATCCGGATCATCCCGGGACTTAACCGCCGGAGGCGGAAGCTCGTCGGCGTACCGTCTCTCGCACGAGGCACACATCATGGGTGTCCCCATCTAGGACAAGCTTGCCGCAACCAAGGGAACAGCTATGCGCCATGAGGCAACACGCTGTTTAGAAAATTGCTCTTTTAAGAAAGAGAAGACACTCTCTGTCTTCTGCTGGACGCTCAGGGGAGCCGAAGATGGACAGTCCGCTGCAAACCGCGTCGTGACACCAGCAGGAAGATGATCGCCAGAAGTCGATTCTTGCTTCAGACTCGAAGTCATCCGCCAGGTTCCGAAGAACAAAAGGTAATGAATGAGCACGCCGTCTCCCCTTTTATACCCGGATGTCCGGGGCGGGGCATGGCATGCAAATTTCATTCGCCAAATTTCATTGGCCTTTTAAACAAAGTCAGAGTCGATTGGTTCTCAAGAGCGAACCCCATACTGTCGTTCTTCGACACAACGTCGAGAGACCGACAGAAAGGGAACACATTTCTATGTTTATAATATTTTTTCAAAATATGACTATGTGTCACTGATGCATAAATTTAGAATTTTCCAAAATTTTCAGATTTTTGGCTGGATGTAAAAATAAATGGTATTACTGAGCCCCACAAAGGAGGATTAAGCATATAACTTAAAACAAGAAAATACATCTGACCAGGGCATGCATCTGACCTGTTTTAAATCCGTTGCCAGCTTTTACAAACTGATCACAAACAGAAATGAGACGCTTAATAAAATGAATCAACAAAGCGCATGTGTCCCTTGTGTTAGACAATGTCTCCAGATGCAGTGTTGTGAAAGTGTATCAAAACCCTATGATATATTGTTGTGCTACATTCTTGAACGAAATCGATTTGATCGGTTCACGATGGAAATTGCCATTAAATTTATTAATAGTCGTACTTATGGTTTTTGTTTTTATATAATAAATAATTTGGAGACTGCAAGATCAATTGAATCCGACTTTACAAAAACATTGTAGTTTTGCTTTAATTAAAACAGTGTGTTTTTAACTAAACAGAGTCCATATATTTTACTTAAACTTTTACGAGACTGTATCTGCCTGCCCCATGTTTATCCTTGGAATTTTGCCTTTCCATGATTTAGAATTTTTTTTAACTGTGAGCTTCAAAAGAACTCTTTTTCATGCAGAATATTAACACACAAATCATTCCAAATATTCAGATAAAATGTCATATTAACCAAAGTCTAAGCTATTTTCTTCACTACATATTCAAACATCTGCATCACATATTTAACAATTGAAGCTTTAAACAGACCTGTTAAGCTACTGGCTCCTAAAAAACAAAAAATAGCTATAAAAATCATAAACTACAATGAAAAAATTAGTTGTTTGAATTATTATTGGATTATATTGTATGGATGTACATGAGAACATTAAGTAATCCCAACAATCAATTTTTTCAGTGTATAAGAACATATTGTCCTTCGAAACATTATTTAGCTCTCCAAGACGATAGATATTGACACCTCAAACATTTCAGCATTACGATAATGATTCAATTCAATCTGTTAATTTATCATTATTTTATTATTAAAAGCCTCATTTGAACAAGCAGTTACATTTTTAATAACTCAAAAATGCAGGTGAAATATAAAAAATGAACGATTCATTCAAGAAAATAAACAACAGTAGGAAAATGTGTAGATGGATGTTTTGTGAGGAATAAGTACATGGAGAGAGTTAAATTAAAGGTACCTTGTATCTATATTTTTGGTATGACATCAATGCAACTCATTGTTAGAAATGTAATCGACCTATATCGATGTGTTGTTACTAGCAAAATTCATCCCAACTGCCAAAATGTTACCAATTTGTGATGGGATTTTTTTATAGTGTGAGCTCTCTGTCAGGTTTCAGGGGTCAGATAAGGCATTTTACAATAAATACAGGACTGGGATTGGCCCGTTCAGCTTAGACCCCAGCTAGACGACCCTACAGATCACGGATTGACATACTTTTGTGTGTGTTGCTGTGTTTATAAATATGATCCATTTACATACTGATTATTACTAGCTATAGAAACGCTCATCAGTAGGCTGCAGTTAGAAAAAACAATTAAAATAATGATGTGTGACATCATTTTAAATAAATGGTAAACGTTAGACATTAAAAAAGCGTTAAAATAACAGTTTGAAAAAACAAATTTATAAAGTGGAACAAAAAAAAGGAATGACTTAACTTTACTCAAGAAATCACAAGTGTAAACAGAAACAAGCGATTATTTGTATGGCAGTGAATCATTTGTTTAACGTGTATAGTTGAATATATGAACCATCCGAATGAATCGATTCACTAAAGCCTTTTTAAGTGAATCGTTTATTTGACATGGAAAAAGTTCTTTAAATTCACCATCATACTTCCGGCTTGTCAAAGTTTTCTCACGTTCACAAAGGTTCATTGTATGTGGGGAAAGATAGAGACTTTTAGAAAGAGAGCAGATGTCACAGACACTTGGCCTTGTCTGCCAAACTCGTGTCCTTCTCATTTTTCAGGATTGTGTGCTTATGTTTGGAGAGTACAGTGGAAGGATCCCCCACAGGTCATCTACTGGGAAAGTTCTCTGCTCCAAAACCCTAATGGCTTTCCCATATGTCATTGGTATAAATGAATCTTTACAGTTTTTGGTTGATGTGATTTGTAAATTGGAAAAAATGCAAGTGTAAACAGTTGGTCTAAAGTTCTGAAAATGACATGAATGTTTCCTATAGTTTATCATTTTCATTGAAATGAAATGAACTACCATGATCAAAATCTGGACACAATTCAAATGTTCATGTTTCCGTCTGGTAAAAACGGCGCTCTTTCTACATAATGCTTGTTAAAACTGTTTAGAGATTCATAAGTGGATTTCTAACCAATATTATTTGAAGAAGATGGATATTGTGGGAAATGTTTCATAAAAGCCTGAGAAACATGGCTTAAAAATGCTGAATGTTGAAACTGAATGTTACAACACTCCCCAATCTCCCTTAACCTACATCTGCACATTGCATGACTTAGAAAAAGGCCGAATAATGGCACGAAACTGCAGGCTCACAATGTTTTGAAATTTATAGACATTGGTTTGCATTAAGACAGACAAAAAAATTGTCTTTATTTTCTCATCCATGATAGTTCAAACCCGTTATTGTACTGCAGAATACCAAAAAAGATATTTTGAAGAATGTTGGTAAATGGCACCCTGCCTTAGTTTTGTTTTCATACAGAATAAGTAAAAGCTGTCTGTTGAAGAAAGTCTTAAAGATAATAAAGACAGTAAATAATGCTGTACATTTTTAAAAAAGTTTATAGACTTAAATTTGAGGGTACATATCACACCCCTAATATGTGTGTCTGGTACACAGAAACAATATGCATACCAAGAGACCTTAAAATATTTTTTAATCAAGATGTGCAATCTTAAGAATGCAAATGTCATCTCAATGCGATGTTTTATTGGACCTCTACGCCCCAACCTTAGGCCAAGTATACGATTTCACTCAAAAAGTAATTTTACAACTTTGAAGCAATTATTATCTATTATTATTCTTCATCTGTTTTAATCTTCATCTGTTTCTGGAACTCCTCCTCCTGTCCTACACTTGATTGTAAGAAAAGTTTGAGAACAGTTAGCCACGTAGATGGGGTTCCCTGTGTTGCTTGTGGCCAGATTTCCACTACAGCATGTGTGTCGTGAGAGGGAGGGCCAGATGACTGCAAAAACAGAACGCTCTTCCAGATCTTTGTCCCTGTTTTCATACCACGGCAACTGTTTGGGGAACAGTTATTATATAACATAATTTATGCTTTTTGATGCTCGTTTGTATTGTTCTTTATGCCTAGCTGAAGGAAAACATCTACTCTATATACAGTGTTCTTGGATTCTGAATAAGAATAAAAAAAAGATTCTCTTACGATAATCAAACACAAAAATAGATGTCTGACTCGGAAAAGCACCATAAAGTGATCCCTATGACCTGAGAGGATCCAGTTTTTCCTTGAAAAAGTGAATAGAAAATTGCCGAAACAGATGTTGCCTCCATCAGCTTTCACAATGCGATGCAGGCCTGTGAATGTATGAAATCATTTTCAACCTCAGTTTGTTTTACCTAGAATTTAATAGCAGGATTCTTCACAATTTAACAAAATAATTTCACGGAAATTACGGAAACGCATATGACACATCAGCCGCCTACAAGACCGCAGATTTAAATCTGGTGTGACTCCATTTCTGTCCTCACATTCTTAAATAGAATACTGAAGTCAAAACAGAACGTGTTTACATTAAAGTATCCATGCTATATATTATATAAACGTATTCAAGCATTTGCCCAATGTAAACATTTTTGCTACAGAGATCTCTGTTTTGTTGCTTGGGGCATTCTTACATGCGTGCTAGCATATTCAGTTTAATATAAAGCTAATGGAATTCGAGATCCGTGCCAGTCACACTTTTATATTACAGCAGGGGCTTCATGCCAAGAATTTGTTACAGTCTCTAATGAAGAAATGTTGGCACATGTTTCGAACAAGCTGATATTGGACCAGTTTAAACTGATTCAGGGGCAGAAGATTCGACTTTTTGCATTTCTTTAGCTTCAAGTAATCCCAGCAACAAATCCATAGATCAAGACTTAACATTTATTAAAGCAAAGCACAAATTGAAGAGCTCATACTGAGATAAAAAAAAAGTAACAAGTAGACAAGTCACAGAATAGATCATAGAAGTTCCTGAGTTTTACCATGACTGTTTCAGTGGTTATAAATACTGTTTTGAAAAGGGTGGATATGATAGAAACATTACTTAGGAACTTGTTTTCCCAACAGAAAAAAGAAAAACAGGAAAAAGTTGAATTATATATAAGTTTTATTATTATATAAGTTTCTATTATATTACATAAACAGAAGACATAAATCGTCTTTTTATTTTGACATTTATTATCTTAAGTATAGCATACAAGTTAGAAAAACATTCATGATGAATGCACTGCCAAATCGCATGTTACGCCATATTTTTACAGTATTTTTGGGGGTTGAAGAACTATTGTGACTATTGACATTTTTGACAGGTTATTAGAAGTTATTTTCTGTGACAAAAATGTTTCTAATGTTCTGCATGCATCTGCAATCACTTCAAGGAAAAGATCTGTATTTCCATTAATGAACAGAGCCTGGAAAGGTTTTCTTTGTGCACGGATGATGGACAGATTAGAAGTAACTTCACCTCTTGTTTAAGGAAAGCATGTATATACATTCTCACCATTTAGAGGTGCGTGAACATCTGACATCCTGAATAGTAAAGAATAGAAGTTAATAAAAATAAAACTATTCTGATTTTAGTTATCACTCTTCTCGTTTTCTTTTCTTTTTTTATATTTACAAGATTTGAAGAATTGTCTTCCTTGACGTTTGAGGCAATACAAATGAGCACAATGGGCATTTTTAAAAATATCTTCTTCCGTGTTTCTCAAATTAAAGAAAGTCATACAGGTTTAAGTTGCCCATGGCTTCTTTTGCAAACATTTTTCAAAATAAGTATTTTGTGAGTGATTGTTTTATTTATCTTTATGGACTATATATGTCAACACTACATTAAATATAACAACAGGATCTTTTTGTTAAACAAGGTATGACACGTTGTAAGACAAACCTTTCCAAATTTTGTTTAGCACAGAGAACAGTTCAGTGAACTATCAAAGCCCAAATAGTCCAAAATGTATTGAGTTGTGTATACAGTTGACATACTGTATATGTGCAATACTACTATACTGTACGTCTGGACAGAATTATTCAGATTTTGGTTGTGGTTTTCATACCCTCTGCTTGCCTGATTATAATAATTTATGTGGCTGATAGAAATCAGTCTTACTTATCTAAAAGCTTTACTAATTACCAAACTTTGTTGTTTAATATCTGCTCCTAAAGTCTCCATGTCAACTGGCCCCACAACAGATACATTTCATAAGATTTACGCATACGGAACATATAATGACTGGCTCTGGAGAGGTATTATGTCAATTAAAAGGAACAGGTCTTTGTGGGCCAGATCGCATGTGCTACAGTTTAAGATCGAAATCCAGACCACAGTTTTTCACAAGACAGATCATTTTAATTTTTTGACAGTCCCAGCTGGAACAGAGGACACATGGATGCCAGAAAGATTTACTGAACATGATGTGCCCCTTTCTGAAGGACTTTGTGTAGTTCTCCTGGTAGTCCTGGAAATCTGGTAAGAACAGATTTCTTGAGATAACAGTTTAATTTTGACATGACTTTCACTAATCTCAGAAATTTGTGCGCAGGTCACCATTGACATCATTCTTTTGGAAGATGTTTATTCTGAATTTTCTTCAAGGCTGTGTCTGATTAATAGGCTTGTCCCTGGAATTTAAACCTACTGTCATTCTTTATTAAATGTTTGTAGCTCCTGTGCTTTATCTCAAAAGAACACATATGCATTTCTAAAAATATCCACACAGAAACAGATAAGAGGATTAGACATTTTAGTTTAAAGTATCAGATATTTATTCTGATAGATTCCAGTTCCTAGACTTTTGATTCCATTTCTCATGCGATTCTGGTTTTTGAAACTTATCATTTTTCAGATGAGCTTGAGGAATATATTGCAATACTTGGAACATTATTATTGTTAATATTCATTGTCGTCGTATTAACACCTCAATTAAAAAACATATTTTGACATGGTAAAGACACAGGCCTTATCACCATTTTCTATAAAGCTTTAGATATGCTAAGAATCATCATGTAAATAATAACATTAAAGATAACAATAATAAATTTGTATCTTATTGTTATTGTAATATTATTACTCTTTGGGATGTCACATCCAGAATAAACATAAGAAAAAGATAATAAACATCAGGGAAATATATTTATATATAGATATAGCATTATTAGACTCACAATAATACACGTCAAATAGACCAAACAACACTTTTATAGCTCTTGCATCTTTTTAAACTCAATATCACACACAGAAAAATACTTGTATAAATATAAAAATGAAAGAAAAATAATTAAAAGTGCGCTGTCCTCACTCTTTCAGATTTCCATTCAAAACACATAGAAAGTCAAAACAAATCTATATGTTTTTTACGAAAAAGACAATGAGAGAATTGAAAGGAAACAGGGTCAACTACATTGACCTGGCACGCAATTGTGTTTAGCTCCGGGTGAACTATAGAGTTAAGCAATCCACTGTTGACTTGAATCCCTACATCACAAATCATTTTCTTATCAACCCATCTCTTGCAGTCGTTTAAGTAATTTAATCACTTAAAATCCACCCCTTTGTAGCACAATTTTTTGAATTATAGTTCTGAGGCTGGAACAAGTTCTGAAGGCTGTATTTCAAACACCTCAAAGCACAATTAAATACAATTATCTCCACATATTACCTCTCCTCATCTTGTAGAGCAAATGCTCCTGCAAGCTCCAGTATGATGAAACCACCCTACTGTAAAGACAATAGAAACCATCTGAGAAATATAAATGGATTTAATGGTTATAATTAGATTTTAATTAGAAACTATGGTATACTGTTAATAGGTTGTGTTGGGGGGATGTTGTCATTAAATCCAGTAATAAAGCAAGTTTAGTAATGGCTTTAATACTCTTAATACAATCCTGATTCAATAGTTATAATGGTAATTGTATTTGTTTTAATGGAAACTATAATGCCATCTCTTTGGATGTGATGGATTATTTTGTGGGTATTTTCTGGCAGATGGGAACTATTAAATCCTATTGGAAAGAAATCTAAAAATACACTACAATTAGATTTTTTTATTGGTTTTAATGGAAAAAGCTAATGGTTTATAATGTTATTTTAACAGGAACTATTAGTATGTCTACTGGGAATCTCTTGTTATTTTCAATAGGGTATAAAAACACCTCACGGTTTATAATGTATTGTAAAGAAAATCATTAATATCTATATTTTCATACAGACTATTTTGCGTTTAAATTTTTTCTTTCTTTTAGTGACACTTTTTTAAAGAATTCACTTAAACTGTTAACATGCTTTAAAAGTGAGGTTACAGATGAATCATTCAGATCTATGAGTATATTTCTCTTACCCACTTTATTCTGTAAGAGTCATACTTTAATGAATAGAACATCCAGTTCTATTCAAGGAACACACTGCTATGAGTAGAAATAATAAACCTAACTAGGATAGTCATTATCACTCTGTGGTATATTTCAGCACAAAACATACAAAGTATTGGGTTTTTATATATTTTGGACCGCCCCAATTATCTAACGGTGCCCCCCAAAGACAAGTGCAGAACTGCCTTCTTCACAGGCATTTTCAAACTAGGAGTGTTATCTATCATCAACATTATGTATCATAAAGAAATCATTTTTCTATTTGCTATAAGCATCTAAAGAGTGTTCGAGGTTTCTTCAAGTGATATTACTTTTGAATCTTGATTGTAAATTGCGTATTTAATATTGTACAAATGAAAAGCTATTTAAAAGTTTCCTGCATCGATTGCATATGTTTCAAAAGACGGGCCCTTGTTTTTCCTCTTTAATGATGTGGTAGTGTTATTTCCCATCTCTGGATGAACAATAAGTAACATATCCAACACAGCCATAAATCAATCCTAAAAAAATTATCTTTGCATGCAATTAGAAAGTTCAATCTCACGCAACATTCCTAATGTGGCTTTAGTTAATTTTCTTCATCTGTTTTGATGCAAAACATAAAATAATATATTATGAGTTAATTAACCGTCCCTTTTGATTGACATTTTCGTGTTTTGTGCCCGTCAAATAGTCAAAAACGTCTATTTGGACCAATAATTTTTACTTTCCAACATTCTTCAAAATATCTTATTTGAACCAGCTTTAAATAAAACAGCAGTTCATCGTCATTGTTATTTTGCAGTACGAAAGATTTTTTTTGCTGATCTTAACTGATGCATTAAAACTACATCTATGTTGCATTTCGAGCAAACTTGTTTGCAACTGCATTTCCCGGGGGAAAAAAGTTTTCCTATCATGTTCCTATCATTGTGAACTCTGGTTTGCAGTTGCAGTTGGTGAGCATATGGTTCACATTTGATCCAGTGCACACCGCTGTGTGCAAATCTGTGTAAATATACAATAAACCCTTAAGCAGCCTTTTTATATAGAAACTCAGATGTCAAACATGACCAACTCAATCCTCCAGACACCTTGGTGACCTCGTGATATTTTTCAAGTAACACAAAGTAAATAGTTGCAAGTATGTGTTGATAAAAATATTACTTTAATGAAACAAAAGTAAAATATAAGCTACACATATGTGTTGCTTGTAAACAAAGTTTGTGAAACCTGGATTTTCCCAAGTACCACAAGAAAGATTTACTTTGCAATAATCTTGTCTTTCCTTGTTCGATTTATGTGAATTCCTTCTTTTTATTGTACATGCTATGTGATATAGTGCAGCCATATGCTTTTGTTTAGATTTGTCAGTGCTGCGAGGTCATGCCCAGAGTGATGTCATTGCCTTATAGCTGCTTTAGGTCTATTCTCATACTTTTTTTTAAGACATCCAACCTTTATGTGTGTTGTAAATCTCAATTACGTGTGTCTGTGTGTTACACATGTGTCATATTGGTTGTTACTAGTTATTTTGTTAGTGGGAAATGCATTTTGCTGTACATCAGATTTCCGGATGCCGTAACTAATGTTAAACATAAGGTCGGTCTGTCTGTCTGTATCCAGCATCACAAGGCCTTTTCAGTATTTTTCCAACATCTGCTTAAAACAACGAAAGAGCCGTCCCACGTCTAACTTGCATACCACCTGCTCCAGGTGTTTTCCAAAACATTCCAGGGCACAAAAAATACACCAGGCCAATATACTGAACATAACTTCAACAGCTTCAAGGTTCACATTGCAAATGTTTAGAGATATAGAGACCTCTGCTGTTCTCTTGTTGATACGTCTCTCATGTGTCATCTATGGTCTAGGGGTATAAGGGTTTATACTCACATTTTCATACTCACATGTACAGTATATGTACATTTATTGCTGAAGTGTGGGTCTATTTGGAAATGAATGGATGTGAGCATGACAGAAAGGGAGTAGGCCGAAAAAAACTCAAACCTGTAATGTTTATTTACAGTGTCAAGTTGTGGGAATTGTGAGAAATGAAAAGAATTATATTTACAGTATAAACAGTGTCTTGAACAAAAATTCTTAAAGAAACACTTAACCAAAAATATGTTTGCCTTTGAGTTATTCCAAATCTATAAGAGAAATGTATTTGAAAGAATGCTTGTATAGAAATTGTTATTTGACCCGATTGATTAGTATAGCAGGAAAAATACTTTACTGTTACTTTTCAGTCGAAAAGAAAATTTGATATTTTAAAGATTGTAGAACAGGAAGATTGTCTGGGGTGCTTTTGACTAAATTTATAACTTTACTTTTATTGGTAGTCAGTTGTGTCCAAGAATTATTTGCATTATTTATATATTCAAATCTTCATTTTTGGGTGAACTCTCCCTTAAATGAATTAATGTTACATTTAAAATGGTCAATTATCATCTAGTATCTTTATAACTAAATTTTATTAATCCAATTTTTCCAATGCCGATATTTAAGAGCATGCATAGCAATTCATATGACTTACATTACACTAAATTAGATAATGGTGACATCTGTAATATTTTTGCACATTTATTCATTTTAATAAGACATGCAGCATTTAAATATGCACTTTTTTATTTATTCACTTTTACACACATTAACATAACATTGCAATTGAAAATTAGAAGAAAGACAGAAAAATAAATAAAATAAATAAACACATCACACAACAACAAGTGAACATTAAATTAAAATAATACAAAAACACAAAAGTGAACATTTATTAATTTTTTTGTTGCCTTGTGGTTATATGAAGTGGATAAAGATTAATGTAAATTTGAATAAATTCTTAAACAAAATAAAACTGGGGATAGATTTCAAACACAACCATAGTGAGTCCACATGACTCTTATCTCAACGGTGCAGTAGTAACCAATCAGGAACGTCGACTGACAACACGTGATAATCCCGGAAGTGAATGCGGAGTCGATGCTCTATGTGGCCTGTTCAGTGAAAAACGTCTTGATCTATCACGTCACACACAGGCACGCGCGAGTCAAGAGGCTGTTTACCTGTCAATATCTCTTCAACACTTGTTAAACTTCATTTAATTCGTCTGCTGGTGAGTTACAAATGCACTTAAACACTTATAAAGTGAATGTGATAAGAAATTTGATTGTTAGCCGACGGTGGAGTTTGAATGGTTAAAAACGTATCAGTGTTTACATCATTTGCTAAACTGGGTTTGCTAAAGTTAACCTGGTTAGCATGTGACGTGACGTATGTCTGTGACGTAATGACATTGTGTGTGTGTGTGTGTGTGTGTGTGTGTGTGTCTGTCTGTCTGTCTGTCTGTCTGTCTGTCTGTCTGTCTGTCTGTCTGTCTGTCTGTCTGTCTGTCTGTCTGTCTGTCTGTCTGTCTGTGTGTGTGTGTGTGTGTGTGTGTGTGTGTGTGTGTGTGTGTGTGTGTGTGTGTGTGTGTGTGTGTGTGTATAGAAATAGGATATGTGATGTCACGTGACATCCTAGTATGTACACTTCTCAGACTGACAGATGATCACATGATGATAGATTGACATGTATGTTCCTTTAAATACAATATCAGATGTTTAAGGTAGTAAACACAAAACAACCATCCTGACAGATACATATATACATTATATTAGACAATATGTATTGTAAACAATGTGTGAAGAGTTCTCATTGTGTTCTTCTTCTTCCAGGCATGGAGCAAGCCAAACAAGAGGCGTTCGATCAAGCCAGGCAGCAGGTGATCAAAGATGGCTACGAGAGGGCGTTTGAGTGCATCAATAAAGGTCTTTCTGCGGATGAGTCAGGGAACAAAACCCAAGCGCTGAAACTGTATCAGCAAGGACGTCAGCACCTCCTCCGGGCCATGAGCGTGCCCTCCCAGGGCGAGGATTGCGTGGGTCCCTCGTGGGAGTCCGCCAGACAGATGCAGCGTAAGATGCAAGAGACCCTTGAAAACATCACCACCCGCCTCGCCATCCTGGAGACCGCCCAGGACCTCTCGGCCGAGAACGCACCCAACACGGCGCCACGAAATCTCTACCCCGACGTTCCCAAATCAAGGCCAGAGAGGCCGGCCCCAGCGGGGGCTTCGGGAAACGTTGCGGGGGACCAGCCGCCCGCGTACACTCCACAAGCCGCTGACGGCCACCTGAGCATTTCCTACGGGACTGACTCGGGGGAACTTTCGCTCGTGGGCGACGAGTTTTACAGCAATACGACTTGTTCTACGCCTTCTCCTCAGAGTCTGGGAGAGGATGGAGAGGAGCTCTTTTACCTCCCTCAAGGGGTGCAGATCTTCTTTGTGACCCCAGAGGGACATGTCAGCGCTCCCTCTTACCCAGGGTACCTGCGCATCGTGAAGTTCACCAGCGGGTGCTCGGATAGGTTTCCGAACAGGCCACCTGGTTTCCTGCAGGTGAGAGATTATAGTGAATTTGTATGTGATTGTGCCTTGTGAGTTTTGGGTTACAGTGGCTCTTCTTTTTATTCAATTCCATCATTTGGTAAGAGCAGTCTGGGTTTGTTTTACTGCCATGATGTCCTGTAACCTACTTTCACAATCCTTGTCAAACTCTTGCAAAGGTTATAATTTCCTTAAATTGAACCTTGACGAGAGACGTACTCCGTACTCTCCCAATGGACTACACAGTTATTATTTTACGATAAGGTCTGATTATATAGTGATAACATGCCTGATGTAAACAGAGTTGTGAAATCATCAATGAATTATTGGTACAGTTTAGTCACAATTGATATGAAAAGTAAATTCTGCTTTCTGATAAGGTCTTACAAAGTTTAGAGAAACATATAAAGCAAATAAACTTTCCACACTGACACTGAGGTTGTGTATTAGCTGTAAGCTGGATAAAGAAGCACTGTACTTTTGGATTTGACTGTAATCCAATTTAACGCAAGCAGTCATGAGGGAGGATGAACGTTATTAAGATTTTCTCTTCTTTCACCCTGTCACACGTGCAAACTTTGGAAGGACCTCAAATCTTTTTTTTTTCTTTGGAGAGCCGCGTTAAAATTCTGACATAAAAAATGACTTGCATAGATCCAACGTTTTATTCCAATTTATTTAACTTAAATGTTTCAGTTTATCTCAAATAAATAATTTTGAATATATGACCCTTTGAAAATCAAGTTAAAGCGGGAATATATAATTCTGAGAAAACAACTATCACAGTTGGATTTCAGCTATAATATCACTATAATTTCAATGTTTGACATGGATTTTTTCATTCAATATTGAAAAGACCAAATATATATTTCATTATATATTTCAATATATATTTGCTCTTTACATTATGTAGAATGATTTTATGTAGAAAACGGTAAATCACAAAAAATAATTTTAAAGGCGGGGTCACATATCAATAATGTTATCCTTTTTGGTGCTCAATTGATCAAACTTCAAAACTAACATGAATCCATGATTTATACAAAATAGGGTTCTCACTCTGGATGCTCCAGAGATGAACATGTGGTTTAATTTACACTTTTATATTATATTAAAATATTTCTATGCACTTGTTTGCAAAAGAAAGTATTTTGAATAAACAACTGCGGCCCCCATTGGCTTTGGCATTGGTTTTCTTTTCATAAACTTGAAGCCTGACTCATATTTTCCATTTTCAGGTGTGTGACTGGATTTACCCCCTTATGGCCACTGACTCTCCAGTCCTGCTCTGCAACACAGGGGTCTTCATGTTCCCAGACATGATGGCCCCCATCCCCGGCTCCTACGTTGGCGTGGTCCTCTCCTCTGAACTTCCCCAGAAGGAGCGTGAGCTTTTCCAGGCACTTCTTTCTCAGATGACTGACCTGCGTGTCCAGGTGAGCTGCACCCACGTCCCTTGCAGCCCTACCTTAAGCACACCAGGGGCAGCTGAGGAATCTGTGGAGGTGTGGCGGATCAACCTTGTATCTCGCATGCTTTCTCCCGCTGCTTGGTCATTAACTTCAATGTTTTGTTGTTGCTGTGCGTGTATGGTATTTTTTTATTTTTTTATTTTCTTATCTTCAGGAATTTACAACCTTTCACATATTCTAGATAAATAATCACATAATTTTGTAAATGCAAGGTGCCTTTATTTGTGTTGGTTATTGTCTTTGATTGGGCTGATGCATAAGCTTATATGCATTGGGGACATATAAGTACATTTGCTTTATTAACCCATTTATATTTTTACAGCTTACTGGTGCATTTGAGAGGCTAAGAGATTTATTTAAGGTACTAAAGCATTGTAATGACTTTGCATGAAAAGTGCACTAAGTAGTAGTGCACTTAGAAATTGTTGAGAAAAGAATAGCTGTTCATCAACAGTTATTGACATTCCAATTATGAATGGAAACTAACTTTTAATGGACTTGACTGTTCATGTGGTTGTTACAATGCCTCTAAGCTTTCTGCTGCTTGCACGGCTTCTTACACAGAATTACTTTACATTTCGTGTATGATTTTTATAACTCTGGCTTGCATTGAGTATTTGAGTTTGCCCTCACCAGAGCTGTAATGCTTTTAGCAGAACATATTTAAACACATATTTTACAGTTTCACTGTTTACAAGAAGTCCTCAGAAAGCTGAGCCTTTATAGCTTTGGTTCTGATTAAGACATTTATATACATCAACATGAGACGGATTTGCCAATATCGCATATCCCTATATCTGTGTTTTTGAAGTAATTTTACAGGCATTTTAGGCAGCTTTAAGAAGTTTTCTTCATATAAAGAAAGCTGCTACCAAGTGCCACCCTCCTCCGTAAAGGATGGAGCAACAACAAACAGCCGCATTGTTGTGGAAATAACAGGTTGTTGTCCTAAATCCTGCTGACTCGTTGGCTCAAGAACTGTGTTTAGACAATGAAGGATTTTTAGCAAGAGGAAAAATCTAGAAATTCACATTTTCACTCTATACATAACTTTAGGGAATGTTCATAGGCTTGTCCTTAAGTCACTACTTGCTTGTAGTAACACCTTGAGCCTGCTTCTGCATTCTTTATGATGCTGTGTTGTAACTGTTGCCCACTATCGTGTGTCCCCAAGGCATCAGATGGCGCAACGGATACCATCAATCTGGGGCAAAAGGTGCCAATGGGGCCACCTGAAGCAATGCCCCCTTCTGCCGAGGAGGAGAAGGTACTTCCTGAATGGAGCGAAAAGGTGGCACATGGAATTCTGACAGGTAGGATAAGGAGTTTAAAATACAGAAAGCGTTGTCTCATGCCTAACAATATCTCATGAGTGTGATTAAATCTGTGTTAATGTTTTGGATATAACTTGTGGAATGCAGATATTTGCAAATATTTCATCCCCCCCTTGAATAGTCTACGGAAATGCTATATATTATCGGCATTATAACAACTGTATTGACAGGTGCTTCGTGGCTGAGCTGGGGCTTGGTGAAGGGTGCAGAGTACACAGGAAAAGCCATCCATAAAGGTGCATCCAAGCTACGAGACCATATCACTCCAGAGGACAAACCAACCCAAGTCAGCCCAACCGTAGCTAGAAGTCTTAGTGTAGCAAAACAGGCCACTGGGGGTGCAGTGAAGGTCAGCCAATACCTTGGTAAGATCTTACTTGTTCTTTGTATGCAGTGCCTTTTCAGTTATCAGTATAATGTGCTCTTCTATGACTGTTTCTATCTTTTGAAGTTATAATTGTGTTCCATAGTGGATGGATTGTGTACAGTCGCTGGCCATGTTGGCCGAGAGCTGGCACCTCATGTAAAAAAGCACGGAGGGAAGCTTATTCCAGAGTCTATAAAGAAAGATAAAGACGGTCGCTCTAATATTGACGGTGCCATGGTGGTTGCAGCCAGTGGAGTTCAAGGTAAAATAGTTCACCTTAACTAAAAGTTACCTTAACTACAATTTTATGAGGCATGATTGATCACTATAGGATAATATTATATATTCATTGTTCCATTGAATGAAACAGAAGATATGTACGGATACATTTAGAATATTAAGATATTAAAGAAGATATTTTGGAATATTTGGAATTAAGGAAAACCAAAAAGTTCTGGTACACCTTTGACTACTACGTACGTTTTTTCTATTATGGTATGCACAGTTGTTAACATTCTTCCAAATATCTTCCTTCGTGTTTAACAAAACAAAGAAATAAGGGTGGAGTACCACTTTAATGTCTTGCCATCTTTAAGTGAGTGAAATTGTATTTCAATGCTATGCTGGTTTTAATCCCATCAGTCAAGTTTTGATCTAGCAAAATAATAAGGGTACCAGTGTTTTGTGGATGTGATTAAGTCCGAAACTAATACTGAACAGAAATGTTTTGTTTTGCTTTTAAAAGGATTTGCAACAATGTGGACTGGGTTGGAGGTTGCAGCAAAAAACATTGCAAAGAGTGTCGCTACAGAGACTGTTAGCACGGTGAAACACAAGTAAGTGATTCCTCCAAGCTGTCAAGGCTTTCCAACTGCTATGAACTTGATCATACTAATTGCAGTTGCACTCAGAGGGAAAAGAAAAAGCACTCACACACATTTCTTGCATATTTATTTTCAGATTTAGGGGTCTAGAGATTTCAGACCATTCAAAAGAAAAAGAGTAGTAATGTTTTCCCTTTACCCTTTACAAACGGCCTTTATGCTGAAAAGCATGGCTGAAGCTGATATGTGTTGCTTATCTCACGACTGTCTGATTTGGTCAGCTCCTGCATGTAATGTTAATGATTTTTTATTCCTAATAATTCTAAGACCTCCATTAACATCCATTTTTTTATGTGTGCTCGGATCCACAGTTTAATGAAATGAGTATTTGCATCTGACCATAAGCGAGTTTGGCTTTGCATCAATAATCAGTGCAAGTGAAAGAGATTTTTATCAATACAAACACTGTATAACAAAAAATATAAAATATATATCTATAATAAATATAGAATACTAATGATTGATAATGATGGAGTCCAAGGTTATTTCAGTGAAGTATTAAGTAAATATAAATTTTATAATTTTTCAGAATTTGAGCGAATTGATATTACATCCCACCCTAAAGAATGAATGTATTTGAGATAAAAAATTCCTGCAAATTACAAACCATTGAACCTTTACAAACTATGCATGGGAACCATCTCCCTAAATCTGAATTCCTGCATGAATGTTAAACTGCTTTGCTCTGCTTTGATAATCTCCTAAAACTCTTTCATTCACCTCTCTATCTCTCATCACCCTTATACTCAATCTGGGCTCTAATCAAGGTATGGGGCTGAAGCGGGCCAGGCCACAGATCACGCCGTCAACTCGGCCATCAATGTGGGCGTCACGGCATTCAATATCGACAACCTGGGAATCAAGGCCATGGTCAAGAAGACGGGCAAAGAGACTGCTCATGCCATTCTGTCAGACTATAAGGTCAGGGAGCCAGATAGTCAAGTTGAAAAACAAGACCAAAAATAGATGAGAACGTTCGGACCTCGTTCTTTTTGGTGTCGGTTTTTAAGAGCAAACCAAAGGTTGTGTGCTTTCAAAATGAATGAGCTACATGGATCCCTTTTGATGTTATTTGTTTACATATAGCTTGGAAGACTACTATAGCTGCTAAACTAGACAAAGCATCTTAAGTACTGCCTATACACTGGATTCTTCATTTTTGGGACCGCGTGGTACATGCACTTTTAAAAATGCTCTACTGTTTATCGTCTGACTGACTGCCATTTGGTTTTCTTTAACTTGCCTTACATTTCACCAGCAATGTGAACTTATTACTTTAATGTGAACCAATGACTTAACAGGGTCCACCAGTTAGTCTAAAAGCTTTCATTTAATTTATCTTTTGTTTTCCTGTAAATGGACCTTCAAAAGGATGGACCACCCAAAAATATTCTGTCATTAATTGCTTACACTTGTTTTCCAAACTAAACTGTATTTGGTTGAATACAGAGAAATATATTTAGATAAATGTTACCAAACAGTTCTTGGACCCTGATTATTAAAATGGGAGTCAAAATTACCCCAGAGCTTTCTTAAAAACATCTCAGTTTGTGTTTAACTGAGCAAACAAAATTGTATAGGATTTTTTACTAAAGTAGTAAATGGGGTCCAAGAAGTGTTTGATTTCAAGCTATGTTCATCAGAACAAGAAAATGTTTACAGATTTAATAACAGTGAGCAAACAAAGACATAATTAGTATTTTTGGGTGGACTATCCCTTTATAAAAAAAACTTAGCCAAAAATGTATTTTTCTCTTTTCCCAAGGAGCCTTAACAGACAATGTTGTTGGATTTAATATAAGTGCTTATTTCTCTGAGCTCTGTATAGCAAATCTATATTAGAATGCTTTATAGCACCTTATTTATGATTATATTTAAATTTGCTATCTGTACTTTGAGTTATGTTTTGAAATATAAAAAGCACTTTAACCCCGCTATAGAAAAGACAAACATTTCATTGAGAAGATTTGTGGCAGATGTGTATATTGTGGGTGAAAAAGATACAAAAGCATTGAAGTCTTTTGATTAAAATGTCCTATCTTTTCGGATATTGTGAAACTGAAGTTAAATCTCAACCGTTTTTGGAATAAATGTTGGAATTACAATTATATTTATTTTAATAATATTTTGAATAAAATAGGTATATATTTCATACTAACTGTGTTAAACTGTAACACACTGTGTGAGTTTGATTAACAATGCTGACAATGGTTTTTCCTTATTATAATTACATTAAAGATGTAATGTAATTCTAAACAAGTGTAGTTTAAAATATAAATATGTTATAACATGTCAATGTAATTATTAATCAAAACTGCAGGGATCTAATATAAGTCTGCATGTCAGTCCTTATGGTTATATATTATATAATGTAATTGTGCTGAGACTGTAAATTGTTTAACCAGACCTGTTGTTGAATGGTTATCCAACTCAACTATAATAAATTATATATTTAATATGGTATTGTCTCGTATACTGATTTATTTACAAGGAGTTATTTTAATTATATTGCAATGCGTGTAAGTGAATAGATGTTTAAATCTGCTTTATTCAGATTTAATTGACTGATGTGCTGCCATCTTGTGTTGCAATGCTACCACTAAAATCTGTTTTAGATCTTTTACTAAAAGTAAAATCTAGTTTCGGATTAAAAAAAATCATTATGAAAGCCTCAAGATATAAGGGCTTAACAATTTCTTGTTTGACATATTTCAGTTCCATTAAATATTAAATAAACATGTGCAGTTTTTAATATAGTTACACAATAATTGTAAATGTAGTGAATGTTATTACTAAAAGTCTTTGACGGTAAAAATTTGTGCATGATTTTTTCTGAATCATACAGATTTACGGCCTTTAGACATACTTTGAGATTAAAATAATTTTAATATCTACATATAAATAAAATAAAAAATATATATATATATAATTCAAAAACACATAAGTATTATTAGTATAACTGCTGCAATGATGATGGTAATGATCATGGCGATGATAATAATAATAATATAATAATTACATAATAATAACAAGTAGTAGTTTTTGATTAGTAGATGTAGTAATTGTATTATTATTATTACTGCTGCCATGATGATGATGATGATGATGATGATGATTATAGTATCAATAATAATTATACTTGTTATTATTAGTATTAGTAGATGTGATGATGATGATGATGATGATATCAATAATAAAAATACTTGTTATAATTATAATTAGTAGAATTAGTAGTAGGATAAGTAGATGTAGTTGTTGTATTATTAGTATTACTGCTTCCATGATGATGATGGTACTGATGATGTTGATAATAATAATAATAATAATAATAATAATAATATAGTACTATTACTGATAATAATAATAGTTATACTTGTTATTATCGTTAGTAGTATTAGTAGTAGGAAAAGTAGATGTAGTTGTTGTATTATTAGTATTACTGCTGCCATGATGATGATGGTACTGATGATGTTGACAATAATAATAAGAATAATAAGAATAAAATTAATAATAAGAATATACTACTACTACTACTGATAATAATAATAATAATTATACTTGTTATTATCATTAGTAGTATTAGTAGAAGTATTAGTAGATGTAGTTGTTGTATTATTAGTATTACTGTTACCATGATGATGATGTTGATAATAATAATAATAATAATAATAACAATAATAATAATTATAATAATATAGTAGTACTACTGATAATAATAATAATAATAATTATTATTATTATACTTGTTATTATCATTAGTAGTATTCGTAGTAGTATTAGTAGATGTAGTTGTTGTAGTTGTATTATTAGTATTACTGCTGCCATGATGATGATAATCATGCTTGTTACATTATTATTATTCTAATTATTATTATTAATTATTACCATTACTGTTGTATCTAGTAGTAGTCAGTTTAAGATATAAGATATATTACCACAACTACTACATGTTTGTGGTGATAAAAAATATTAGTTATTTGTTTGTCATAATTCTACAGATTGTTCAGATAATTCTTCTAAACGGCCACTGCTCACCCATCACTTTCAATAATAATAATAATAATAATATTAATAATAATAATATACTACTACTACTACTGATTATAATAATAATAATAATAATAATAATAATAATAATAATAATAATAATAATAATAATAATAATAATAATATTCTACTACTACTACTGATGATAATAATAATAATAATAATCATAATAATAATAATAATAATAATAATAATATACTACTACTACTACTACTGATGATAATAATAATAATAATAATAATAATAATAATAATAATAATCTACTACTACTGATGATAATAATAATAATAATAATAATAATAATAATAATAATATACTACTACTACTACTGATAATAATAATAATAATAATATACTACTACTACTACAACTACTGATAATAATAATAATAATAATAATAATAATAATTATAATAGTGTCATCATATTGATGAAGCAACAATCCCCCCCCCCCCGCCCGTCCAGAACCAAGAGCATCATTATGAGCCCCCCTCCAGACCCCGGGAGGAGCCGCATGCAGCATCATTCTGCATCTTAAAGCAGACTGTGACTTCCTTCCTTCTGGGCTTCCTGTAAGATAAAGAAGCTTCACATCGAGACGAGGGATGTGAACCAATGCATGGATGCAGACAGACACATCCTCCCCATTCAGCATCATCACATGAGAGGGACCAGACCTCACAAAGAAGCGCTCAGCATCCTCTCCTCCAGCATCCTTCATGGGAGATGACAAGGACATAGACAGTCCATTTTGGAGATTTCAACACACAAAAGTAAGAATTTATATTTGATGTTTTCATTTCTGCACAAGCATCATGCAATCCATCAATAGAGATCCATAACATGATCTGCATCCCAAAAGATGGAGCTGGAGCATTTCGACGAACGGGACAAAGCCCACAGATACAGCCGGACGGGTTCACGTGCCAACGGGCTGCCCAGCCCCACGCACAGCGCCCACTGCAGCCTGTACCGGACCCGGACCCTGCAGGCTCTGAGCTCCGAGAAGAAAGCCAAAAAGGTCCGGTTCTACCGCAACGGGGACCGGTACTTCAACGGGATCGTGTACGCCATCTCCAACGACAGGTTCCGATCCTTCGATGCTCTGCTGGCAGACCTCACACGAACCCTGTCGGACAACGTCAATCTGCCCCAGGGGGTCCGGACCATTTATTCCACGGATGGGGTAAAGATCACCTGCATGGACCAGCTGGTGGAAGGTGAGGGGGGTCTGTGAGGCTCCTGGGGTTTGGGGAGCATCACTTGACATGTGGTCCTGATGCAGGGGTGTGGTCCACGTGTGCTTGTGACCTTTGACCTTTCATTTTTGCAATATATTTTTGTGGAGTAGGATTGTAGGATAAGTCCAACATGCCTAGGTGTCATCGTCCACCTGTAATGCAAGTGCAGAATGGTTTTAAAGTCGATTTAATGTTCGACGTCTATTGCACTTCCTTGCTCGGGGTGTTGAACAATAAATCTAACCGTAGAAAGATTTTGAGGTTAGTGTGTACTTGCATTGTGTGGAAAAATGACCCTGGGTTGAATTGGAGGATGTTAGGGTGATTTGTGGGACACAACTTCGGTTGTGCAGTTGAATGTGAAAGTGACCTGATATAGAGTCGAGTATGGTGACCCATACTCAGAGTTGTTGCATTAGAGCGTTAATCCCATCCGAAGTGCGCACACACACACACACACACACACACACACACACACACACACACACACACACACCAAAAGTGAACCCACACAAATAGTAGAGAACACACCTACATAGTAATGAACACACACCCACACAGCAGTGAATACACACAAACCAGTGAACACACACAAACCAGTGAACACACACACACACAGCAGTGAATACACACAAACCAGTACACACACACACACACACACACACACACACACACACACACACACCAAAAGTGAACCCACACAAATAGTAGTGAACACACCTACATAGTAATGAACACACACACACACACACACACACACACACACACACACACACACACACACACACAGCAGTGAACACACCCACACAGCAGTGAATACACACAAACCAGTGAATACACACAAACCAGTGAACACACACAACAGTGAACACACACACAAAAGTGAACACACACACACACACACACACACACACACACACACACACACACACACACGCACACACACACACAACAGTGAACACTCACACACCAACCGTGAACATATACCTAACAGTGAATACACCCAGAGCAGTAAACAAATGCACAACAGTGAATACATACACACACAGCAGTGAACACACACAAATCAGTGAACACACACACACACACACACACACACACACACACACAACAGTGAACACTCACACACCAACTGTGAACACACCCAGAGCAGTAAACAAACGCACAACAGTGAACACATAAACACACAGCAGTGAACACACACAAACCAGTGAACACACACACAGCAGTGAACTCACACAAACCAGTAAACACACACACAACAGTGAACACACATACACACAGACAAACACACACATGCACGCACTCACGCACGCACGCACGCACGCACGCACACACACACACACACACACACACACACACACAAACTGTGATCACGCATACAACAGTGAACACACCCAAACAGCAGTGAAATACACACACCAACCGTGAACAAACACACAACAGTGAACACACACACACACAGCAGTGAAATACACCTACCAACCATGAACCCAAACACAACAGTGAACACACCCACACCAACCATGAATAGATGCCCAGAGCAGTTGGCAGCCATTTATGCTGCGGTGCCCGGGGAGCAGTTTGGGGTCCAGTGTGTTGCTCAAGGTCAAGTCATGGTATTGCCAGCCTGAGACTTGAACCCACAGCCAAACTCTCTAAGTCAAACTCTCTAACCACTAGGCCAAGACTTCCCAGAGCCATGCTTTATTAAAGTCTTTGTGATCAATAATTTCAACCTTTAGAACCAATGATTGACCAACAAAGTTACACATTGAAATGCTTTTTCCTCTGATAATGTATTTTGGTTTTAAATAGCTTATATTATCTTATAAAGTAACACTTGTTTCCCCATGGGGTGGATATGCGCTATTGTGTGGTTTTAGTTTCCTAAAAACTAGCTTCCTTGCCACCAGCACAAACTGACTTTTTAATCTTGAACTTTTGACAGTCAAAAAGTTCCTGTAATGCATAATCATGGACTGCCCGAGGGAGCTTGGCTTTTTCCGGAAGCCATTGTTAAACAGTATCTATCTTTTGTAAATGTTATTTAACCAAAGACTTTTCAGTGATATGAACAACACATTTCTACATGACAGCTACTCAAGATTAAAGGGAGAGTGGCAGAAACTGAGTGTGATATTGCCATAAATAAGTATACACAGACACATGAATATGCAAACAAGCCCGCCTCCACTCAATCAAACAGGAACTGAAAGTGAAACTGAGAGCTGACACCAAAGTATAGAGATCATTTTTTCTTGAATCTATGTTGTTGTTGCATTTCTATTTCTCAAACTGCTGATACATAGGGTCAAATTAGTTGATATGATTGGTTCTAGGTTTACGATATCATTGATGGGGGTACACAACTGTTTTTCGCAAAGTTGAGTCATAATATATGACAATACACAATATATATGCAAAATGATAAACTTGATTTCCACCACATACAAGAAATATGCGTATTATATACTAATACAATGTGTCATATCTCATGTTTGAACTCTCTTCAATTTTTTCTGTTTCTTCAAAGGAGAGAGCTATGTTTGTGGATCAATTGAGCCTTACAAGACACTAGAATACACCAAAAACGTCAACCCTAACTGGTCGGTCAGGACCACGGGATCAGCTCGGGCTCCCTCCTCACTGGCCAGCGCCAAGGCCTGTGCTTTAGAAATCAAGGATAACAGAGATTTCATCCGGCCCAAACTGGTGACCATAATCCGCAGTGGCGTGAAGCCTCGGAAGGCTGTACGCATTCTCCTCAACAAAAAGACGGCCCACTCTTTTGAGCAGGTTCTCACCGACATCACAGATGCTATCAAACTGGACTCGGGGGCTGTCAGGAGGTTGTACACAGTGGATGGTAAAATGGTACGTACCGTCCAGCTTTTCTAAAATCTTTATTAATGCTTCATAGAAAAATGGACAAAACTAATGTTGTTTATAAATACATTTTTGGGGTATGATGACTTGTACAGGATGAATCTTGGGTGTCCTGGTTTGCTAAGGGTGAAGTCTTGCGTCATGGTCTATAAGAGGTCAGGATGTTCTTCTTATAGACAGGACAAGTGGAAGGAAGTGTTCTCTTGTCTCAATTAAAGGAAAAGTTCATGCAAAGAAACAGGGTCAATGTGTTTTTGTTTAATTGAAAAAGTTTTTGAAGTTTGAAGTCGTGTTTAGGACTAAAACTATGTAATTATTAATAATTTTTCATAATAGTTAAATGACTGTCAGAGGGGCTCTTGAAATAAATAGAAGAGTTGAATGTCATGGCTTATGAGGATAACAGACAGATTCAGCTGTATGGTTTGGCACAGACTGGGCACTGTGACCTTTCTGCGTCTCGGTTGGAGCTGTGTGATGAAATGACAAGCTGTCATCAGATTACTATAAATGTATTAGCCCCATTGACTTTGTTCTATAGTCGGTTTACATCCTACACAGAGAATCAAATTACTGCACAAGCTCTTTTCAAAACACCTGCCACCTTAAACCATTGCTTTGTATATTAGTAAGACAAGAACACTACATTGAAATATTTGCGGAAGAAAAATTTGTAAGGATATTTAAAAGAACGCTGCTGACTTGATACTGACGACACCCATTTAATTCTATTGTGTGGACCCAAACCATGTGTATGGGTGCCTTTGCTGTCTTTCTTTAAAATGTCTTTGTTTTGTTTTGCAAAAAGAATGGCAGACCGGTTTTAAATGACACATGAGCAAATATAAATATAATGTACATTTTTTGATGAACTATCCTTATACGGTTTGATAACAATCATGATATCAGTGATTATGAACATGAACAATAATAAAAAAAAAATACCATCAATTACTATGTTTTTTTGATTTTACTATTAATATATTTTAATACATTATATATTATATCAATATTTGACCACCAGCTCTCTAACAAGCAACAATGTCCAAAAAAACGCACCTATTATTACTGAACTTCTTTGGAATTACCTGCATGGGAGTATCCTCCATTATTTCACACACCAATTATGCATGGGTCCTTTCCCCCTCTCCTCCATATCTTTTTTCACACCTCGTCGGTTTCTATGGCAATGTGGTTGCTGGGGTTGTTGCCTAGCAACAGCCTCTGCAGTAGGAGTGGTTCAGTAGCGGTTGCAGGCCCGTGTTGGGCTGATGGATGTTTAGGATCACAATGAAATGGACCACGCACATGATGCATGGCTTTTTATTCTATGTCATAAAACCTTCATCCCTCAGAATACTGTGATGTGTTACCAAGAGAATTTAGTTTTGAATTGATGCATTTTGCTACTCGTATATTTACAGAAAAAGGCCTGGTATTCGGTTTAGCATTGCAATATTATCAAAAGCCATACTAATATTTCACAAAAATTAATAATTATATTAACTAAATAAAATCTTTATAAAACATGAAATTCATTTTTTCACCAGTATTTTTAAAATTATTGATAAAATCCAACAATTAATTTCTCTTAAATGTATAAATATTTTTAAATTTATGTTAAAAAATATAAAAAATAAAAAATATATAATTGTAAATTAGACCTAATGTTTTTATGGATTCTAAAAGAAATATTTGACTTAATCAGAATTTCTTTTTACTTACGTGGATACCAAATCAAAACTTTAAAATTTACTCTTTTTGTATATTACTTCTTGTAAAATTACAGTAAAATGTTTTTGAGTGTACATGAACCTTGCATACAGAATATTCCATATGTTGCATGATACAATTTTTTAAATCTATTAGCAATGTCACCTAAAGCAAATGAAGTGTTACAAATATGATAACATATACTGTTAAAAATGGTTTCATGTGGCTAAGTAAATATCACAAAAATAAATAGTTATATTAACTTAAAAATATATTTTAAAAATATTATATTTTTCAGTGGAAAAATTGAAGTATTTGAATAAAAGTGTATTTCTCTAATATGTACAAATATTTATGTAATAAAAAGGAATTTATTAAACAACTATATATTATTTGTTATATTAATATTTTGGCCTATTCTAATTAAAGTATTTGAGTCAATTGGGTTTATTTAATTCTTTACTTACATTTACTCAAAATTTAAACAGTATGCTTTGAAGCTTTGAAATGTACTCATTGTAAAATATAGTACTTGTTTAAATGGCGGGGGGGGGTTAATAGAAATGGACATCATTCATCGATATGTTTTCCTATTGTGGCAAATTTGGCATAAAATTAGTTTTGTTTCTTTCTCACTGAGCTTGTGAAACAGGCATTTGAAAGGTATTACAATGTAAATGTTGATTATCTGCTAAAAAACATTTATTCACGAGAGATGAGTCAGACGTTTCTTTACTTTTAGTTTAAGTGCTTCAGATGGACAAATCTAACAAACATGTAATGCTTCAGTCTTAGTCATCTTCAGAAATACTAGTCTAGACGTTCAAGGTAAATCTTTATCTCAGATCAATGCCTTGATTTTCTGGTCCAAGTTAAAGGCCCATGGGTTGCTTTCATTTTTTTGTAGGTGTGACTGGCTCCTTCATAAAAGATCATCATGATGTTAAACAAGTGTCCTTAATATTTGCTTGAAGGCTAAGAGAGTTATTCACACTTTAGCAGCCTGTGTTTAATTTTAGCTACTTTAATTCCTCAGAAGTGCACTTATAGCCATCACACTTTCTTGCTTTGTAAGTGATCTTACCTACAAAATGTATTGTCATGCCTTCACAAGGCCAACCTTAACTGTTTGTTGTTGATGTAGGGTGTTGTTAGTATTGTAAGTTTCTGTTGATTTGCATTACGGTTTTACATGAAGTTTTGGGACACGTATTCCTGTATGTCTGAAATGAATGTTCTAGACATAAATATAATTTACAAGCATACATGTTATTTTCTCGAAAAAAGTATTATTATGTACTAAAAAATATTTGGGAAATGGACAACTTTGACTAAATGTTCAAGAAAAATTGCCTATAACAGCAAAGAATAGAAAATCTTTGGTGAGACCATAGCTGCTTAATAAAACTATAAGGAAACATTTCTAAATATTCTAGTTAAAACTCAGAATAAGTTCAAACTTTACATGTTTAAGTTTCTTTTTTATAATTCCAAAATTATATTTCATAATTAAGACTATATTCTAAGTATATAATTATTATTCTTTAATTTGCAATAAATGTGAATATATAATTGTGTAATAATATCCCAAATCTTGGTGCCAGAAATGGCACCAAAAGAATCTGCCACAATTCCGTTTAACAGTTTATATCAGTTATGTCCCATTTATATAAAAAATCATTCATCTTTTACAGTATTTAATACTAAAATATATCTAATTTTTTATTTGAACCAATTACCCACACTTCATTTATTAAACCTAATGTCATAATTTTATCTGCAATAATGACTATTCTGTCCTGATGCTGTCACAGTCTTTGACTCCAGAAAAGGCGACTAAATCTCATAAATCTAATAAAATAATTCTGTTTTGTTTTCACAAATCTTAAAGCAAAGGCTATCTGACAGACTTAAGCATCCAAAGTTTGACCCTTTGGGATTGAACTCTGTCAGAACATAAAAAGATCAGGTTTGTAATCCATGTAAATGTGCAGCTTGTCCTGACTGTAAAAACTCATTCTGCTATAAATTCATGAGGGGTTATGCAATGGGGCCGCACGTCACCGCAATGTGCTGAACTGTGCATTTGGAGAGCTAGTCATTACTCATTATCTGTCTCTGCTGGACCTACAAAACAGCTCTAAACACATTTTCATTTACCGATGAAAGGTCACAGTGATGCATGAAGAACCTTTTATTTCAATTCGCCATTTGTTTGCATTAAGAACAGTGGAAGAAGGGATGCTATAAAAAAGTGATAAACAGTATAGGAATGTTGCATAATGTATTTGATATCTCATATATTTATCTATTCATAAATGCTGTGTATGATCATTCACTCTTTTTGTTCCACATATACCTTGTCAGTAGATTTACTATACTCTTATCTCTATTCTGTTCTACACTGACAACATGCATATATTATATTATATTATATTATGATACATTATATTATATTAGTTTAGTTTAGTTTAGATGATGATATATTATATTATATTATATTAGTTTAGTTTAGTTTAGATTAGATTATGATAAATTATATCATATCATATCATATTATATTTTAATGACTAGTACACAAGCACTTCTTTTTTCCACTTTTGGTTATTATTTATTTATCATATATCATTAAGATTTTTTTGGTTATATTTTGTTCTATCATTTGTGTAATTTACCAAAAAATGTTTAAAAAAATGAAACAAGAAGTGTGCACTTAACGGGTCTTGTTTATGGTATGCTTTTAATACATTTTATTTTGGGTTGTGTTACATTGAAATAACTAAGAGGATTTTTTATTTTGTTTTGTTTTTATTTAGTTTTTTATTTGATTTTAGTATATTCTGTAATGTAGCATGGCCAATACTGTACTTTTAAAAATTTATTTTGTTAATAATATTAATACATTAATTTTGTTGTAAATTTTGTTAATTAATATCATCCTCGGCATGGACTGCATGGGTGAATGCAGACTGTATGCGTTTCCCAGATGAGAGACACAGCGGGTCTGTCCAGATCAATGATCTGTAGGGCATATTGGGACATGAAGTATATGTCACTGAGTCAGTGCAGAGAGGAAATCAATGTTGTCCTGTCTGCAGCAGTTTACTCATTGTTTCTCCCTATACTAGTAATTATGTGTTTTCCTGTTTAGTTTATGACAGTAATTACAGAAAATGTTGCTTTAAGAAACCATTATCTGTGTTAAATTCGAATAGTGATGTTTGATTTTCAGTGTCTGCTGGCTGTGCTTGAAATGTGTTTCCCCTCGCGTCTGTGTAAAGTATCAGCAGGGGTGGGTTGAGTTAAAATAGTGCCACATGTTGTGTAGCAGAGGGGGCACCTCAATAAAATGTGCATTGGAGCAGATTATCACTGAGGGCATGCTGGGTTGTAATGACGAGTGGCATGTGTTGTTCCGGTGTTGCTTTGTGGTTAGTGTGTGGGTTGAGCTGATCACACAGACTCAAGATTCAGTTTAATTTGATGTTTTGTTATTGAATTTGGAAGGAATTCTGTAGAAAACAAAAGAAGGTATTAAGAATGTTGCATTGGTTTGCTGTCCATACAATAGTATTAAAGGGATGCCAGTGCTGTTAAATTACAGACTTTCTTTAGTAAAGCTAATAGAGCTAGATGTTTCAATTTCTTTCGTTTTTGGGATAAGTAGTCCCCTTCACTTCCGTGCTGTACCTGTCTGACCACATCGCTAATGTACAGTACAGACTTGGCATTCTGAACTGCTGATCGAGTCCAATTCTTCTCGCAACCACCAAGCGTGGCTGCTGTTCGAATAATTGTCGAAATTAGACACATCTTTCTTCTTTGCTTGCTCTTTCATTCCACATTACTTCTCTTCGTATCTGCAGAGAAGGTGGCCCATCTTTTCCAGCTTCTTCTCAGCTGAACCTTTGATGGTTTTTAGAATAATGCTTAAGGCAGTGTTGATGGTTTCCCATTATTTGCTGTTAGACTTTTATCATTTCTCCTCCTGCTTACATCCTCATTCCCTGGGCTGCTGATTCTCTGTGATCTTGGGGTTTCTTCTGACGGACTTGACAATCTTCTAAAAAGAATCCTGTCAATGCAGAGTTCTGGGGTGGTTGTTCTTAGATATTCTTCCGTTCTTGATGTGCCTTAAGACTATGGGATGATGTTACTTTCACCCATCCATCCACGCTGATGGGCCGAGAATGTCCAACCACTAGTTTCTCAAGATTACTTCCTTCTCAAGATGTCGTGTCCATTCCAAGGGTCAATACTTGGAAATTAATCTTTGAGTGCACTTGCATCTCTCTCTTGCAGATTGTAGGGGTATTCCTCTTTTCGAACTTATACGTACCCTTATAGGAGGATGGAGCGTGCTGTTATGGGTAGCTAGCCCATAACAGCCCTATTGGGGTCTATTTCCTCCTATCATCCATCTCACCAAGCAATCACACAGTCTTCCCCTTGCTGCCAGCTGCGTTTTACATTTGTTTACGAATTTACCATTTATCAGCTGGTTCAGTATATTAAGACATTTTTTGGAACTTACTTGCATTGGATTTGTGTGCATACAATAGAAACAAAAGGGTGCCAAATTCAAATTTGTGTCTCTAAAAAAATCGGTAATCAGAATTTTTTGGGCTAAACCTTGGGGCTTTGGGCTTCTTTTCGTGAACTTTAAGAATAAGCCAACACTTTTTTTAAACACAGAATTGATCATGTTTTTTTCATGAATAAAAACAGATAAATTAAATATAATTTCGTTTTCCAATAATCTCCATATTCATGTCATTTTCAATTCAGCTGCTAGTTCAAGTTTTTCAACCGGCCTGAAATTCTCTACACCTTCAAAACATCCTTTATTTTGCCACCCCCATGGGACCTCATAGCCCTGACTATTTCTAGCAAATATGCTATTTCTCCATGAAATAATTTTCATATATTTATTTGGGGCAGCACAGCTCGAGCCTCAAATACATATTTATGCATGAAGGGCTTGTTTGATTTCCGGTATGTTATAAACATTAGATATAATATGTCATAATTAGAATCAATATTCAAACAAACTGTATATGTGTTGTATCATTATAGATTTTATACACTAGACAAATTTTCATACAGCATACAGGTTGTTATTATATTGAATGAGACATTAAGCTTCATGATTCTGGGTTAGTCCGATATGACAGCTGAAAATCTCCGTGGTTCAGTTTGATGTTGTCTAACATCTTGCATTACTGATGCGCAGATAAGTGTTTGTAATGGCTTTGCAGTGATGGTGTGTTTGAGAGGAGATTTCAGTAAAAGCTTCCTGTCAAACCTGCAGGAGGTGCTCATTAACTCTTCTAATATCACTGCAGTCAGGAAACTTCTGTGAAGGTCATATCACTACACCGGCCTGATTTATTTATGATTCAGGATGAATCATGCATCATCAGAATAAATATTTGAAATCATTTAAGAAAATCAAGTAAGTTACATTAATAACGGTCTGCGGTTATGTAAGAGTCAAGAGGAGACTTAGTCATGGGTCATACGTGTATTTATCTTTAAAACATCATTGTGCTATTTCTTAAGAGGTCTTAAGTCTCATCTCAAATGGAAAACACTGTATCTTGGCAGCTTTTCTCTTGCATCCGATTTGCTGGACGCAGATAGAACAGGTTTAAGATCCAATGGTAAATATGGATTAAACCATAAATCAACATAAAGTTTCTGCCAACACAGTGATTAAAACATTTAGACTACCAAAGGAAAAATCAAAGCAAAATGTTACAAAGCTTTTCAAGTGTTTAAGGATTTCTAATCTTCTTTAAATCTGGTTTATAATCTGCTTCATCATTTCCATTTATTTGTATGGCCGTGATGTCTGCATGTGGGCTTTTTTAAGCAGGAAATAGGTGGTATTGTTGAGTTTTGAATGTTGCTTGTTAAATAAATTAAGACTTCAGAAGCTTCAGAAGACCACCAGGATGTTAGGGGTTTTGTATATAGTCCCCATCCAATCCGGGTCAATTTTCAGAAGTCTTACACAAAATGATGCTAATTGTATACAACCATTCACCTTTTTGAGTTAATCAGGTTTACCAACATTTTATAATGATAATAAACTCCTCAAAAATGATGAAATATACCAAAGGGAATTATGGGAATTATTAATTATATTCATTATATTCATTATATTATAACTTTAAAAATGAAAATGAAATAAAATATGTTATATTTGTTCTTGTGTAATGACCTCTAGATAGACTTTATAGAAATGTCATTTTATTAAGGAGCGATGCTCAGACCTTAAAGAGGAGTTCCAGTCTACTACTGGCTGTTCTTTATTCAATATGAAGTCATCGATCAAGGTCTTTAAAATAAATGTATGTTTTGCCATGAAATAACATGCATGTTTGCTAAATTATATTTTTGTTTACTTCACTAATTTCAGACATTTAGGCATACTTGATCTTTTGAAATGGTGAGAATAAAAAGGACTTTTTACTTGTAGTGTAGGACATGATGCTGTAATGCTCATTAATGACTGCAAATAAACTTCTGCTGACACCTTGTGGTGAACAGGTGAAATAGCTCTTAACACAGGGGCACACATAAACATATTTAACATTTTAACATTACGTTTGCAATTTGATCACCTGGTGGACTAAATAACTTAAATATACATAAAGTTATCAGTTAATAAAAAGTTTTTTTTAAGATTTTCTTTTTTTTTTTACTCCACATTAATCCACACAAACTTATTTTAAATTATCTTAAATTTTACTTATCAATACTTAATCCCGAGAATCATTAGAATCACTGTAATAACAGAGCAGTGACCTTTAAAAAACTGACTCAAAGAAATCGATGAATTTGATTAATATAAACAATGAATTTTTTAGTTTACAACCTAATGTTAAGTTCATGGCATACAGTTTCTGTTACTTGAGAGATCATCATGAATACTTTTTTTTCTATCTTATGTTAGAAATTTGCGGTGTCCTGTTATTCACTACTAACAAGTAATTTTTTTAGTTTATTTCCTTTAATTTTTATTCGTTTTGTATGCTTTTATATATAGTGTATATGTTTATATATAATTTTTAGGGCTATCGAAACAATCACAATTATTTATATAATAGACATAATTAAAATTGTTTATGAACATTTATCTAATTCAAATATTTGTTTTAAATATACACATGCCTGCACATTTATTTATGTTATGTTTATGTTTGTATAGATTACATGCCTTCAGGACTTTTTTGGTGAAGATGATATATTCATTGCTTGTGGGCCAGAGAAGTTCCGTTACCAGGATGACTTCCTGTTGGATGAGAGTGGTAAGATTATGAACAGTGTATTGCCAAAGTCAGTCTTATTTTAAATGTCATACATAAGACTAAAGCTCAATCTCAAGTCTTCTGCAAAAAATATGGGAAATAATTTAAAAACAGAGAATTATGACTTTCTATCTAATTATGTTTCAGTAAAGATTGTAATAGTGATTTGCATCAAAAGTGTAATATGGTACATTAAGATCTCAACAAACTCTAAAATGCTCAATTCTAAAGTTTAACGGTGTTTGTTTCTCTTTCTCAGAGTGCAGGGTGGTGAAATCCCAGTCTTACGGTCGCCTATCATCCCTGCAGGGTCGGTGCTCTCCTCGAGGTGGACCCTCAAGAAGAAGCAAATCCCCCTGTTCCAACAGCTCAGGTGGGAAGAAAAACATTTGTGAAGTAATACAGGAATGACACATTGAAATCATGTTCAGGAGATTGAGATGTGTGTAAGACTGACTCATGAATCTAAACTGGATACTTGTGAAATGATTCATAGCAAGTTTTGAATTTATAGAACCGTAAATCAAGTCTTTTAAAAATCGTAAAAGTAAAAGTTAACCTCAAAATAAGCTGACCACTTTAATTAATGATATTCTCTAACAAGCTGTTGCATCAATTAGCAGTTTTGTTGGATACAATGTTTCTCTGTTCCAGCATGATCCATTGGAGCTGTTTATATTCTTCTATATTAGTGAATGATTAGATTATAATAACATTGTGCATGTCAAGAGGAAGATTGAGAAAGAAGGAATAGTTCTATAGAAAATGTTAATTTAGCATCATTTACTCATCATCATGTTACTCCAAACCTGTATTCCCTTCCTTCTTATACACACCACAAAAGAAGATATTTTGAAGAAAGTTGATAAGCAAACAACATGACTCCCGTTAACTTTCATCATATGGACGCAAAACCCCATATACACTTTTCAAAATATCTTTCTTTGTATTCCACATGGGAAATAGTAAACAAATGACCAAATCCCTTTAATCAGGCCTAAGGTCATTTGCTGGTCATTTTGATCTGGGTATTATTTGTCTATCTAAACAAAAAAGTTAAAACTATCTTAATTTGAAGAACAGAAAATAAATATTTTTTTGTTGTAACCGAGTTGTAACCGAGTTTGCAACATTCTTCAAAATATCTTCTTTTGTATTCCACAAGAATAAAAGTCAATGACAAAATGACAAAATGTTTTAGTTTTCATGTGAACTGTCCCTTAAATCAATCCTTAAAGTTAATTCGCAGGCCAGCAAAAATATGCACACAAGAATATTTTAAAAGAGCGGGAAACAAGTGGAACCAATTCACATTTTTATGGACACACCAATGCAAGGGAAGGGGAGGCAGCTCTCAATATTCTTCAAAATTTCTTATTTTGTATTTTTCAAAAGAAAGAGTCACAAAAAGTTTAAAGGGAATAATAAAATTGTTATTTAGATGGGAACAATTCCAATCCTTTAATAATATCTGCAGACGCCATAAGAAGATATTTCAAAGAAAATATTTAAAGAATAGTAGTGGCACCATTTTAGTTAACCCCATCAAAGAGGTAACAGTTTCCAACGTCCTTCAAAATATCTTCCTTGTGTTACATGGAAGACAGAAATGACAAGAATGTTATGACATGACCATAACAACACAAATTGTAATCACTTTAAACATATCAAAACATATCAGATTGGCAGGCTGAAGACCAGTGTTCTGGTCAATCGTGTCTGTTTCTGACACACGGCCACATTCATCACGCATGTAAGCAGTTTAGATGTGTTCTGTTTTGACGTTTGAACAAGCACTTCCCAGACATCCTATTTTAATGCTGCGGTTACTCATTTGTCCAAACATGATTGTTTGTGTTTACTCCTAACTAAAAAAATCACATCCAAATTGGTCCTGAACATCAATTTGATCCAGGCTTTATTATCTATATGTAATGGAGTAATGAATCATCATTTCCTGAAGCTGATGTTCCCAGCAAACATCAGCCATTTATGTGGACCTCAGAAAGCTGTATATAGATTTGTCAAAAACAAAACAATTATCGGCCTTTAGCTTGTTCTTCAGATTTCGTTTAACCACCGGTAAGGTGCGTGCTGTTTGGTAACAAGCTGATGTTGTGCTTCAACCTTGTTTCCCTGAAATGTTTAACAGGGTGCAAGGAACTGATTTAGGTGACCATAAACTGCATGATTGGGACAAACTGTTTAACGCTGATGTTTAAGAGAGGAGGTATGTTTTTTGCCTAGGTGGCAAAATTGGCACCTGTTGTATAAAATTTGCTCTCAGGCTGAAGGTTTGATATGTATAAGTAACTCTTACTTTTTCTTATTATAATTTGCACTTATCTTAATAAAATGCCTTTTAATGTTATAAGTAACCATTCATATATTTTTATATAATATGCTGCTATTATGAAATGGCAAACTTTACTTTGATTTGTAGTTTTAAGATTTCCATTTTCTAAAACGATTGAATAGTTGTCTTAGAAAGTGAATTTCGTTTGTCAGTTACTCACCCTCATGTCATTTCATACCCGTATGGTTTTCTTTTCGCACAAGACAAAAAAGATATTTTTGAAGAATGCTGGTAAGGCTGCAGTACCCACTTCCTTCTAAAGTATGGACAAAACCAATCGAAGTCTGTTGAACATTCTTCAAAATAGCTTCGTTGGGTTCTGCTGTAAGAAATAAGTCATACACGTTTCAAATAAAGGGGCTGCATAAATAACAACAAAAGTTGTCGTAAATTAAAGTCCACTTTCCGGCTGAAAGTTTCATGCAACGATATCAGAAAATAAATGTATTTTTGAGAATCCACTTTTTCACATATTTTAATGAAATTTATTATTATATAATAATTTACCATTAAAGTAATTGTGTGTCATATATTTCATGCACCTCCTGTTATGAAGCGGAACACTGTGATATATATGGTATTTGCATATGTTAAGAAATTAACTGCGGTAAAGACCGCATGTCAATAGATCTCAACATTCTTCAAAATGTCTTCTTTTTAGCTCTGTGGAAAAATATCATACAGGTTTGAATGACAAGAGGGCGAGTAAATGATGATATAATCTCCAAATTAAACTCGACGTTCTCTCATTCTGGTCACTATCGGTTTCCCACCGAGATGAAATGACTCATTTGTTTTCCACGCATCTCACATTTACGCACTATAGTTTGCTCTTCAGCTTACACACGTAGATGACGACTGATCAGAGAGCCCTTCAAATCTGTTTTCCGACCCAATAATAACCCAATGATGCAATCTCACGCTCTTCACATGCTGAATATGTCATGTTATGGTAACGCACCACAGATGGCATCCAGAACACATTGACACACAAACACAAGAAGCCTTGGAAGGAATCATTAGTGACTCTTTAAATCATTGCGTGTGATCACAGCTTCAAAGCTTCGTGTGGATTTGCACCTTGCTGGAGATACTTCTAAAATTCAATTCCACGTCATGTGTGCACTTACGGGGATTCAGAAACATGGCCAGTGTTTCGCTGGGAGATTTGGGGATGTTGTGTAGTCACCCACACAAACTAGGGTACAGCATACTGATGAGATGAACTCCTCCCTCTGTGGCTCTTCATGACGCAGTACATTACTGAAGATTCAGTCTGCCTATGAGGAGCCTGCAGACACATTTACATCCATCTCATCCTGCTCTCCTCCTTTCATTCATACTCCAACTGACAGTGACTATGAGCTCTGGAGCCATTGAGCTTTGCACAAGCAGTCTGCTGTACTTTATAGGAGGTAGGATTGAGAGATTATTATGCACCTTTGTTAAGAGCTGGAGAGACAGTTTGTATTTTGTGTGCTCATGTTGTTTGGGATGTTGAAGTTGAGCGTAGAGGAATATTTTTATTGACATTGTATTTAATTGATTGCATAGTAGCATGGAAGATGACAATCTAAACTATATGTGCATTGTGTTTGCAATACTGATATTAAAGGTTGATGTTATATTAGCTTTGGAGGTTTTTAAATGTTTTGTTTCGGCCTCCTTTTTAGTTTTATGCTGTCAGCATACCACAAAAATATTTTGTGGTGTGTTCACAGAAAAAGAATGTATTTGTGTCTTGTTTATCAGGAGGCGACACAATCTAACAAGTTTAAAATTAGGATAGATTTACTTTTTAAAGCAAAAGGGCTTGTTTTCTAGAAATAAAGAGATAAACAGAGAAAATGTTTGTAAGAAAAAATATAATTCAATATTTAACTCATTTCAATTACATTAAAATGGGAAAAATGGGGAAAAAATCCTTATTTAATATTTTTACTCTATTAAATAATAGTTAAAATTTTAAAAATGTAAACAGGAAAAAATTTCTAGGAGGAAAACCCGTATCTAAAATGTAAAATCAATTAAATGAAATAAAAATGGTAAATAGAGCATATTAAGTGAATATTTTGTTTCTTTAATCATTTTATCAAGTATTGCGGTCAAACTACCGAGAAAAAAATCTTTTTAACGGATGTAGACGTAAAGCGACAGTATTTGTGTCTTGTTTATCAGCAGGAAACCTAACAATTCTAAACTTTAAATCTGCACTTTTGAAGCAAAATGACTTTATTAAGGTTTGTTTTCTAAAATGTTTAAAAGAATGGTAAAAAGTAAAATATATGAAAAATGAACATTTTAGGACTTTCAACTGAATTCAATAAACCTCAAGCTTAGTTTTTACCTTAATGTCAAAACTGTTATCTTGTATAAGTCAAACTTCACTTAATTTAGATTTGTTTCTCAGAAACCACAATTTAACAACTTTACTTTGATAATCAATTTTTCAAGTATGTTTATATATATTTGAATTGGAAAACATTGAGCGGTCTTGCTCGGTTTTACTGTTGTTATTATAACTAATATTAATATGAAGACCCATACTATACCTGTTCATTTTGAAAAGTTAATAACAACATCCTTAATTACATAAACGACTGCACAGCGCCATAGTTGTGGCCCTAATATTTAATAGGTCCACGATAGATCATTTGGGTAAAATAATGTACCCAAAATATGTACAACATTTAATGCATTATATACAGACAGAGGAAAAATAAGGAACAGCCACATTCCATTAACCGAAATATAATACTTTTTTCAAAAGAACTGACTGTAGTTACATTTTGATTCAATTCAGTGCTTTAACAATTAATGGTCAATATTCTGGCCTTGGCTTCCATGTTCCCAATGGTGTTTTCTTGAATTTCTAATATTTAAAGAAAGAATGAAGTAACTAGAGCTGAATTGTATTTTATTTTAGCTAATGGAACTGCAGGCAGTCAGCTCTCGACTCCACGGTCGGGCAAATCTCCCAGTCCATCAGCCACCAGTCCAGCGAGTCTGAGGAGAAGAAGGGTAAGAGATATCAATGCAAATATCATTTCACACTTATATATACATTCACTTATTATATATTCAATATATTGTGAAAAAAAAAACTTTTGACCGCTAGTAAATGCATTGCATGAAGACAAACATGAAGACTTTATTCATTTCTTTTGGGCTACACTGAACCGTTATTCTTGGTTAATGATGTGGAAAAAATAACACAACAGGCAAGAAATATATCATGTGTCAGTACATGAAACATTAGTGACCTTCACTTCATTTTTCACTGCTTCAGTACTCAAGTATTCTTAGCGCACTTATGCCGTTACCATAGAAACGCGTCTTTTAATTTTTGATTGTATTTGGCTTAATGTGGTCAAGATGGTTAAATGTAAGATGATATTGCCAAAACTGTGTGGACACTACTTGATATTATCAAAATGCCATTCCTTGGAAGGGTTTAGGTTCTTAACATTGAAATAACTGATAGAAGACAGATGATACATTTTCTGTATTATTGTTTTTATTTTGTAACTTTAATTTATAATACATTTGTTTTACATTATTTAGAATCAAAATGTTTTTTGATTTCATTTGACTTTTTCTGCATCCAGAAATATTTTATTTTCTTATATTTATTGTTTTTATTCCATGTAATGAAATAAAACCTCATTATTCATATTCAAATGTGGTGTTTAAACTGAAATTATCGTCTTATTTTTGTAATGTTATTTGATTTATTATTCATTTTTATAATTCTTTTGATTCAAAAATTGTAGTATGAAATTAAGGCTTTTTCTGATCTAGAAATGGTATTTTCTCTTATTTTTCATTTAATTCCAAGAAAAATATAAAACTTCAAATTCAAATGTGGTTGTAAACAGCTGTCACTCACTCTTGATGGACAGGGCTCTCAGCACAGTGGCTCCTCCCTCTCTCTTGCCTCTACCAAAGTGTGCAGCTCTATGGACGAGGGTGACGGGCCAAGCAGTGAAGGTGAAACACCTTGGTTCATATATTGTATACATAGCATATGTAACAAATTATAAATTAAATACACATTATTTAAAAAGTACTGTAAAAATAGGACAAAACACACAGTTTCAATATATTCATTTTATTCATTTTCTTACAGTTATTTGACATGTGTTTTACATTTTGAACTGTATTAAACTCCAATTTAGCAGTATAGGAAATGTCCCTAGAATAAAATAAAAATTAGGGCAATTCCTTGGAAATGTAAACCTTACCAAAGGTTTTTAATATTCTTATAGCACAGATGTCAACATGTGGTTGTTCAAATTTCCATGTACAGTCTCTCTTTTCATTTTTAGAGAATAATTTTTTATTTTTAGTGCTTGATTTTTCATAGTTAAGAGAGGACTTAATAAAGTCATCAACCTTTCTATATTATAATATTGATTATATTTTGGTATCCTCATTGCAGTTTCAGCTAGTTTTATTGATCATAATTCATCTTTATTTTGTGATTTTCGTCCCTCTAGCCGAGCTGATGGAGGATTGTCCTCAGGTTCCTGCTTCCATTGCTGAGAGGTACAAGGTCGGAAGAATGATCGGAGATGGGAACTTCGCTGTGGTCCGTGAGTGTGTGGAGAGATCCACAGGACGAGAGTATGCTCTGAAGATCATTAACAAAGGCAAATGCAGGGGAAAGGTACCACTGCAATCCAAAAATTATATTCTAGGAATAAGAAACACACTTTTGAATTCAAGAACATCTGTATTAAATGAAATGTCTTGTCTGTAGGAACACATGATACAGAATGAGGTGTCTATTCTTCGGAGAGTCAAGCATCCCAATATTGTTCTGCTGATTGAGGAAATGGACACTTACAATGAGCTCTATTTGGTGATGGAGCTGGTCAAGGTGTCTAAAATTGTTTCCAACTTAAAAAAAATGTTCAAAACTACATCAAAATTCGAGTTGTGTTGATTTAGCATCTCAGATTTACCATTTGCAATATACATTATTAACATTTAAAAAATATGCACGTTTGAACAGGGTGGTGACCTCTTCGATGCCATCACTTCCACCAACAAGTACACAGAACGGGACGCCAGCGGGATGCTGTATAATCTGTCCAGTGCTATCAAATATCTGCACAGCCTAAACATCGTTCACCGCGACATCAAACCTGAAAATCTCCTGGTGGGTTTTCAGACGATCACAGGTTTTCAGACGATCACAGAGAACATCTTGTGTGCAGAACTCAATTTTCATTATTTCATCACCAGAGATTGACATGTCCTAAAGAGAAAGGTGCAAAATGCCACCTGAAACCTTAAATAACCCTGCGGAGAAAAGCAAACGCAGTCAGGGTAGAATAAAAGAAACGGCTTTAAAGAAGCAGAGAATAGCTCAAAAATTTATTTTGTATATTGCTTTTAATAATTTACCCTAAACAAGTCTTTTAAGTCAAAAGTGTTTGTGGTTTTTTCAGGTTTATGAGCACCAGGATGGAAGTAAGTCTCTGAAGTTGGGGGATTTTGGCCTGGCAACTGTTGTAGATGGCCTTCTCTACACTATTTGTGGCACACCGACCTACGTAGCTCCAGAGATCATCGCAGAGATGGGGTCAGTCTGATCACAAGAACATACTATTTATTTATATTGTTGGAGTATTAAATGTTGATGTGGTATATACAATAATGCAGTTAATGTCCTGCGGTTGCAGGTACGGGTTAAAGGTCGATATCTGGGCGGCTGGAGTCATCACCTACATTCTGCTTTGTGGGTTTCCGCCTTTTCGCGGGTAAGTAGTGTTAAACATGACATCTTTTTTATTTTAAAAACAATGAAATCTAATGGGACCCTGCGATGAAAACCAAGATTTAGTGGGAAAATCTTATTTTGAGAAAACAAGCGTTTGTACCTATTCATTTAAATTATGTTTAGACGTGTTTGTCAATATGAAAGATTTCAATGTTATATTCTCTAATAATGTTCCTTACGTTGTGTAGAGTGATTTATGTAGAAAAAAACGAAATTTACAAGCAGGGTCATAAGATTGATTTCACATGTGTGTCTGAATACTTCTGTCTGATTGGCTAGATGATCAACAATACTGTTTAAGAAATGTTGCACAATGCAGTCTACTTCCCATATTTCCACTGAACTTAATACATTATTTAAATAAATTAATTAATATTCTAAAGTGTGAATTGAGTCACACTGGATGTTTGGACATTGCTGCAGCTGGATGTTTGTCTCCCTCTAGTGGTGAGATTATGTAAACACAGGTTTTGACTTGCAGAGATTACAGTGTATTCTCCAGTTCGACGTTTTGGGATATTTCTCTAATGCACTCATACTTTCCCACATTTAAAAATAAAACTCATCAATTAATGAAACAAAACAATAGAAAAAGTGAAATGTTATAACTTAAAAACATAAAAAATTAAATCGGTTCTTTTTAGTGAACTTCAGTGTTGTCACTTTTTGAATTTGCAGAAGTTTTCAAATCGAGGTCTCACCCTAAGATGCTTTTAAAAGAATTGTTAATGATTCGCTGTCAATTCTGCGCTCTTATTGGCAGTTCATTCTTCAATATTCTGTTTATTTAAATAAATTGTATTAAACAAAAGCAAATTGTTGTCAGAAAAAATAATAATAAAAGGAATTTTAAAGTCATTTTAAACATTCAGACGTACACCTTCAGATCATTTTAGATAATGAGAAACATTTCACTCCCAAAACTTTTGACAGTCTGTGTAGTTTTTTTCAAGTTCTTGAATGTGTTCATTTAGAAGCACGGAGGATCAGGAAGCCGTTTTTGATCAGATTCTAATGGGACAGCTGGATTTTCCTCTTCCATACTGGGATAACATATCTGATTCCGCAAAGGTCAGTGTGGCAGAACACAGAATAGAAATGTTTGTGTGTCGGATAAAGAGAAATAACATGTGTTTTAATGCAGGAGCTTATTACGGGCATGCTGCAGGTGGAGGTGGATCAGAGATACACAGCCCTGCAGGTTCTGGACCATCCCTGGGTCAACGTAAGCCTTTGTCTATTCATTCTTAATGGACAGAATCGATACAAAAGAGTAGTCTGTAAAGTATATGTGTATAATCTGAACTTTCAGAATTAGTAAACCTGACAGTACTGTTTAACAATAACTTTTGAAGTAAGGTACAGTACAAGTTTTGTTACCTACCCACATTCAAAATTAATATAGATACTCGCTTTACAGAAGCATACATCTTTTTAGGGAGCATGTGTTCAAGACTCTTGGAATAAAGCCTTGCATTTCTGTTTCCCGCAGGATGAAAGATTATGCGAGAATGAACATCAGTTATCTGTAGCCGGCAAGATTAAAAAACATTTCCACATGGGCTCCAAACCCAACAGCAGCTCCGCTGGAGTGTCTGTCATCGCAGTAAGAACATTTTCCTTTCAAACTACCGGTCCCATGTTTTGGTGACATTACTTAGCTATGCTATTATTTTTCCCACATTTTGGAAGATGAATAAACTCATCAATATTCTGAAATATAACATAAATCCCATATTTCCATTTTTTATTTAATAATGCAATATGGCTCGAGTAGACGTATGATGGTACTCTATACGTCAGCATGGCTCGGCCTCGCGCCAGAGACAATCACAGCAACGCTGATATAGAGCGCCGTCACACCTCTACGAGTGCTTTATTGCATTTTTAAAACAGTTGAATGGCACAAACGTGTAGATAAATCCCCAACGACTTCGGACTTTGTGTCCTGTCCGGAAACTTTTGACCGATAGTGTAACAAACCTCTATGTAATTGGACACAGATTTGCATTAAGAGCTTTGAAACAAAACTATTTAGTATTATGGACCTCTTGCCAAAAACTCTTTCAACACTTTTTGGTTTATTGCTTGTTTTCAATACTGAAACTGAGATGGCCATTGAGATGTAACCATCTGAATATGGTTTATACAAGTAGACAACTATTATTAACATCACTGTTATATAAGTCGTCTCACCTGACGCATATGCCTGGTTAGTTTAAACAAAGATAATGTTGCGTTAAAGCTTCGTAACACAATAAATGTGTTCCTTTATTTTTGTCAGAAAAATTGCTCAATTCTCATTTTATTAGTTTTTTGTAGCATCACTGTTTTGGTGTAAACAGGCTATACATTTTGATACAGTAGTACACCCCAAAATGAAAAATCTTATGGGTGAACTATCCTAACTTTTAATAACTATGTATTTGTAAACAGTTTACAGGTATAATTTAGTTAGTTGTGGAAATGAAACTGTTAGTGTATGAGTTTCGGAAGGGTTGTGCTCCAAACTCCAGCTCTTTGCTGACACATCCATTAGTTCTGTCATTCCTCTCGTGTCCTGATGAACTTCATCCTGTGTGACAGACATTGTCTTTACTGTTGTAACAGCTCTGTCATTTCTCCCTCTGTGCTTTTTTTTGACTGTCAGCACTGTTGTCAGGAACTGAATGTAGTTAGCTACTCCAGGAAACCTTATTATATTTGTCATGCGTTATGTTACATTACTACACTCAGGCAGACACTAATACACAAAACAACATGCCTTGCATTGCACCTATTGGTTTTTGTGTTTATTTTCTTTGTTGCACTTTGACAATTTCAGTATAATCCTTCATTTGTACTCACGAAGACTTGAAGGCCTATACTCTCGCAGGTCTTTAGTCTCGCAGGTAGACTTGTAGGCCTATACTCTCGCAGGTCTTTAGTCTCACAGGTCTTTAGTCTCGCAGGTAGACTTGGAGGTCTATACTCTGGCAGGTCTTTATTCTCTCGCAGGTAAACTTGGAAGTCTATACTCTGGCAGGTCTTTATTCTCTCGCAGGTAAACTTGGAAGTCTATACTCTCACAGGTCTTTAGTCTCGCACGTAGACTTGGAGGCATATACTCTCGCAGGTCTTTAGTCTCGCAAGTAGACAAAGAGGTCTATACTCTGGCAGGTCTTTAGTCTCTCGCAGGTAGACTTGGAAGTCTATACTCTCACAGGTCTTTAGTCTCGCAGGTAGACATGGAAGTCTATACTCTCACAGGTCTTTAGTCTCTCGCAGGTAGACTTGGAAGTCTATACTCTCACAGGCCTTTAGTCTCACAGGTAGACATGGAGTTCTTTACTCGCGCAGGTTTTTAGTCTCGCAGGTAGACATGGTGTTCTATACTCGCGCAGGTCTTAAGTCTCACAGGTAGACATGGTGTTCTATACTCTCACAGGCCTTTAAGTCTCTAACGTAGATTTGCAGATCCTGACTCTCACAGGTCTTTGGTCTCGAAGGAAGACTCAGAGGTCTATACTCTAGCAGGTCTTTAGTCTCGCAGGTAGACTTGGAGGTCTATACTCTAGCAGGTCTTTAGTCTCGCATGTAGACTTGGAGGTCTATACTCTAGCAGGTCTTTAGTCTCGCAGATAGACTTGTAGATCCATACTCTAGCAGGTCTTTAGTGTCGCAGGTAGACTTGCAGATCCATACTCTAGCAGGTCTTTAGTCTCGCAGGTAGACTTGGAACTCTATACTCTCACAGGTCTGTAGTCTCGCAGGTAGACATGGAGTTCTATACTCTCGCAGGTTTTTAGTCTCGAAGGTAGAAATGGAGATCTATACTCTCACAGGTCTGTAGTCTCGAAGGTAGAAATGGAGATCTATACTCTCGCAGGTCTTTAGTCTCGCAGGTAGACATGGAGATCTATACTCTTGCAGGTCTTTAGTCTCGCAGGTAGACATGGAGTTCGATACTCTCGCAGGTAGATATAGAGTTCTATACTCTCGCAGGTCTTTAGTCTCGCAGGTAGACATGGAGTTCTATACTCTCGCAGGTCTTTAGTCTCGCAGGTAGACATGGAGTTCTATACTCGCACTCGCTAATACAAAATACAGGATTTCAATCCCAATGACAGGTCGATTTGTAATCAAGGGAAAATTCTTGAGTGATCTGCACTTTCAGTCTTTATGTGTGAACTCCTCAATTACCCATCAAAGAGGCTCGCTGACACATCAACAAGATGTCACAGATGAAAAAAACTCAACATCCCATGATGTCAGGTGTCTGTATTCCCACAATAGTGGAACTAATATTTACATAGATTCAAACTTCCAGAACAGTGGTGTGGATAACATAGGGATAACGGTTGACACTCATCAGTTAAAATTACACAGGAAATATGTAGATAAACATGTTTTATTCACCTCGAACTCTCTCTGAAGCACACAAAATCTATTCCGCCCACGTTTACCAATTGACTCTTCTCTTTCTTTTTTCATTGTGTAAAGAATTTTCAGTGCTAATTAATTACCAGCATCTATTTTCAATTCCTGTTTTGATTAGTTTTCGTTTCCCTCCTTTCGTGTTTTCTCCTGATAAATGTTGTTTCGGGACGGTATAGATTTGTTGCCAGGTCGTGTAGTTTGATCCCCTTTTGCAGATCATTAACATTGAATCATGTAGTGTGAACAGACGATGTTTTAAGTCTTGTAGTGTAAACGAGTCCGCCAACATTGTCATTTTGCAAGCTAAACAAGTTTCTTTTTTTACATTTCATTTCATACCATATCACTTTGTTTCGGTGCCACATTGCTTGGCATGTTTGCTCTATTCACACCATTGACGCTTCCACGATCACATGATCAATCTTTCTAAATGTACTGTTTTTCATGCTCATTCCTTGGCCAACTAATCAAACACATTGTATACAAGTTGATGTCCTGTTACACCTACCAGGACACCCATGGACAGCACATCATGGCTCAGAGCTGGTGCTGGTCTCAGTGCCGAGGGTAAATATATTTCTTTCTGCTTAGCCGGACACAGGGTTTATCGTCGAGCGCTCAGAGTCTTTGGACTGCTCCCTTCATCCAGGCATGTTTTGGATAAGGTACGGCCCCAGAACCAATTCACCAATGTTTCCATTGCAACGTGCTGGCAGTCTTCATCCCCCGCCCCTTCAGCACCTGGCTTGTGGCTATGACGTGATGCGTTGCTTTTGCGCTCCAGCTTCGCAGCTTTTGCTTTCTACTGGAGCTCTGTTGAAATAAATTGGCTTTTCTCAAGTCATTTTGACTTGACATTTGCAAACTTACACGTTCCAACCCATCTACACCTGTCCCATACAGCTGTCACATCCCAAATCCCATCATATCCTGCAGTCACTAACAGTCGTGTCCTCTCGTTCCTCAGACCACCCCTCTTGATAAGGAGAGGCAGGTTTTCAGACGAAGACGCCACCAGGATGTGAAGGCCACCTTGAGCACCTTTGCCTCCGGTACTCCAACTCTGTCCAGACTCTCCCCTGCAGACATCACATCTGAGTCTGATGACATCTCTCCCAGTTCGGCCGAGACGGTCCGCTCAACACACTCACCCTTTTAAATGCCCAACACATTCTTTAAAGGAAACATAATTAGAAAAACGGTAAAGCGATTTATATATAAAGATGATGGGTGAAATCTCATTTACCTGCAGAATTTACATGCTTTAAAAGCAGAGGGCTAAGGTTTGCAATGGATGGGTTGATAGACCCATATTTGATAGCACACACAAATCTATAAGTGTAAAAGTCTATACTTTCCTGTTGTTTTCCAAAGAACCTAATGCCAATTTCTGAATTGATTCCATGTAGTTTCCTTTGTCAGAACTACACGTTTGGTGCTACAAATAATGAACCGGTACATTTAGATCATGTCTGCCTTAATTTTCCTGCAATCCTCATCTAGTGTTCAGTATTTAAAAAAACAGCTGATTATTTCTGTACATGTACCTTTTATCCCTATAATAAACACGGGAATTTGGTACTGTTCATTTCCAAATCTTCTATGTGCATTTTTACCTTTTGTATACCTTTATATTTTACACATCTTAGGTTTGTACATTTAAGCCTTGGAACCTTACATTTCCATATTTCTTTATTTCCCAATGAGGAAATAAGGTGTTCTTTGTATGTTAGACGATTGTTTATAGACAATGTGTTAAATGCCTGAATAGTTAGGCCAGGTACTGTACTTGTGGCTTTAGAAGTGTTTTTTATCCTACAGTACGTGATGGGTGCTGATTTGAATGGGAATAACAATGAAATGTGTCACTGTTATGCTGCTAATGCTGCTATAATCTTATTGAAAGTTTGATCTCCTTTCATAAGGATAAATAGACTGAACAGACAGTTTCCTGAACTATTCAAAAAGTTCATGGGAATACGGAATGTATGAAACAAGAAGATGTGGCCTGATTTGTTATTTAAAAGTGTAATAGAAAGAGTTTTTCATCAATGCGTTAGAAAACCAGGCCTGAGACCTTTTTGGTGTAGGGGTGTGTTTGTTTTGATGATTTCAATTGTCAACATTGACATCCTGAAAGCACAGAACATGCCGTTAAAATGTGTGATTATTAATATGAAGGTCTAAAATATTCATGTTTTAAGACATTTGCTTGGTTAGTCCAGACCTATGTTTATACATCACACAAAATGTCCATTGGAATGTACCTTATAAATCACACAATGGCCAAACAATACTGAGATTCACAAAACAGAGATCATTTACCCACATTTAAAGTAAAGATGTTTATCAAACAGACACAAAAATTCTATATTGGCTTTGTTCATTTAATCCATTTGTTGGTCTAAAAATGTATATTTTGCATGTGGTCCTATATGATGTTTAAGTACTTTAATAACAGTTAACTATCAGCACATCCCATCACAAGCAATTTGTTTCATAAAGCCCTTTCTTAGTTGTGAGTGTGTGTGCGTTTGCGCGTGTTTGTGTGTTGCTTCATCTAGATTAAGGTAATAATTCACTTAAAAAAAAAATTAAAATCACTGTCATCAAGACTTTATTTCTTCTGCACAAACAATAAGAGACATTCTGAAAATGTTGGGAACTGGCAACCAGTTATTTGCACTGGTTTTGTGTTCATACAACTGAAATGAATGGTTGCCATTGCTGATTGGTGTCCAACATTTTCCAAAATATTTTCTTTTGTGCTCTATGGAATGAAGTAGAACCGTTTAGAAATGACGAGTAAATGATGACACAATTTTTATGTTTGGGAGAACTATCACTATAATGTTATACAATGTACTGAGGCCTACAGCATGTGAAGGCTTCAGTCATGGAGAGGTGACTAAAAAGCACAAAAGGTTAAAAATGTATTTACGGTATAGCATGAAATTGCTTTTTTATTTGAAAATCAAAAGTGTATCTGCTTTGTATGCTTGTCAGATTAGAACTAAAACTATTTATATGGAAAATACAATGTCAAAACGTTAAGGAAAGGTTGCATATTTGTAAAATGTATATCCATTGTTTGTCAATTGTCATTATTTGTCTTATAGTCTCAACACAAATACAGAAAGTATTTGCTTTCAAGTAGCAGTAAACAGAAAAGCATTCGGCAACAATCCAAATCTTTGAATAAATGATTCCTCAAGCAAAAACTTGTCTCAGCTTTCTTCTCATGCGCTTATACAGCACTTACCATTATTGCCTACAATACATTTAAATGTATTAATTTCAAAGATGCTTTTATCCAAAGTGTGAAAATTATCCTAAAGTGAATGATCCTAAAAATGTAAAAACAAAGCAGCATTTCAATAAGTATGGCAATATTTACATTTACATTTAGTCATTTAGCAGACGCTTTTATCCAAAGCGACTTACAATAGTCGAGGAGACAATGAAGCGGTAAATAGCCGATACAACAATAGGTGAACAAGTGCTACAACAATGCTACCGAGTTACACAGAGAGCGAAGTTACAAAAGAAGTTTTTTTTTTTTTTTGATAGAGTGAGTAGTTAGAAAAGAAGTGAGTTAGTGAGTTAGGTGTAGCCGGAAAAGATGAGTTTTTAGGAGTTTTTTAAAGATAGAGACCGAGTCTGACAAGCGTGAAGCCAGAGGCAGATCGTTCCACCATCGAGGAACTGAAGCAGAGAACGTTCGAGAGAGAGATTTCTTACCCTTTTGAGCTGGTATCACAAGTCTCAGCTCATTTGCGGAGCGCAGAGATCTTGAGGGCCTATATCTTTGCATTAGTGAGTTAAGGTAAGTGGGTGCTGAACCGGTGGTGGTCTTGTAGGCAATGAGAAGACATTTAAATTCAATGCGGGCTGCTACAGGAAGCCAATGCAGTTTTATGAAGAGAGGTGTTACATGGGTCCTTTTTGGTTCCTTGAACACCACTCTTTCCGCTGCATTTTGAATCATCTGCAGAGGTTTAGTTGTGCACATCGGGAGTCCAGCAAGCAGCGCATTGCAGTAGTCTAGCCTGGACAGGACCAAAGCTTGAACCAGGATTTGTGTGGAGTGTTCTGTGAGAAACTGTCTGATCTTCCTGATGTTGTAAAGCATGAATCTGCAGGATCTGACAATCGCGGCAACATGATCTGTGAAGTTGAGCTGATCATCGATGATTACTCCCAAGTTTCTCGCAGACCTGGAGGGCACAATGGTTGATGCTCCTAGTTGGATCGAGAGATCGTGACGAGTCTTCGAGTCGGCAGGGATGACAAGAAGTTCCCTTTTCGCAAGGTTAAGTTGTAGGTGGTGTTGCTTCATCCAGAGGGAGATGTCGCTCAGACATGCTGAGACTCGGGTCGAAATCGTCTGATCTTCGGGATGAAAGTATTTACCACAAGTACCTGTTATACATTGTTAAAATAGCTTACAGAGACACATAAAGAAATAAATTGTAGATGGTAAAGTACTCACAGAGAGGTCCTGCAGCTGCGTGATTGATCCAGTTGCCCTGATGGACATGGGATGATCTCTATCTGGGACCAGACAATGATTGTTTACCAACTACAAAGGTTTGAAGAGGGTGTAGATCTGTAAGAGTTGACTTATGAGAAAAGCAGAGGTCCTAACACTTACCCTTGTGGGACCCTAGTGACTAGTTGGTGTATTTTGGATACCTTGAGAGATCTATCGATGAGATAAGATTAAACCTGGAGAGTAAAGTTCAGGGGATTCCAATGGAAGACAGGGAGGACAGATGAATTTGATGGCTGAATCCCAAAGCAAAGAGCCGTCCTCAGGAAAACAGACAGCAGCAGGTTGTTAAGGTTTTTACAAAAGTAATTTAGCTAACCTAGAGGGTAATAAACTATTGTAGGATCAAAGATTTTAATATCAATGGTATCAACAGATATATACTAGAAGCTCATGCTTTGTGTGAGGATAAAACCGAACAATAAAATAAAGGAAAAAAGAATTCTACCTTTTTTTTGCCATTGTCATTACCCAGTGTTGTTGCAGGTCTGAACACGTCCACATCCATCGACTCTAAATATCAGCACTTACAATGATGATATTGTGTAATGTATTCCATTACTCCATACAATCAATAGTCTTTTATTATAACAAAGACATTTCTCTTATTTCACAATGATTCACATGGACATACATAATGACTGAACACATTTAAACGAAAACATAACCAAAAAAAATCATTAACCTTTGCTATATTTGCAAGCACCATCACATGTTCAATAAAAACTTTACAGAAGCATTTCAACATAAAATCTAAATACATTAAGTGAGACTAAACTAAAAGTACTCTTCAGTCCTCAGAGTTTTTCAAATAAATCTAAATCGCTTTACCTATAACAAAAATCATGGAACCATCTGTAGTGTTTTGAAGCCAATGTTTGGTGGACATAATCAAACCTCAATAGCCTCTGTTTCGGAGATTACTTTATATACTTACAGTAAAACAAAAATAGTTTTGCTTTTTCTTTTGACCCATAAACTCTGATGCACACACATCATACACTACACAATGTATTGCTTACAACGGTGATTTACATGTTACGAAAGATTTAAGAACAAAATAAATAAAGATAACCTCCACGTTAATGGTTTGGAATTACAAATGTTACAGTATTTGCCCAGTTGGACTACTCCAGCACCATCAGCGTTTACCCTCATTTAGTGCTTGACATTTATAGACATGAAGCTAACAAAAAACACAAAATTCTTTAAAGGTTTCAAATGCTGCACAAGACAATTGCTTCATCTCCATATGAGCAGACTGACTCGAACATTCACATACAGCACGTCACAGTAAACAAAAGTGATTTCTTTTCTCAAACTTGTAATCTTATTGAAAAGCTTTTTATTGTCAAATGCACTGGAAACATTTTAGAAAGCAGAAAGTATTAAATGAGCAATTTGATGGTTAGCTTAGCTTTAAAGAAATTAAAATTAATTCTTTGTAGTGTGGCAAGTTCGTCCTCCTAAGGGCCCATAAAAATCCTACATAAAACATAAAGTGGAAACCACATGAAAAATAGTTATTGGCATCGGTTTCACAGTTGAAATGATAGGACTACAAATAAAAAGCTGTTTTAGTTCGTCCAATAGTTGGCTCAGGTAAATTTTGATAAAATATATCATAAAACATATGCTGACCTTCGTCTGTGCTCTACTATTTTATTTTAAAACCATCATCCTCACTGTCATTTGTGACGACAGTATGCGCACCTTTCAACCTTTGTTAAACTTCTCTGACTTTGAAAGTAGTCCTATCTTGATCTCCATTTATTCTTTATCCTCTGAGTGGCTTCGCCCCTCTTATGCGAGTTCCCGTGATGTAATGCGTGATGTCACGCATACGAAGGCCGCGTCTGCCTGTCAATGGCTGATTTCTCTCAGTACCTGTTCTGATGCTCAAAGTGCCAGCGGTTGAAGTCAATGTTGAATGCCACAATGCTGCCAGATGCCATGCCAGTGATCAGAGTCCTGAAGAAAGAAGAATGTTGTAAGCGTCGGTTATGTTTAATATTTTGTGTTTGTGAAGCTAAAGTCAAACCTCTGATCATGTGATAGGTCCATGGCTCGGATGCCCGCGTCACAGCCGGGATAAACGTAAAGCTTCTTGAAGTCACAGGCTTGCCACACCTCAACCACACCGCTGTCTCCTCCGGTCACTAGATTCTGTCCATCGTTGCTCAGGAGAATAGCCTGAGATATACACAATATATAAGACTATAAGACGATTGATAATATTATTTTTAATTCTTTAACTATTAATATTATTTAAAGAACAGTAAAGTAAAACAATGTAAAGTAAAGTAAAACATGTTTACTCTAAATGAGTTACAAAACATACAGTTTGTTTTTATCACTAATAAATGGTTTGAATTACCTTGTAAAATATCTATTTCCCATTATATGTGTGCATGCAGTATGCTCACATGAATAAGAAAAGAGTTGAGAACATACACGTGTGGAGTCATTGATCTCCATCTGAGCCAGCAGCTTGCCATTAATGCTGAAGTTGCAGAACTGACCCCTGTCATAGTAGATGATGCAATGGCCCTCGCTGGACACCGAGATCAGTCGGGGGAGTACACAGTTGTCTGGACCCTCCAGAGCTCTCAGAAGGTCACCAGTGATGGTGTGGACCAGACACGGACCCTCTGAAAAATTAAAGAGTATTCAAATACAAACTAGATGTTATAATTTAAAAGACCCTGTTTTTAAATCTGCTTAAAAAACGACAACAAAATCAGGATTATTTATGGATCAATAATCTATATAAATCTTTAAGTGGTAATATTATGAACAAAAATCATTTCATCCAAATTAAAAGTGTAATGGTAATGCTTCACATCTACTGTATATGTTTTAACTTGACCCAATGTAAAACAACATCATTTTTGTTATTTAAAATGTTTTAAACGAATAAAACTTACAAAGAAAAATTCAAATTGGATGACAAAGGATTAATTGGATGATGTCATGAGTGAATATCTATTTTAGTGTAGCTCTACAGCTGTCATAAACACAAATTGAAAAACAAAACAAAACTAAACATTCTGCATCATATTCTTATCCTTATGTCATTTCAAACCTGTATGACTTTGTTCTGCAGATCTCAAAATAGATATTTTGAAAAATGGGTACCACCGTTGTTCAGTTACAAACATTCATCAAAATGTATATCAATTTTTTTTTTAGTTTTGTGTAGAACAGAAAGTCTTTCAGGTTTAAAATGACCCGAGTGTGAATAAATTAGGATGAATTTTCATTTTTGAGTAAATTATCACTTTGAATATAAAAAAATACAATTACAGCATTGTATTTTAGAATCTATGGAAAAATAAAGAAACTAAATTTGTATTTACTTTTCGTTTCAAACATTTATGACTTTCTTTCTAATGGACAACACAAAAGAAGATATTTTAAAGAATTTTTCTGACAGAACAGCAGTGGACACCTTTCACTTGTATTGGATTGTGTCTGTACATTAGAAGTGAGTGGGTGCCACTGCTAATACTTAAAAGCTTTCTTCAAAATATCTTCTTTTGTGTTCTGCAAGAGTCATACAGTAGTAAAGATGACATGACTTCTTCATGGGTGAACTATCCGTTTAATAACTCAAAAGTATCATTTTCCTTGATAATTGGATTTAATAACAGAAAAACTTTATATCACACAATTTGTTTCACACCTTTAGCTCCACTGATTACAATTCCCAGCTCAGCACACACAGAAACACAAACCACCTCTAGGTCATGACCGGTCAGAACCGCACGGGGTGCAGGGTAATCACCTAACAAATCCAAAAAAGGAATCACATATTGTATTACATAGACATGACACATAGAACATTTAAAACACATTTATTTATTTTTGGATGAACCAGCCCTTTAATCCTAATTTTATGCAATGCTTAGAATATTGCTTCCCATATGAAACAGATACAGCCTATATGTAATTTGTATATGTAACATCTGCGTAAGCAGGCGTCCCCTCCGAATGATCACTGACAGTGATCGGACACACCCCGAACCCCACACGCTGTCACATGATGGATGAGGGGGAGAGAAGAGGTGACGTGAGGTCATATGATGACACCTGTGGTACCTAAGCACCAGCTGGCCAGGTCGATAAACTGCCACGAATGGGACAATTCGTGAAACAATGAACCAACCCAGCAAGATTTAATATTACAGCCACATCTTAACCTTTCCATGGCTGTAATTTCAAGATTACTGTGAGGTTCCAGGCGACATCATTACATTGCTGATAAGCCTCTTGTGGCTCAACCCATCACGCTTGAGAAAACTCTATTTGTAGACACTCGGTAAGTTAGAGAAGCAATTCAAGCATACGGAAGGGAGGCAGTGGTGTAATGAGCTTGATTTGTGCACTGAGAAAGCAAAACACTCATTATCAGCCGGAGAGATCAACATTAAGTATATGCATACATTACACAGAATGCTTGTTGAATGGTGATTGTGATAATGTGAATTACAAGCATGAACTTATATGGACGTATAACTCAAACATGCACACTGTCAAAAATCTCACACTGACTTGGCTTTAAATTGTCTTTACCTTATATTTTTGGACAGAAACGTACAGTAGGGTTAGGTTAGGTTTTTGAAAAGCCAAGAACCGCCGAGCATACAGTATGTTTGTAAATCATTCTAATAGAAAGAAGTTTTATTGAAAAAGATTAATATTTAATTTTGCTGCAATAATATCGGATTAACATTGTTGACATTTTATAAGGCCACTCTTTATACTTCTGCTATTTACACCAATATCTGGGAAAAGAGATGACATCTCTCCATGCCTTTATTTACATACTTTTATGACATCACATTACACAAATTGTGTGAGATTGGGACAATCCATTCCTTTTAGAGAGAGGTTTGGTGGGAGTTGATAGTTGTTTCTTGTAACATGCATGAAATATAAAATATCATTATGAAAAAGCACCCCAATTGTTAATCTAATCTAATAGAAAACTCATTTTGAGCGACTGAAAAATATGAAATAAAAATATTTGTTACATAAAATAACTATGGAATATTTATATTCAAGAATATTAAAAATACATTGATGTGAGGTATACGCACAGTAAGAGAATGACCCACTTCAAACATTATGTATTACTGTGCTTAAGACAAAGACAAAGTATCGTATTGTTGAAATATTGTTGAAAACTAAAATGCATGTGTCAGAAAAAAATTAGGAACATTGCGGATTGTGATGTAATTCCCAGAAAGAACACACATAATATAGTGATGGTTTGATTTTTAGGTGACAGATTCTAACCTAAGACCATCATGTTTTAGGTGAGCAAGACCAATAAATACAAATAAGTAAATTATAAAGAATCAGGAAGGCAAATCCCTTTATTTTAAACAAATGCATCTCACGAAACAATGTGACACAATACATACAGTACTGTGCAAAAGTCTTTCTTTCTTCGGTTGAATGGTTTACATCATTGCAGTCATGTGTAGTTAGAAAATTTCAGATTACATTTTTAAACATTTATTTTGTCATCATTTGTAATAATCCAGTGAGAGTTTTACTTTGCAGAACTGTGAGGAGACTTTTGTGTCTTAAAGAAATTAACAAAATTAACAAGGGTCTTTAATTTTGGCTGTAGAAGTTTTTTTCCTCTTTTTATCATGTAGATAAAATAGATGATGACATCATGTGTCACAATACTCCCTAATGTCACACATCTTATGCATATAAAACATCTCAGTGGATTTTTAAAAATACCATTAAAATGAATGTTTAGAATATCAAATCATATTTCCTGACTTAACTGACTTCAAAAACATTTATTGGGGTGATCCGCACGGTATCCGCACATTACAGTATTCAGTATTTAAAACACCTGCTAAATAGCTTTCAAAGGACCTCATCCAAAGTTTAACATGCATCTCAGTATTTACACCAACTTCATTAAAAAGAGTTTATTCACACCACTGTTAGTATCAATAAATGACCGGTCCGAATCCAGATGTTCCTAAAAGTCTGCCAGCAGTTACTCAGGCCTTAATCAATACAATCCCTCCTCACTGAGACTTGCGCAGGGGACCGTCTGACAACCCTCAGCCCAGCTGTGAGTGATCCGGGTGGGACGTGTGTCAGCGCCGGATCCCCCGGGAGACCCCGGATCACCTTCCTCACAAAAGATTTAATCAGTCGGCAAGCGGGCCCTTCCAAACCCTGGAAACCTCCTGGGTCTCTGGCAGTACAGCAACACAATTAAGAAGTGTAAATTGGAGAGCGGCCGCTAAAGTCGTGAAGCGCCGGGGTCTCCATTGAGCCAGACTGAATTTTAATCATTGCACATTTAAGACACGCTCCGGCTTTCTCGGGTTGACTGTGAAATCAATTTCTACACCATGTCGGAGTGCCGCAGGGCCCCGTACTCCAAAATCTGGTGAATATTCATAGAGGTCCCGACATTCTCCTTTGAGAGACACATGACAAAAATTGTGTGTGGAGAGACTCGATGGGACACAGCTGAACTTACTGATGACAAACACACAATGAGCACAAGGTTTCATTTATGGGTGAGCTACACTAACACACTTTTAACGATGATGCAACTTGATGGGAATGAATGGCGTGTTTATGTTCTGTGGTCTCAAGTTTATTTCTTTTATTGAATAATTCTGCATTTCATTTTAAATCACAAGGCGAATGTAAGTGTGTGTTAACAGTGTGTGTGTTAACAACGACCAGATTGAAACCTGAAAGAAAGCAACCACTAGAGTGTACTGTTTCTTTCCAAAAATACCAGACTTAACTATTGGATGAACCCTTTGAACTGCAGTACATTTATTATATAATTTAACACAATATTAACAATCAAATAATTCTGTCATCAATTACTCAAAATGTATGAGTTTTTTGTTCTGTAGAATACAAAAGAAGATATTTTGAATCAAGTTGGAACAGGAACAGCTGTGGCACGTAATCATTTCTATTGTATAGGCACAAAACCAGTGCAAAGGAGTGGAGCCTGTTACATACATTCTTCAAAATATCTTATTTTGTGGAAAAAGTCATACAAAAAGAATGTTTCTAACCAAACAACATTGGTATTAATTTACTTTTATTGTACGAATACAAAACTAACACAACTCAACGTAATGTTCAGTTACTGACATACTGCAAAATATCTTCTTTTGTGTTTTGTGTAAGAAAATCATACCACAAGAATGTTGGTAACCAAACAATGTGGGTACTTATTTATTTCTATTGTGTGGATACAAAACCAATGCAACTCACTCTGTACTGCAAATGTTCCTTTACTGACATTCTTTAAAATATCTTTTGTGTTTTGCACAAAGAAAAAAGTCATACAGATTTGAAATGTAAAGAGGGTGAGTAATCGATGACAGAAGGAAGTATTTTTATTACATTTGATTCGTCTGTAGTGTTTATCAGAAACTTCTGCAGAGGGAGTTTAATAAAGTTAACCTGAGTTGTATATCTTATTTAAATTTCTCTTTGTTAATAAGTCTCTTTTGTTTCAGGAGAACAGATCATTAAAGTGTTTTGTGAGGGCACACGGTGAGCAGTAGTTTGTGAATATCATGGGAGTTTGGTTTTTTTCTGGAAACAGAGGCAGGGCTTTACGGCACTAATTGGAAGCAGCCAGGCTGAAATCCTTAATGAACTGTCTGAACATCACTGAAGTTAATGAGAGAACACACTCACCTCAAGCACAGCTTCTGACACGTACAAACAACGCACACACACTCACACACTACAAGCACAGACACAAACCAGTGTCTGTTTTCTTACCAACATGTTTTCAGCTCTTGTTACAAAAACATTCATTAGTATTTTAATGAGCAAGATCCTGCTATTTTTAATGACTGCATTTATTTGATACACATCAACATTTTTGCAATGAACACTGAAGTTATATAGGTTCTTTAAATCTATAAAAATTTTAATATTTTTTTTAAAGAATACTTTATTTTTCCTATCATGACTGTAATATTTACTATTTAATTCTTTTATACTATTTTATATTATTTAGAAGTTGTCCATCTGTCAGATACACTCACTGTTGTTAGGGTTGTCTCCTATGATATGGTGTCGCCCGCTCCAGTACCACAGCAGCAGTGTTGCGTCTCTGGATCCCGACACGATGTAACAATCGCCGCCGATATAGGATTCCGAACGGGCCAGACAGGTGACCACATCCCAATGTCCGAACACTATCTGTGTGAGTTTGCCTGCAGACCGAACATGCACTGGTTAGAAAACATGGTACATTTGTGAATTACAACAAAAGGATTGTTAAAGGGGTAATTCGACAAAAATGAAAATTATGTAATCACTTATTCATCCTAATCCTTGATTTTTTCCCACAAACTACAAAAGAAGATATTTTGACGAATGTTGGTAACTGAACAGCAGTGGCACCTATTCGCATCCTTTGTATCGACACCAAACTATTACAAGTGAGTCGGTGCCAGTTACCAACATACTTCAAAATATCTTCTTTTATGTTCTATTGAAAAGAGAAAGTCAAATGGGTCGAAAGGACAAGAGGGTGAGTATGACATTATGGCGATAGTTTTCTCAAAAATAAAAAATATATATATTTAATTTCCATCAGGTTATTCAAAAGTGTCTTTTTAAGATCACAAGAGAAGATATTTTGAAGAAGTTGGTAACTGAACAGCACTTACACCTAATCATTTCTATTGTATGGACACCAAATCATTGCAAATGGGTGGCTGCCTGTTACCAACCCACTTTAAAATTATTTTTTTGTGTTTCGTGGTAAAAAAAGAGGTCATGCAGGTTTGATATGACAATAGGCTGAGTTAACAACTTTAAGCAGATAGTTTACCCCAAACTTTGGTCGTACAAAACTTTCCTTTGAAGATCATAAACAAAGATATTTTGAAGAAAGTTTTCAAGTAGATGCACTTATTCATTTCGTTTGTCTGGACATAAAACTATTGCCAGTGAAGGGATGCCAGTTCCTAACATTCTACGAAATATCTTTTGTGTTCTGTGACAGAAAAAAAGTCATAATGGTTTGAAATGAGGGTAAATAATTGAAGGACAGTTCTCCCAAATATTCTCCTTCTGGTCTTCTTAAAAAAATTGTGTTGAGCAATTGACCTCCATTATATGAACATAAAACCACTAAAACATTTTAGAAAATTTCTTCATTTGTGTTTTACAGAAGAGGAATCAGAGTTTTTGAATGAGAGAATTTTTATTTTTGTATGAACTTTCCCTTAAATCCGACTCAAATTCACAGCAAACCAAATTACAAATACGGTTCTGTAGTTCTATTTCACTACACAATCTATTACCTGTATCTGAGGAGTAAACACGGAAACTTTTGTCCCAGAATCCACAAACCAGGATATAACGGTTATCCGCCGTTACCACGAAACACTGAGTGTTGATCTGAATACTCTGGTCAACCAGATCTGTGATCTGTCGCTTGTTTGTGCTCGAGTTATTAGCTGAAACAGATGCATTTACAGTTGGAATCATCCACAAGTGTTAAGAAAATTCATATATTTATACATCTAATGCAATAAAGTGAATCTCATTTGAAACCCACCAATCAGAGAGTCCATCTCAATGGGGAGATGATGGGCTTGATCTAGTGAATAACCCGGAGCTCCACGTAGCCCTGCGACACACAAACACACACAATAAAGAGATCAGAAACGGGCTGTCCATTATTTTCAAACACCCCAAAATTTCGTCCCCCGGACACCTGCCCTGCTGTCAGAGTCAAGTCCACTTTCTGACCTCGTCCATATGAGTCGGGGGCTTTTAGACGCCCACCAGCCAGATTTCTCGACACTTATTGATTTCTTTATGGTGTCAGGCAGGCCAGAGCTATAGCACCCCTGAGGCTGGCCTTCGGGGCAGAGACGGCCATTTCGTGATCTGGAAGCAACATTGGGAAATGTGGTGGCCTTATTAAGTTTGTGATATTATGGGAGTGAGACATATGCGGCTATAGAGGGCCGGGTCCTCCAGCTGCAGCCATTAGTGGTGTGTGAGAGAACCAGATTGCCACGTTTGGTTCTAACATCACTATGTGTTGCCGTGACAGCTGGGGAAGTGTGAGCCGAAAGGAGAGGCCGTGATAGGCTAATTTAGCCCGTCGCCACGGCGCCCGGCCTCTGACCTGCAGGTGATGGGGGCTCCTGAAGAGAGGCTTGTTGGGTAATGTTGTTCACACATGGCCAAGTGCTAACATGTGGACGGGATTACTGTGTTATTAGTATGTGGGTGTGTTAAATATTAATTTTAGGAATGTGGTTAGGGGTTGCCGTTACATTTTTGTATTCTTGTGTGTTGTATTCTTGTGTGCTGATAAAACTGCGTGTCAGGTGTTGTGTATGTGTATTCTCATAAAGATGCACTATTTACAGTATATAACAAAGTTAAAGGGATAGTTCACCCAAGAATGGAAATGTAGTCATCATTTATAAATCTCTTATAGTTTGAAACTTGCATGACTGACTTCCTTCTGCAAGATAAAAGATATTTTGAAAAATGTTGATAACCAAATGAAATTGGACCCTATCTAGGTCTAGGTCAATGGGGGAAGTTTTCTTTAACAACATTTTTTAAAATATCCTCTTTTGGGCCTTTCAGAAAAGAGAGGTCATACAGGTTTGAAATGCCAAGAGCGAAGGGAATGATGACAGAATTTTTTTGGGGGGATGAACTATCCCTTTAATGTTAACCACATGAACACAATTTTGATCAATATGTAATAATATAATCTAAACTCTTGGTTTAAGCGTAACATTTTTTAGTCATGAAGTGGAAAGAAAATTTTATCCACAAGGACTTACAATGCATTAATGGTACACGTTCCCTGGGAATCAAATTAAAATGCTTTGCGTAGACTACAACTATATACCTTTTGAATGTAAATAGCAAATTTAAGTTATTTCCTTATGTTAAGATATGATCATGATAGTATTTCAGAAGTATTGTGATGGAATTGTGCCATATTTATTATTTAAAATAAAAAAAATAAAAAATAAGAACTTGTTGCTGCAATGAACTACGTCCATCAGAATGACAATAAGGGTTTCTATGAGTGTATGTTTAAAAAGAAACAAAGCGGTGAATAATGAAAGGTTGAAATGGAAAGTAGTCATGAACCAGAAAAGCATCCCATAGCATCTCTCACCCACGGTGTTGTGCCAGCGGTTGACGGCGAAGAGTCGGCTGCAGGTGATGGTGACGACAGCGGGAAGGGTCAGATGGGGCAGCGTGTTGGCTGCCACGTGAGTGACCGGAGAGTTGGATGGAAACTTCAACACCATGATGACGTCCTGTTGCATCTGATCCTTAAACATGAGTGAATTCTGAGGAAGGAAACACTGTTAAAGGGAAAAGACAAAGAGAGAGATGAACCCTGTGTATTTGTCCCAGAAAAAATACTTGAATATGGAGCTTTAGTAAATTTAGACTTTGTATTAAATTTGTGTTAAATAATCAGAATTACTTGTGAACCTATTTGTGAAAACAAGTTGTAAAATCTAATTCTGAGAAAACAAGCTTTAAAGTTTTCTTTTTCCAATTAATTCCACTATGATTTCAATTTTTGACATGGTATTACTCAGTCAATATAAAAAAATCAATGTTATATTCTCAGAGAATGTTCTTTATATTGTGTAGAATGAAGTAAATGTATATGGAAATAAATGACCTTAGCTGTGTTTTCACAGGCAGGGTCACATTTCTTCATAGGGCCAGTAGGGAGCACTCTTCTCTCGGCAACTTTGTAAGTCTGTGTGATGGAGTAGTGTGCTCTAAAAAGTGTGTAAGGTCTGTATGTCATGTCTTTGTAGTCACGTGTGTGTATGTGTGCGTGCATGCTTTGCAGGCTATCCGTGTTGAACTCAAAAGACTCACATTAGGCCCGGATACCATTACCGATCAGAGCTAAAACTCTTTGTGAGGGCACACAACCCAACATGTGGATGTGAATCTGCTGGGTGTTGTGTACGAAGGTCGAACGTGACTGCCCTTGTTGGAAATAATAACTTCCCAACTGCCAGGCACAATAAACACACATGCCCAAAATTGCGTTGTTCTCACCAGGTGCATGGCGGAGCTGCGAGGAGGATGTGGCTCGATGAGCAACTGAGATGGCGTCTGTCCAACGCTTTGGATCTGAGCCTCTGTGGCCTGCAGCAAAAGAGAGCGAAAGATGGAGGACAGAGAGAAAGATGTACATACATACAGCATGTATAAAAACATACAATAGAACGAGAAACAAAGTGTGTGAGGGGACGAGCTAGAGAAAGAGAGGGCTGTCACTATCGATAAGCATCAAAGTGATGGGTCAGTGCGTTACTTGACAATGCAAGCAAATCCTCCACCCCAACCCCCCAGCTTTGCCAAAGCCTGTAGAGTCATCCAAGTGTTAGTATGGAAGAGACAGGCCTTTCCCTATTAACATGCTTCAGTTAACTGTTCCCATTTCTAGAAGCACGGCCCACGTACACCACCTCCCCATCCCTCCCTCGGCAAGCAGACGTTAACCTGGACTGACGCGCAGGCAGGACTGCGGCAGAACCCTCCCTTTCAGATGTTATTGTGCCAGAGACAAAGGGCGGACAGAGCAAATACACTGCATCGTATATATACACATACACAAATATACAACAGTATTATGACTTATAGTAACAATGTTAATAATTCTTACGGGACACTACGATCACAAATGTCCTAAAGAAGCTATTCTTTAAAGGTACAGTATGTCAGATGTTTGCAAAAAGATAGGCCTGTCACGATATCTCGCCTTCATATTGCACGTAATTTGTTGTATAAATTGTAAGTTAAATGCGGTAAAATGCTGCTGCGCTGTAAAGCCAGAGGGCGCTCTTTCGTGGAAGCTCCATATAGCGCGGTAGAAAAAGATCATGACATGTGTCTATGAAATGCATAGGGACATCACCCAAACCTCCTCTGGTTTTTCATGACTATAAAGTATGATCATAATGATGTTCGACTGGTATTGCTTTTTCAAATGCACGTTACACTAAAAGTGACTCGAGCTTACGAGCAAGCTACGCATTAATAAATGGCTTTATTTCAATAGAATTTAATGATTATCGCGATTTTATTAAATTAGATCAAACAGCATTCACAATTGACCGAAGCCGTGCTTTACCAACAGGATATGCATGAAAAAAATTGCTTGATTTCAACAGGATTCAATGGTTTTCGTGATTTTATATTACGTTCCTAATGATTTTTACGTGAATTGCTATCTAATGGGTATCGCAACTTTATTGTTACAACCCTACATTAAGGTATTATGCATTACCTCTAATGTTTCAAACAATAAATCCAGTAAGATTAACTTGAGCTTATATGCATGTGGAGGCCGAAAGACAAAAATATTAATATAGTTATATAAGATCTTTTGATACGTTGTTTCATGAGCTGATTGATCTCAATGCCTAATTTACAAAGAGACATGTGGAAAAATTTATTGACATTGTGATTAAAAACAGCATTTATTCAAATTATTGTATTTATCTAGTCAATTGTCGATTATGTCAAGCAACTGAATTGTCTCATGTAATAATGTAAAGTTTATAAATGTAACAGGATGCACAAATATAATTTTTTATAAATATTAAACATTACAATTAAAAATCTTTCCAAATAAGATAATTCGAACCCCATCTTCTTTATTATTTTGCAACTTGGAGATGTGGAAATTACATATTGTGCCTTTAAAAAAATTAATAATAAATCAAATCTAATAAATGTAATAAATCAAATGGTTCAGAGCTGAATTTTGTCTCTGCACATGAATTGGTCCGATTTAAAGCACACACAGCTAATAGTACAAGTAATGGCGTTGATTGACACTTTAAAGTCAATTTAGATTCAGTAATAGTAGCAAAAAACCTGATTTACATTATGCATTAAAGTGAAAATTGTATTATCATATACACACCAACTTGACATTTTAAACCTGAATGATTTTCCTTCTTATACAAACAATATATTTTCTAGAAAGCTGTTTCTTTGCATTCATTAACTTGCATTTGTGCAGTTTGAATAGTGCAACAGCTGTTTGGTTAGACATTCTATAAAGTATCTTCTTTTGTGTGCCACTAAAAAAGTTAATACAGGTTTGAAATAATAAGAGAGTGAATAAATGACGACAACATTTTCACTATTCTGTAAAATGTCACAATTTCAACAGCTGGTAGAGACATGTACTACAAACGTAAGCACCCAACCAAAATCCACCAAAGCAACAAAATGTAGAATTAGGGCTATAAAGTTAAAAAACATTAAAAGAGCTAAGCCTCGAAGTCTGTAGGTCATATGACAAGTTCAGCATTCAGATATGAAGGCTGTGGTGACACTGATAAAGTGGACGTTTGATCTGACACTAGGGTCCAGGATTCTGAGCTCTGAGGGAGAGCTGTTCTGTCTGACTGTGGGAGGTTCTACGCTCGGAAAGGAAAGATTGATGTGATCAGAGCTTCGGTAAAGCCGAGGGGAGCTTGTAGGTGCCTGTCAATGCTACGGTGCACAGTGGCACACGTGCAAACTCTCCACATCTCCTGGGCTCTAGACACACACACAAGCATACACAAACAACACATACAAACACCCTATCAATAACTAACCCGGTGACACCCGTCTGTCAGTATTACCATACATGACGGAACTGCGAAGGGGGCACGTGGAGTGAAAAATTAATAGAGATTTAATTTCGGTTAATGGGCAATACCATAGAAATGATAAAACCAAAGGGGCAAGATTTCTGTTCTTATTAGTTCACTTTAACAATTAATTAAATTAGTTATCTAAATTTTATTAAATACAGTTCAATTAATTTCATTACTATTTGCAGTGGAAATATTGGATATAAAAATGTTTATGATGTCATAGAAAAGGCTTTATGTGACTTTTTTTAGAGATAGTTTACTTTACAGTACACCATAATATTATTGGTTTATTAAGGTCTTGCTGGCAGACAAGAAAATAGGCTTGAACTTTGAAGTTTGATTAAATGTCTTAATTATATATTTTCACATGTTCATGTTCTTTCCATGTTTGTATGCAGAACACTTTTGACTTAATATTTTTTTATTTTTCTACATTTTTGTAAAGTAAATTAAAAAAAGTAAGTATCAGTCAGTCAAAAAGTTTCATTTCCTGTTTACTATACTTCATATCATACAGCACAACTGTACATACAATTTTTTTAACTATTTTTCAATCTATTTGTAAATTCTTGTGCTCTACCATTCTTATTTGAAGCAATACAGAGGCTGTCAGAGGACAAGGATGTTGTCACATTTTCGCTTCTTTGCCGAAGGAGATTACACATTTACGAAATGTGTCCATTAAGGCCAATTCCATGTAAGAGAAACCCATACAATAGCTCATTCTAGAATAATACATACATAACGATCCATTATGTAATGTCTACACCTCTGAAGAGTTTATGTATTTTATATTCTGCCAATAGAACATAAAAAATACCTTTAAGGCCATTTCCACCAATTTAAAAAACAAACATTAGGGCAACTGAAATGAGAGAATCCAAGAATACAACTAAAAAACTTTCAAATGGTCACAGACGAGATCTAGGCCTAAATCTATTTGCAAACTAGACCCAAGCCGAACTCTCATGACTCACTGACATCACATTTGGCAACAATTAAATGTCAGTCTGTGCAGTTTTACAATGCTGTCTGTCAAATAATAATGTGCTGGTATTATAGCTATTTTAGGTTAGACTCAAGGACCGGGTCACGATGTCTGCTCAAATAATGTAATCTGATCTCGAGATCTAAGAGAAAAATGCAGCCATGTGGAAAGTATCACTATATTTCTGCCATCTAACACAGACAGCGGAAAAAAGAAGGAAAGAAAGAAATTTGCAAATATAAACTTGCTGGATATTTTACAAATACGAGCAAGACATGTACATTTATGATTCCATCTTCTTGGAAAATAAAACAAGATGAGCGACTTTGAAATGATCTGCCTTATTGTATTGGTACAACTTATCTGCCTTACTGGGCCACATTGGTTAAGATGAGACTAATAAACATCCCAGGTTAAAAACTGATTTATAAAACATAAAAAGACTTCAGATCCATTTATATTCTCTTTGTTATGACACATCCACCAATGACGGGTTATATCTGAGTCAAAAGCTCAAGCTGAGGTTACATGTGGGGCAAGTCCATCAAACCACACTGATGTGTCAACACATCCACAGTGTCAATTGGTTTCAAATCCCTGCTCAGGAAAACATATTATCACAAACAGAAATCTGTAGTCTTTAACAGACAGTTCATTTCTATAATCCAGGTTAAGCCCCTACTCTTTGCCGCCGATAAGACGCCTTAAGCACCTGCTGAAATGAACATAAGACATCCATCATAACTCATGGGATGTCAATCACAGCTTTATCTCTGAATGAAATTCTCGGAGGTGTGAAAGTACATCAATCTTTAAATCATAGTTTCTCACAGGGTGTCAATGAAATAGAGATTTTTACTAATTGCAAAGTTTACTTAAAGTTATGTAATTGTGTAAAAGAAAACAAGCAAAGCCTTCTTTAAGGAGAATTATCACGCTGATTAATACATTATTAGTGCTTTAGACTGAGATGTTGAGTTGTCAACTTCATTGTGATCTATTTGTAAAAAAACATTTGCAAGCACATTCTAGGAGAAGGCTCCATGATTAAGGGATTAAAGTACTTGATTAGAATTCACCAAAAATGTTAGTTGTGTATAACAAATATATTTTAAATAAATGATTTTTTTCTAACAATTTCAAAGATCTGAACTGTTAGATTTTAAATCAATTATGTGTTCTCCCACTGAAAAAATCAATTCAATGTTTCCAAATGATTCCATTCAGTGAACATAGCTGTTTATTTTTGTGATACTTACTGAGCCGCATACATCTTTTTAGTGTCATAATTTTTTTTTAAATTGTACTACATTATGGATGATATTTACATGCCTTTTCAACTGGCATTTTTTGTCTGAAAAACAGATTTTTCTACAGCACAATCTTCCCAACTCAAGTCCAGAGACTCAACAGCTGCCATTTTGATTTGACGCAGGAACGAGTTATGACCCTTAACTTGGGAGTTTGACATTTTAAGGCCGTAATTGCAGTGCTTAATGTCAGAGCTGTGGATGCACCTGTCACTTGGGAATGAATCAATATCTTGAAGGTGACGGTCACATTTCTGAGTGAGATAGCAGGCTCTACCTTATCCCTTCAGCTCGACCGATGAATGAACCAAAAACAAGAGCAAATAAAACATTTTGAGAATTTGAGGTCAGTATCGGTTGTTCTTGACGTTGAGCCTTTGACATTCAGCCAACTTGTTGGTTACAGAGACTTAAATAAATTCAGTTTTACATTTTAAAAGTTAAGAGAGGGTCAACGTTCCTTAACATTTAAATTCCCAAAGGGCATTTGCTCGGATGCCATAAGCATTCAATTCTCTACCAACAAAGGAAGATACCCAACATGATGGCTTTTAAGACCATAAAAGTCAACAACTCAGAAGCTAACAAATTGTACTGTCATCTGGAAAAGAACTCAAAGTGTTTGCAAAGAAAGCAATGTAATTGCCATTGTCTATAGTGCAGCACTAAATGTTAAAAAGCAAAGCTTTCTCCATATTGTTTGATAATTAGCCCCCCTGTTCGGTGAATGATTTGCATAGTGGTCACTTGACAAATAAAGGCAGTCCTGGAAGTGACAGTATATAAATGACTTGTTTTGCAGACAGCAGATGGTGGGTATCACAGGGAGTGAGAGAGATAGAGGGAATGAGAGCGGGAGAGAGAGATAGAAGGTGTTTGGGAGGGATGGGGTAGACACCGCAAGAAACACACTGCCTACCAGCTGCTGCTGTTGAATTGGAATCATATCCACATAAACAATTAAGTCATTTAAAGACACTAAAAGTCAATAATGAGTATTGTTTGGAAAATCAATTATATTGCTTTACATCGTAATGGTGTGAATTTAATTAAACCCATAACCAATAAATAAATCAATATACTATACAGAATTCAACCCTTAATTTTTTTAACTGCAGAAGGAATTACTCAATTAAGTCAGTAAAAAGGTTCCACGTGATTCAATTAAGTTTTTAAAATGGAATAGATGTACATAAATAAACTGAGTAACTCTAACAATTTTTTTCAGTTTCTTTGTTTGTACCCTAGCAAAACCGTAGAAACATCACAGCAACACACTGCAATGGCACATAACACCCTCCTGTCATGCCATCGACCCCTGCACTCAACAAGCACCATTTAGATATATTCACAATATATTTGGTCTCTGTAGCGGTACAGAAATCACACGGTACCTTTAAAATACACAGCAGATTTGTATTTATATTTTGTATTACATTTGTCACTCGTAGGCCTGTGAATGCAAAGTGTGTGAATCAGCAGTTTGAGTTTCTCAAGACACATTTGCATGGCAAGATCTGAATGACATGTACAGATGGTCTGTCTGATATCTCCAACAGAAACTGTGCTCATTCATGCAAGAGTTATAGAACTCTGTGCTCATTGTATGTGCTTGATCTGTGGTAGATAAAAGGCCAAAGTTATGAATATTATTAAAATTAGCTTCGAGATACTATACTGTCAAGAGGCGTGAAATTGTTTTTTATTCTTTAATGAAATTATCTATAAACATACTTACACTCTTAAAAATAAAAGTGCTTAAAAGTCTTCAGCGATGCCATCAAAGGACCTATTGGGTTCCACAAAAGACTGTTCAGTCAAAGGTTCTCTATAAACATCTGTTTCTTAACGTTTTGTAATCTAAAGAAAATTTTTGACACAAAGAACCTTTTGTGAGACAGTTAAAGGTTCTTCATTTATACCAGTTAGGTAGTTCTATTGCATCATGAAGCACCTTTACTTCTAAAAGATCGCTATAACAAATCTGGCATAAGTGGCAACCAAACGTTGAGACCAAATGCAAACAAGCCTGTTACTTGAGCGGAAAGAACATTATTACGGAGCAATGGGTAGTTCTTTTGCGCTCGCATCTTTAAAACTTGGATGTCAATGATGTCTTTACACAAATTTCTTAGTCAAGTTGGAATATTTCAACATGCGTTGAAAAATCGAATGACGCGGATTGACGCTGCCCAATTTGCATCATTTGCATTGACATGGCATAAGTGGCAGCATATAAGCAACAACTCCAACATTAAAACAAAAAATAACCAAAAACTTCAAAAACTGCATCTGCTTATGTGATGATGCTGTTGTCATGGCGAGGTTGCCAGCACGACCCACCTCACGCAGCGGGGGATCAGTGGCGAGGCTGTCGAGGTTGACGGAGCCCTCGTAGGTCAGGTGGTGAAAGACGTTGAGGGCTCGCACTGCCTCTGGCCCGCGCTGCTTGTAGCCAAAAATAAGGTCAATCCACTGGTGCAGCTGACACGACACAAACTCGCTTTCCAGGGCCTGTCAAAGAGAGCGGGGCAATTAGAGGTGAAAGGTACACATACACAACACGAACACAAACACACGTGCGCAAATAACACACACATGCGCGGACAAACATACACTGGGGAAAATGTTTCCTGTTTTTGGAAGGCTGTGACAGTCCAGAGACCAACATAAGAGGGTCTGGAACCTAAATAAATAAAAAAAACAACACTGGATGAAAACGCAAGATGTTTTCAAGGAAGGCTCTTTGAAGCACTAATGCATTGCAATACAAAGAGAATTAAATTTGAATATACATACAAACATAAAATCTGAAATTATACACACTTATTTTAGCGTTATATTAACCAAAATGAAAATTAACTGCAAATGGATTGTTGAATGGTTGGTATCTATTATATATGCAAGGATCTGCTACAAACTAAATGAAAAGAAATAAAGAAGAGAGATTAACCCACATATAAACACCATCTTCAAATACACAAACACATGCTCCTGGAATTTACACACTCGCTCTCACATCAGGAATAACAGCCATTACAGGGCGAGCCGTAGAGCGCAGGGGCTGACTAACCCACAGGGCATGTCATTACAATTGAAAGTGACACATGCAAAGATGGAAACACTAAGTGAAAGAAAGACAGAAAGAAACGGTGGAAGGGGAGGAGAAAGGGAGCACAAAGAGAGGAAGAAGGGATTAAATGAGAAAAAAGAGCAGGGAGACAGATGCTTTCACAGACCAAAACGCAAAATTAATTTCAACAAACTCAAAATTGGTAACACTTTACAATAAGGATGTACTTCTTTACTAAGTATTATATACCATGAACTAACAATAACAATACGATTTTGCAATTAGAAATTTCCACGTCATCAGCATCTTAAGATGTATTCTGAGTCATCCAACAGTAGACTGAAAACATGACAAGACATGTGAGGTTATAAGATAAAAACTACAAAAAAATGGCTTTATGGTTTTTGAGGTCTGAAAAAGTACAAAGCATCTTTTTGGGTGCTTTTCCCTGTTTTGTTCTATTTTTATTTCTGCCATTTAACAAACACAGAAATAATATGTAACAATAACATTTAGGAGTAATATTGCTAAAAGTTAACAGGTTAAATATTTAAGTTAAAAACATGTATTCATTAAATAAAAGATCAATAAATGAAATATACAGTCTATTTAAAAAACAATTATTTACAATTATTTGCAGAAAAGAAAACTGAAAAAATGTCAAAATAATAAAAATGTGCACAAGACCTCAAAAACTGTAAAGAAAACTAATTAATGTGCACTTTAGATATACAAGTTAAAGATTCAAATATAGAGTCTGCAATTCTAAAGTTTCAAAAATATGACAAATATATTAACAAAATGTTTGCTAATGTCACATAGTCGAACATCATTTACGGTATGCAAAATTTTGAAAAAATTGTTTTGATACTTTTGGAGCTTTGGAGTTAAAGACTTTATGATGAAGACTAACATTTATTTTTTTTAATTAAAAGACACTAGTCTGGAATGACCACAATAAATCTAAAAATGTTGATGAATTGTCAAACTGGAAAGGTCTTTCTCAAAGCACTTGTGTACATAATCTTTCTCTAAAAGACAGACAGACAACTTGCAATATTTGGATATCTGAATGTTTGTGGGGGTCTGAATAGCTGAATGTGTTAAAGCACACAAAATACGACCGGAGGAAAGGTCACCTCCACAACATACACACACCTTTGTCACTAAATCTGAAAAGGTCAAGTGTGTTTCCTGCACTACATACACATTCTCATCAAGCACCACAGCCGAAACACAACCCTAATGCTTTAGTAAGGCAGAATTGTTACTCTACAATACACAACCACATACATTCTCAATTTACACACCCTGAAGCATACACAATTCCCACTTCTCCCTTTGGGTCACTGTGTTTTTATGGGTACACAGAGCCATTATAGGAGAACAGTTCTAGATTTATATCCCAAACTCGCCTACGAGGATTGGTGGACACACAATCACATCCGTAAGGTCCTGTCTGCTGAGAGCTAAATGATGATTGATGAAGCCAGCATTAGGGTAACATTATAAGGGACAGTGCATGGGCCAGTCCATGGTGACATCATTGAGGTCAGAGGTAGATTACATTAGTATCGAGCACTGCGCTATATTACAACCTTCACCGTGAACCAGCAGCACTCAAAAGACTGTAGAGGACAGAGATTCTTCATCAAATAAATGAATGAATGTCATCTCTGTGCAACAGGATGGAAGTGGGTTAGATATTAAATACTGGATTTTTCTCCCACTGGATTGGATGGAATTGAGTCTGTCTGCAAAAATGGTTCCGATGTTGTGTTAGACTATTTTAGGATGGTTTAGAGTGTTAAAAGATACAGTGAAATAAAATAAAATACAGTGAAATAAAATAAATAGTATAATAAAATGTTTTGTTATACTGTAATGTTTAAAAGTGTATTTTTAATCCTACTTTTTTTTACTGTATTGTTGACTTCCATATATGCATGTGGTTATATTAATGACTTTTTTCTCTGCAGAACACAAGAAAAGATAACTTGAAGAATGTTGACAGCCAAATCAATGTACACTGGGCCCCATTGACTTGTACAGACACAAAATCACTAAGACATTTCTCAAAATATCTTCTATTGTGTTCCACTGGGTTATTTTGAGGTAAACTATGCACACAATATAAAAATGTAGTTTATGTTCATTAGGATGCTTTATATTTTTTAAGTAGTGCTGTTTTATTGGTTCATTGCTAAAACCCATATTGAACTAACAAAAAGTGCAGGTTTAGGTAGGGTTATACTTAAAAGTTTCTTGTTTTTGGTTTGGAGACAGTTATGCAGATGATTTAGTATAGACCCTAAGGTATAGAAAGACTGGCAAAAAGTTAACTTACCATTCTGTTAATCCTGACAAAGTCTTCTGGTTTCTTCGCCCAGGCCGGTAGTTCTACATCACAGACGGGAACACCATCATCTCGGTCACCCATACAGTAGCCATTACTGTTTATAAACATATCCGGAAGATAGTAGAACTCAGGGATCAACTCCTATGAGAGTAAGATTAAAAAGGGGTTTGCATCAATAACATGTTCCATATATCTTCAATTTGACTATTGTAGTGAAGTATGGATGTTGAAAATACTGAAATTGCAAGTTTTATAGGGCAATATATGAAAATGTTGGCCATGGTTCTGACTGAGAACGCAACCCCAAGAGACGACTGAAGGGCGGTCGGATAAGGTTTAAAAATGTCCAAGAGTAGTGGGAATTAGCGGACACACAAAGATGGGGAGGGTGAATATACAAACTAAACACAAGAGATGACAGTGAAATTGTGGTTACGTCAGCTTGAACTTAGCTTGAGGATTCATTGGTTGTATTTTTTAAAATGCAAAGCAGGTTTGGTTTCACTGCGCCCCCAGTTAGGAGACACAATAGGACATTGAAATGTTTAAAGCTTCAAGGAGATGAACATGCTTAACTGCTCAAAACATTCAATGAGTCATTCACTTCTTAGTAATTCTTTACATGCTTCCCTGACCTTGACAGTCTCTTATGCACAGAGGTAGTTGCATTCCTAATCCTACGTTCTCACTGCCATATCACTGCAATTTACCCATAACTCCCTTTGAGAGACGCCTATGTACATTGGAGCATGTGCACACCAGGAATGTGACCTCCTCTTCGTTTAGTGTCACTCAAAAGCACTTGCCTTTGAAGAACCTTTAAATCATTTAAGATCTCATTTCTGAACCTGACAAGCTGAATGTTTTCCCACAATAACAAAACGAAAGCCGGAGTTTGAAAGTTTTGCCTCCCTTTGAAATAAAGATTTTACTATTCAACTGCATCCTATTGGTGACTGAAGTTCACTTTTAATATCATTTAGGCACAATTTTTTGGCATTTTATGAAATATAGAAACTTCTAGGCAATCAAACATCATACAAATCTGACTATTTATCAAAAATCTTGATGTTCCAGCATTGTATAACTAAACATGTTTTAATTCAATCAAATTCTAAGTTTAAGATGATAGGTCTTTATTTGGTGGCCTAGAAAGCCCTACCTTTACCGCGTTCTTAAACCTATGTCACCGTCACAAAGGAAATTCTTTAACCCGATGTCACAGAATTTTGTAACTATTTTACTACGTGGCTAATTCGAACATTATGAACGGCGGAAGAATGTACGGCTATGATAACAAAATACAATAAGGAAGCCCACCTCCTAACCACACACCTAACCTAACATCACTGCCTCAAAAGCGAGTAGAAAAAAGAGAAAAGCCCTGAACTTGTACACTGTGAATCAACTAAAAACATACAGTTAGTAGATAAAAGCCATGAATCAGTACTCAGTGAACTGAAAAAAAAAACACAAGATTAGGACAAAACCCCTGGACTGAAGCCCTTTATTTTCCTTGGCAGGGGCCATTCCAGGGATATGGATTTGACATTTTGCATTGACACAAAAATGCTCTGAGAATATACAGTAACTGTAAACAGCAAACTGAACCAACTGATTATTCTCTACAAATCCCACGTTGAAGGTATTTCAACATTAGAAAAGTTTTCTATTTATAAAAGGTAGATAAACCTGAGTTATGGGTGTGACAAAAGAAAGGACACAAGGAGGACAACAAACTTCTTATTATTAATGTGATTTAAACCAGAATCTATAATATCCAACGTATGTAGAATGAATGCCAGTTCATTGAACATAAAATAGTTACTACATTTTCATTTTCTTTGTTCCGTTTATGAGCGAAATGTGCCATTAAGGATGTGACAATCCCTATTATGGACCTTACTTGACTTTGAAAGATCATTAACTAAAACTAACATAGTACTAAAAATACTTGCGCTGTTTTATTTAAACTAACAAATGTTAACACCTGTGCTTAAAGTATGCTAAAGATCTTTGGTTAAAACAGTTTTATTTCCATGGAAAGGTTGACGTTTTCAGAGTATTGCCCGTAGCCCGTAAGTTTTACGAATTCATATGCAGGGATTGTGTACGATTATACAAAACTTATTTTGCCCATTTTTGCGTTCTCTCGCAAAAAGTTTGTTCTCTCCCAATATCTGACACTTAGGTGTCGGTGGCGTAATGCACCTTTAAGCTGGTTTGCCGACCGCCATAAAGTTAATGAGGACGAAGAAGACAACCACTTTCTATTTAACTTTGATAACTGTTCGGACAAGTTTTGCCAGATTATTTAAGGTCATTGTGTAAACCTAATGACGCTGTTTGAAAGCAAATTGTACAAGAACGTACAAATGAGATTGTACAAATTCATACAAATAGCAAAATTAGCCACCGCGTATTAAAGTTGTGATGCGCTTTGCATGTGGCAATGGAGCAAATATTATAGGCTCACAACACTCAGCCTAAACATAAACAATATTTAGCGTCAAAAACCTCAATCTGGTCAGTAAATCTCAGTAAAACTCAACAATCAGACCGGACATTGCTTTCACGGAAGTCTCACTTTTTAAACTTAGCAGTCAGCAGCTCAGACAGTTTGGCCTGCTGACGTTGTGACGCACGTCCTCGTTCAAGAGCCAATAATTCCTCCACAGCCTCATAATGGGCTGACAAGTCAATCACACTCAACTCTTCCACTTTACACTGTTCACCCTAATGACACCCTCCTGGAGAGCTGTCACCAGACACGACTGCTCATCCAGCACCTTCAGACGGAGCGCCACCAACAGATTATTGAGATACGGCTGAGGGTTTGAGAGAAAGTTCCTCTCTGCAGGTGGTTGACTGCTGGTGACGAGTATTTGTGAAAGGCTGTTTTGACAATGACAGGTAAACTGATTTTAAAACTGTGTGATTTTTTACAATTATCTATTACATTAGCATTAGATCCCTTAATATCAACAATGGTGAAGGATTATATGTGGAAAACACGCAAACAGGATTGCAAGTCATTTATTTATAAGTAAAGCCTAAAAGGTCGAAATGGTCGATAATAAAAAGTAAAAAGAATCAATAAAAACAGGGAAATTTGGTCGTTTGTTAAGAGAACTGTTCAGCATTATGTTTAGGGGCGTAAAAACATAGTGTCCCAATACGTCTCCTTATGCATCTGAGGAAGAGCTGAAGGATCACAAATATATATTCTGTCACCATTAACTCACCATCATGTAATTTCAAAACTGCATTACTTTCTTTTTATTCTGCAGAACAAAAAAAAAATATTTTGAAAAATTTTGGTGAAGAAACACCAAAATGATTAAATGGGGACAAGCGGTTTTTGCTACTAACATTGATCAAATAATCTCTTAAGAAATAATAAGAGGGTAAACTGTACCTTTAAGGCACATGTGAATAAATGTCGGATTCTTTTGAAAAAAATGTATCTAAGATTTGAAAGGATGCATGCTACTGCATAATAATCTTTAGAGGACAAATCATGAACTGGTATATTGATCTAAGTACACCAAAGGGTCCATAAACCGTGAATTTACGTTATGCATTATAGGTTATACTTCTGTTATAAAAAATAATATTCCTCATACATAATAAAAACAAGCCCCGTTCCAACGAGCAAATACCTAAAACAATTTTTCTGAACCAACTGGCGGCCGTTTACGCTGTTTAACATGATGTACGAAGACACTGGAGAGTGCTTCACAAAGGCTCAACATATAGTGTTTCTCTGTAAGGCAGTTCACTTGCTTTTTGTGTATTGTGTCAACCCATGTTGCTGACTGCTTTTCCCAAGCCTGGGGTAGTAAAAAGCCCTGCCTTTACATAAAAGACCACATTTTAAATAGCTTTTGTCATTAATGCTTTATTAATTGCCCGGGGCGAAGCTAACCCGTCATGAAGTGTGCAGGAAATGCATGACACTTTTAGGTCAGCTCAAGTGCGCTTGCTGTGCAGCAGAGAGGAGCTTGAATGAAACACAGGCAACCGGGAACAATCATTATAGTGATGAAGAAATGCCGCTTTGAAATAAGCACAAAAATATTTAATTCGGCGGAAAATGTAAATTTCTCAAAATTCTATATTTAAAGAGGCCTGTTGATAGTGATCAAAAATATAAATATTCTATTGTGTGTCATCAGCTATATGTAAATCTAATTCAAACGTTCAATAATGCATTATTTGTCTTAATAGCTACCTTGTTGCTCTGCCTCTTTTGTCCTGACGGTAAAATACCGGTTTTAGTTCCTAACTCTTTAAGGCCCATCTCATCCTAAACCCAGTGGATTGGTCATACGGTCTAGTCACTAAATCATTAGTCCTATACATTCTAGAAATGCTTACTTGCTTTATCGTAAACTTTGGGATTTGTAACTTCGCAGATTGTTTACCCGCACCAACGGAATTGTAAGAAGAGGAGAAGGGCCGAAGGAGCTCTTTAAAACCATATTTACACCATTAAGAAATGCCTTGTTAGCGTGGATCACAATAATACAATCTTACCATCACATCCGCTGTGTCACGTTGGCAGTGTCGCCATGAGCGGGCGACACCAGAGAAGGTGCGGTTTGGGTGATCAAACTTGTTCCCGTTGGCATTAAGGAAAAACGTGGTGAAAGGCTCCTGCAATAGAGCAGACACAAAACAACACTGTCACATTCTTAAGAAACTTTTATTGACCCACATACACTCGGAAACATCTTTGCTAATGTGTGAAAACAGTCGCGGAGATCTCCTCTCACGGGTTGTTGTTCCGACCGCTAATTAGTCGCTAGTTGCAACAAATCCGTGTCGTTTCCGCGAAACGTTAATGCTAGTCAGCACCCAAGAAACATCCTTCGAGCAAAAAAGTAAATTCATCTCGATTTATTTTTATGGTAATTGGATTCAATCTCTTGATGGGGTGCTCTACACCGCTCTGGGAAACGTTCCGTTTGCGCAAACATCTCAATGTAGCGACTCGTCTGTCAGATTATGAAGAGTTTGTGGAGGTTTTTTCTTCGCTCATTTTCTGTAACAGTGCCCGTGGCGAAGTTAATTATATGGCCTGTTGGCTGAGGAGCTCAGCTCCGGCTCTAATTGGCAGATTTAGGGTCATCAGTCTGGGTTGGCAGTGCGAGGAGTTGACATGGAGATGCTGGATAAGCCAGGGGAAAAGATGATGGTGTCTAGAGCCTCACTCAAGACTGGTGAGAGAGCTGCCAGGGGACCCTTCCAGATCATCATCATCAACGCAATGGGCCACCAGGGAAGAGCCAATTATTCAGTTTTCATTATGGGTTTTAATTTTTAAAGACATATTAAGGCTATTTATAAAACGCAACTACCTTGAAAACAGTGAAGTAATAGTTTTTAACACAAAGAAGATTCTGTAATTATACTCAGCCTCTTTTCACTTTACAAAAAACAAACATTTGAGCGAGCTCCTTTAATAAATGAATGGCATTAGTTGAATTTAATTTGGAAAATATGATTTGGTGTATTTATTTAAAAAAATATGTATTTAAAATAAAAATAAAAAAGATTTATTAAAATACTTAGTGTGGGCAAAAAATATATACATCTGTGTATGATATTCTGCTTGATAATAACCATTTTACTGAAATATGCAAGATTCATTTTTTATATATATATATGTAAACTATTCTTTGTGGGTTAGACAATATGCCTTAGTGCATTATAGTCTGATTGAGAATTATATATATATATATATATATATATATATATATATATATATATATATATATATATATTTCATAAAACATATTTAATTAAATACTCTTGATAATCATCAAGTAATTATTTTGTTCATGTAGCAAATGTCAAAAAACACAACTAATGTAGAGTACAATATTGAGACCAAGTGGTAATGTACGTGTAACCAATGTGACAAATTTCCAGTTACCTATACATCAAACCTAATCCACTCCATATCTCGACACAGCTTAATTTTGTATCCTGATCAGAATTTTTGCATCTCTCAGAACCTTGCGCATTTCAATACGAGGGATCATGGACCACGGATTTCAAACCAGCCCATACGAGAGGCTCGGGGTAAGTGAGAACATTATCAGGAGACAATGATGGACATGTTTCCCTGTGCTCGGCGTGCTGTCTGAGACACATAAAGTTGTCACGTGCCAGCCCGTAAATCATTACACAGAGCTTTTTGACTTCCCTCTCGAATATGCCTGTTTACCAGCCTGTGAAATCCACTCACTGGCTCTCTGTAGTGGAACATGATGCTGGTGGATTGAGATGTTGAGGCGGATTCGTCTCTGTGGTGTAAGGAAGTGTTAGGGTACATTTTGATTGACAGTGATGTGATCTACTTGAGGTATTGTTGTGTGATGGAATGTTGTAGGATATGGAATATCACAAGACTAAGACATGTCAGTATCATCTTAAAGAAATATAGTAACATATATACATAAATAGAAATAATGCATGGCTGAATTTAATTATATTATCCTACATAAATGCATGAAAAGAAAACATTTGTATAATATTGTATAATATTCCCATGCAGCTATTGAGTAAACTGATGACATCATATTCCTTACATCCAATCAAACGGACACTTACAATTCTGACAAGCCAATGAAGAGTTGCGGCTGCGGTGGAATAGTGAGACGTATAGTGGCAGGGTGGAGCTTCCTCATCCCATGATTCGTAGCGTTCCGCGTAGAACACAGCACGCTTTGGATTCAACGCTCCGATTGGCTGAGGAACACAAGGGGATAGATAACAAAACGTTTAAATGTTGGTATGTGATATTTGGCATACATTTGAATAGAAAATGTTAGTTTTCTAAATACACTCCCGGCCAAAAGTTTAATGACGCTTGAGGGACGGGTTTCTCATTATTTAAAAAAGAAAATGTTTGGTCTGAAGGAACATGACAAAATGTTTAAATTTAGTTTAATAGACAAAATTATAATTTTGCAAACATTAATTGTGTCAACTTAAAATGAAATGTAAAAGGACCGCCAACAAGAGCAAAAAATAGACAAGGATTTCATTTAAATTCTTTAAAAAGCATCATAGGAAAACCTCCAAGTTTATTTTTTATTTTTCTAGTTATAACATTTTATTTAATTTAATGATAAAATATGACATTTAACATAATTCCCTTTGTTTTGAGTGAGTAAGTGTGCCAAAAACTTCAACCTGTAGTATACATTCGGTATGGATAGAAAAGGTAGTATAGAATATTTTTCCAAAATCATTTCATTTATAAATATACAAAAAAACAAAAATATTTATAACAAATCATAATGATAAGAGAGAAGCTGTGAATTTGAACAAACACCGAACATTACTCTTGTGGAGCCAAGAGCATATGTTTGTGTGTGTGTGTGTGTGTGTGCGTGCGTGCGTGCGTGCGTGCGTGCGTGCGTGCGTGCGTGCGCGTGTGCGTGTGCATGAAATAAAGTGCAATCCTTATGAATCTTTGATAGTGAAGGTAAGCAGAACTCTCTGAGCGACGTGATGTTTCTGTCACAAAATCTTCCTTTCCTCATGAAAGTTTACTTAGTTTAGACTTCTCTCTGGATCCATGTGCTCTGGATTTATAAGTGCAGGAAATATACAGTATACAGTTTAACCACAAAGGCATAAAGTAAACAATATAAACTTGTGGAATATTTTAGCATGGCATGCCAATGTCTGTTTGTATTGTTGTAAATGTAAACTGACCCCAGTTACCCTTTTGAATACTGTACACATTTCTGTTCTTACTGAAAACAATGTGGATTATATCACAAAAGATTTTGTCCAACCTGCCCTGCCTCTCAAATTGTGCATTTGTGCCTGATGGCATTTGTAATTTTCAATTCGTGCCCCACAACAACTGTCACAAATCTGCTCTATACATTTTCCCCAATAGAACATCATGTTTCTTGCCAGATTGTGACGCATTACAGAGGAAACATGCAAATGAAATGACACCATTTCATTTTGACAAATTGTAAATGTGTATTTCACAGTCTGTTAGAATGTATATGTGTGTTTTTACAGGCCTGAGCTGCATGTACACTCTAAAAAATGTCTTAGTAAATATCACAAATAAAGACTTTTATTTACTTAATAAAACAATAACTTCAATAACTGAGTAAAAATATAACAGTAATTTCTCCGAATTTTACAAAAGATTTACATTTGACAATTTAGTTTATTTAATGAATTATATTCACCAATATTTTTGGTAAATTGAATAAGAAATATATAAATATTGATATTTACTTAATATATTTACTTACATATACACAAATGTTAACATTATATTTACTAAATGCAAATAAGTGGACTGAAAAATGAGGCTCTGTTTAACATGACACAATTTACTCTAAATTTAAAAGCGTTGAAATTAAGTAAATATATTGTTAAATGTTAATTCAAGTAAAGAAAATAAGTAATGATTAACTCAATTATTTATATTTAAATTTTGCAAAAATATTGGTGAATATTACAAAAATATATTTGTTAGATAAATAATTATTTTATTCATAACATTTACTTTATTTGTACATTTTTGATGAATTGGTATTGGATTTCTACTAAAGATTTAAATGTTATGCACATCATTTACTGTAATATTTTTAAAAGACTTTATTAAGTTGTTTATTTTTGTTATTTACCAGGACACACTTAACTTTTTTAAAGAGTTTATTTGTGTGAGTGTGCAGGGCACAATCTGAAAGGCCTCAGCTAAGGACAGCCAGTAATGCAGCCTGGCTTAACCCTGTCTGACCTGATTTACACCCATGTACATCCACTGTGCTCTGTCTTGACCATTCACTGCTATCGACCCCTTTCTCAAAATCCTGCACAATGTCTAGAGTACACAAAGATACTGGCATTCACTGAGCTCTGAAAACATCTTCTCTCTCTTACAGACATATAGATGTTGATAAAACTGTCTTCATGCGAGATAAACAAGTTCCTCTTTTTACCGTGTTCTAAGGTCTGTACAGGTTTAAATGAAATTGGAGGTATTCACCTTCATACTAAAACAGTTAACCAGACAGTGAAAACAGCAATTAAAAGTGTGAAATTGAAAAAAATTTTATTCAGTATATTTAAATATATTCATGATTTAAATAATTTTTATAGGGTATTATATAGTGTTTAATTTTTGATGAAATACTTCACCTGACTAACAATCTCTCAAATGTCAAAAGCAGATGAGTTCAAATCTTTCAAATGTTACAGGTTAAGCCTTTCGGGAAGAACTAATCTGACATATTTGATACACAAACATATGCACACATTAATATTTAAATTCTACAAATATTTGGATATAAATGGAAAACAAATATCTTCTCAAGATTTGTAAATGACAAAAGCAGTTCTAATATTCAGAGACATCTACATGCTTGAATAAACAGTTTAAAAAAACATGGAAAATGCAGGCAGTGCACGTTTTTATAAATCACTCAGGAGCCTGGGCGTTCCCACCACATGCACCCGCAACTACACTGCAAAAATTATATTTTACTAAGCAGTTTTGTCTTGTTAGTATTTACAAATTCTTAAATAAACATACAATCACTTGAACTTTGCAACATTTTTCTTGATTTCTTGAAATTTATCAATTTAGTAAATTTATGTTTAAAACAAGCAATAGGGTGAGAAACATAAACTTTGATTTAAATGTATCACCAGACTGGCAGGATATTTTGCTTATTTTACCCAAAAAATTTACTTCTTATATTTTCTTTTTAAATCTTCACCTTTCTTTTCAATTAAAGTTTCTTGATAAAAGTAGTTTAAGATAAATGTACAGAAACAAGACAGAATGCTTAACAAAAAAATCACTTTTGCATTGTTCATGCAGAAAAGACATGAATTGTGAGTGATCACTGTGATTTGTGCAGATCATGGTAAAAAAAAGTAAAATACGTCCCTTTGTCCTAGCCTGAGCACTACCCCTGCACCCCACTTTAGAAATTATCAAGCTATACAAATTTAAAAAGTTTTTGTTCACAATGGTCTTTTCTTTAAGCTCCTAAAATGTAATTAGTTCCCAATATTTAAAGTAACAGTCATTGCTCACTTAAAGATCCTTTAAGAATAAATAAGCTTTTCACCCAACAGTAGCAGTGTGTCACGCATGCAGTCAATATTAATACACTACGTTTTATTGACGGACTGGACGAGACAGGCCCTAGAGAACGATCAATACTTCGCTGTTAATCCCGAAGTATCCGAGCATAGGAGAGGAGCTGCTCGCTGAGAAGTGTGGGAAATTTGTCCATACTCAAAGTATGATATAAATTCAAGAGCAATGTCATTAATATCTCGAGGATCAATGACACATGTAGCATTTTTAAAGAGTAACCGGTTTAGAGAGTATTAACTAAAAACCAATCTGTAAAATACATAGCTGCTTTTTTTACAGTAACTTTATCTTGTCTTCCCACTCACTCCAACTTTCCCCAGTTCTTCTTTTTCATATCCTTTCTTTTTTTTAATGACCGTCCGGACTGTTAGCACGGTTGAGTCGAATGAAAGAGAAGTTTATGGAGATCTGCTGAGATTTATGAGGTGATAATGTACCGCCATGTGACGTCCAGGGCTGACCACGATTGGGCCAGCAGCCACAGGAAGTCTAGCACGCAGTAAAAACCTCTTTAGTGGGACCAGTCAAGACCTGGCTGCAAGATGAGTCCATCTCATGGCAGCAAAAGGACCCACTTAACCAGGGAAATATTGCGCTTGGCAAACACCGAGCATTTAACCAGCTCAACATGGCAGATGTGGGACAGAGAAGCAACACAAATGTTTTCCAGTAAAAAATTGTTTGTAGGTGTTTTGTGGAAGCGTATTCAGTAAAAACAGCTGCATGACTCTAGCAGGGAGTTATGCTTTGACAGAAAGCACTGTTATAGCTATTCTGAAGCATATAGAATGAGAAAACAATCTAAAAACATTTACTTTTTTGTTATACGCATTACAAATTAAAACAAGTCTTTGCTGCTAATATTCCACCCGTGTCAATTCACCATTTCCTATTTAAAGTACAATGATATGCTCAATGCACTTAATAGGGTGAACAAAGAAGCATGTAATTGTCATCCTCAAGACTCTGTAGGGAATCAGTTTTAAATATAAAACAGGAGTACATTTAAAGCTTTCCAGACTCCCGTTCCCAAAACTATTCAAACCCCATGCACCCGGGCAGATGCCCGATATAGAACCCGATGCAAAAAAACAAAACAAAGATAAAAAGTCTAGGATCTCGACTGTGAAGTTTGAAATTATAGCCAGGATGTTTAAAGCATATGATTGGAACAGTTTCCATGGCTTTAATAAAGGATGCTTTTAAACGTGTAGATAGGAGGTTACAAGTAGGGTTTCTATGACATTGAGAACGCTGTTTGGTTTTTTCATACAATCTCTTCAAACAATCTCTTCACTGCCATTTGAAATCACATAAAGGTATATAAAATTTTTCATAGAATAAAAGAAAGAGCATCAGATAAGCGGTATGGTAAGTGTAAATGAGCGTAATGGTTTATTCTCCATTCATTAATCATAATGAAGACAAGAATATCTGTCGGCACAAAATAAAGGTCACATGTGTATGATATCACACCTCTTTCTCAAGTTAAGGGTTCAACCGAATCCCTTGTGGCCCAATTAAACCCAGCCTATTTGAAACACCCCTTGAAAAACCCGTTCAGCCACAATATCTGTTAGAGAAGATAATTATTGAAATTAAAAAGCCATTTGCTTAATAAGGAAGAATACGATTGACTTTGTTCACATCAATTTTACAACTCGAAGCTTGACTTGAGGTTATGCTTTGTATGAAACTAACCTTTTTTTGTCAGCTTAATACATTTTTGCGATTTTGTATTTTGTAGATGTATAAAAATGATAACGTATCCTTGATAGTGTTGACTGAGTCAAGACACCATCACGTGATAAAAATGACATATTTTACTCGACCTCTTTTTTCCAACCTTTATGACCTTCTACTCTGCAGAACCCAAAAGCAGATATTTTGAAAAATGATGGTAACTACAAAGCAGTGGCACTTATTCACTGGGATTGGTTTGGGGACCACATAGAAGTGACCGGGCACCAATTTCACTCGGTTACCGACATTTGGTATTTTTCAGGAGAAAGATCAATAGAGGATCGAGGATTTTAATGTTACATTCTGTTAAATAAAACATTGATATCGCTACCTTTAATTGAGTCGAGACATGTCAACTATTAACTGCAAAATAATAACAAAAAAATGATAAAATGTATTTATAAAAATAATAAAATGTATTAATAAAAAGCACATTTAAACTGACAGTTCTCCCAAAAATTTAAATTTGTCATCATTAACTCACCCTCTTTTAAAATTAATTTCCTTTTTTGTAAACAACTTAAAATAAGTTATTTTAGAGTTCGTTGGTAATCAGACAGCAGTGACACCCACTTAATTGCTTTGGTTTTGTGTCCATACAATACAACTGAATGGGTCCCACTGTAATCAAATCACCAATATTCTTCCAAATATCTTCTTTGTTTTCTGCCTTGTAGAGAAGTCAAAAAGGTTTAAAATGACAAAAAAAGTTAAAATATAACCCTTAAATCAATAGCGTTGACTAATGATACATATTTACAATAAATATATAATTTTATTTAGTATCTTATTAGTCATATTTTACTAAACTGCTTTTTTTTTTAACTCTGCACGACACAAAATATATTTTGAAGAATGTTGGTCAACAAATGATGTGGAAGTGAATGGGCGCCAATGTTGCACACCACATCCTTGAAATGTCAAAAAACACGAATTAAGTTATCAAGGTTCAAAATGACATGATGGAGAATACATGAAGACAAAAGGTTTATATTTAGGAGAACTATCACTTAAAGTATTGATATATTAAAATGAGATTACTGAAGAAATCTATAATGTATCAATATCTATACTTTACAGCAATAAAATAATTACAACCTAATAATTAAACTTCTGAATGGAAGTCACGAAGAAGATCACAAACATGCAATTTTACTGTCTCATACAATGAGCAGTAAATTTCAGATAATCTCAGTAAACGTGGATGTCATCCCGTCCTATGAACGAAACCATTTGGCCGTGCTCACGTAAATGAAAACAAGACAACATATAAACAGACTGTCATTACAATTTACGTGCATTTTAATCATGAAACTGCACTGGTATGGGCAGCTAAAAGATCTTCTGCTCTAAAATAGCCTTTGACAGCTCTGCCCTGTAAAGCTCATGAAGTATAATGACAACTAACCACAAAACAACATTCAAACCCGGTCTTCCAAACACTGTTTACCTAGTCTTGCTGCATACAAACCACATCCTCAAGAGCAATTATGATTCCGCAGGCAACTTTCTCATGTTCAAAAGATAAGCTCTGAGTTTTGCAGTCATTTCTTGATGGCAAAGCAAGGGAGAGACGTCATGCGGTGCTATCTGCACCATCTCCCCCGGAGACTTGCATTCTGCATTTCATATATCATAGAAAATTATATTAAGGAACTGTGTGCCGGCAACGTGCTGTCAGGACGAGCTGCACTTGTTTTCACTGCAACACGCAGCTTCAGACTAATGCAATAAAGCTCCCGCAAGTCAAAGCAAAGCAGATGAAGCTCTGAAACGAGTGGGTCGGAAAAAGAAAAGTAAAAAGGGGGCTTGATCAGAGGGAGCTGGTCTGCATTATCCATAATGCATTTTAATGTGGTGAGCTGATGTGTGGTGAAGTGCTGGTAATTCCAACAAAATGGTCTTAAAAAACGAACATCAGAAAAAAAAACATAAATGAGATCTTTGTTTTATATCTTATGGGAAAATGAAGCATTTGCTCTTGTGTTTTGCATCTCTGACATTTCAGAAAAAGTTTAAAGAACTGCAATTCGATTCAATATTATTAAATATTTCTTAAACTTTAAAAGCTTCTTACACTTAAAGTTGTAGTAGTTTTTGCGTTTTTTGTATGTTATTGTGGTGTTTGCATTATGATTAAATGTATGTGCAAATGTTACATTTTAAACCACTCCTGACAGTTATGTTATCAAAACTAAATTAAATGAAAGAAAAATAAAAAAGACTAAGGTGATAAACCTGTAACCAATCACATCGACTCATTTGACCCTGTCGATCAGCAGTTTGAGTGATAGATACGCAAGGAAGGTACATAGATTTGGCCTGAAAGAGACTCTTGTTTGGTAATAAAACTATTTTTAATAGTGTTGTTTGAGTCCTCAACCATACATACATCTCAATAAATCTCCAAAGAACCCATTATTAGTCTTATCATTGACCTTGATGCCTTGCATCTTTCCCTTTATCTGAAAAGCACTTGCAGTTAGTTCCTGACTCTTTAAGGCCCCTCTTCCGGTGTACTCTGATTGGTCAAACATTCTAGTCTGCTGTTATTGGTCAACTCGTCTTTCAGTGACTGTATTACCACCATTGACAAGGCGACATCATGTGAATCCAGATACTTCTGCGACGGGTCTCTGACGACACGTCACGGAAGTAACTGGATGACTAGAATCCTGGCGTTTACTTTAGTCCAAGACATCTGATTTCTGTTAAAGATGATAGATCACTTTATTATGAACTTTAGGATTTTACTTTACAGATTGTTTACAGGAACTAACGCACACAAATCACCGAAATGAAATGTAAAAGGGATTACTGTACTGCTGTGTTTCACTTTCAGTTTCAGCAGTGAATTCTGCATATTCACGAATGTGTATACGAAATGAAGCTGAGGAGCAGCGTCACACTTAATCTATTTTAAAGCTGGGAATTAATTCACAGGAAAAATTTTAAAACATTCATTTTGATGGTTAAAGGTTGATTAAAGTGGATAAAAATCCTTCACTGCGGGTATTTTCCCATTTGTCACGTTTCTTGTTCTTTAGCATCTTTAGAAGAGAAATCTGAGACTTGAATTTAAATCAAACACAACTGAAAACCTGGAAAAATGTCCTTGTCTCTGAAGGATCAACCATTAAGCAAGTTTTCTCTGTGAACGTTTGCTAAGAAAAGGCCTAAAGTCCCAATTATAAACAACATTAAGGAAAAATAATCCAAAACTGATGAGAAATTGTTGACTGATATGCAAAGATTTGTCGGGCGAGATAATTGTGTAACCGCAAGTCCAGGCAACTAGAATTATGTTCGCATGAACAATCAGACATTCATAACAAGAGATTTGCACAACTCAGGTAATTATGTTTGCTGTCGCATCTCCTCTATACCCCATCAGCCGCTCAAAAAGATCCGTTGGAGACACTTCATCTAATTTCCTGTCAAAGCTGCACAAAAGAAGTGGAGGAACGTGAAATCTTGGCAGAGTTGGCGCGGATGTGGTGCAAGCGAACCTGGCGTATGATGGCTTCGCATTAGCACGCGCCAATTAATAGCTGCGAGCGAGACCGCTTCCCTTTTCTATCAGCCACCTGTCAGTCAAAAAGGAAATAATCATTAGATTCTAATAAATCTGTCGGCCGTGTCAATGTAGCTGCCATGCAAAAATGTGCTAGTCTTTGCTCGAGGCATCCTGAGACCTGTTTTCAGTTATTTGGCATACAGTTGAATGCACACGTGATGGGTGCAATAACTTCAGGTGTGTATTGTAGGTGGGGTTGAGAGGGGAATTATGGTACATATCAAGCTGGATATTTCAGCCGTCCCACACAATGCTGCCCATCAACGTGGCGCTGGAGGGCATATGCGCCAATTTGACTGGCAGCTGTTTCCTGCTGGGCGGGTCACGTGACGGGAACATCTTGCGTGTCTGGGGCTCGGTCAGGGAATTGCGCAGGTGAGAATGTGATGGGAGTGTGTTCGGAAGAACTAATCCAACTTGTATGATTCCCAGATATTTGAAAGATGTTTGATTGCTTTAGGTTGGATTAAGAACTTTTTTTGGGGTTTTCAAACTTGTTTCCGAGGATCCCCAGGGGGCATCCAAGATATTCTAGGGGGTCCCCAGAAAAAAAAATGGATTAATAGATGTTAATATTAGAATTTACACATCTTTCTTAAGTGTTTTTTCACTACGGTAATGTTTATCACAGATATTTTCGGGTTTCTTGTAGCTTCAAAGTCAGTAAATGTGGATTTCTTTTCATTCATACCGGTAAAAAGTTGTGGCACACTCATTCAGTTATGCATTCATTTTTTATCAAACTGTAGAATATTAGTAATAATATGTATTGCAATCAAAATTAGGAAAATAAGGTCATAGGAATTATGTTAACAAAAAACGAACAAATAAAATAAAACAAACATGTTTTATTTGATCATATTCAATGTAGTAACCTTTGGAATTTGCTTTTAGACTAAAATTCGCAGAAATGTTTTATTTAAATCTCATAAAGCAGCTTCTTGAGGTGTTTATTTTTTATTTTAAAAAGATTACCTGTTTATTCTGCGTTCTTATTGGCAGCTGTTTTTTCAATATTGAGAAAAGTCATCCATTTCAAAAACATGATTTATAACGTTTTGTCTTAAAAAAAAATGGATGTTTGCAAATTTACATTTTTTAAATTTAAGCTATTAAAGTTTATAGGGCATTACCCTCAGATCAAAAGTTTTGACTGGTAGTGTATTATGAATATGCACTTTTTTTCTAAAAAAAACAAAAAGAAATCAAAAAAGCTGCCTACTTCATTATGAACAATAACACATACACGCTCCCTCCAATATGCACACTTGCCCTGGAGGCAGCGCACCCCTTCATACATTATACAACAAAGGCAGGGGTCCTCACAACGAGGCACTAGGGAGGAAGGTTAAAGCCCTTGTTTTTGTATCAGCACTGGTGAATCTTCAGAGGTTAGAGCCCCGGGCTGGCCAAGGACATGCATCAGGACGGCCGCAGGCCTGTGAACCCCTGCTAATGAAGGCAGCTCAAGCTGGTAAACAGCACGGAGTGGATGTCACAGGCATATATTACAATACATCACTGTCTTAGTCAGGCCAGGGGGCTTCCTCTGCCCACCTGGTCCCATACTGACATGTTTGGAGAGAGCGGTGCTGTAAGTAAAGGAGATCTGCTGTGATGTTACTGTTGCTGAATGCAGATTTGACTTTGACTAACTGATGATAAGCTTACAAGTCCGTGAGCATAATATACTCTTGAAAGTGAGGACGTGGATAGGTGAGAAAGTGAACTAGAGAACAAATCAGTGATGCTTGAATTCATGTCAGAATGATAAACCAATACAGATACACATATGTTTAAGAGGGTTGCACCTTTGAAAGATCCCTGAAGTTGCCAGGAATTGTAAGGTCCAGGTCTTCCGATTCGTAATTGGTAAGGACCCACGGGAAAACTGGATACTGGTTCAGATCGTTGTATGTGCGTCCTTAAAAAAGAGGCAGGGTTGAATAAAGAACAAGCCATAATCATTTTTGTTTATTTTGAATGTTGGTACTGAACAACAATTGTCTTGCAATGGTTTTGTGACTATAGATTAGAAGTAAAAGGCTTTTAAAAAAAATCTGTGTAACGAACAAGAATGAGAGTAGTCAGTTCCTGGACCATACTTTACAATTGATTTGGTCTGTAAACAGAAAATTCTATATTTTTGAGAATGTAGGACATTAAAAAGATCTTTGTTTCATTTGATTGTCGTTTTTCATAGTATGGTAGTTTATGGGATCAAAGGACTGTTACTGCTCCAAGCATTCATCCAAACATCTTTCTCTGTATTAGTCAAACAAAGACAATTTACAGAGGTTTGAAACCACTAAAGAATAAGAAAATGATGATAGAATTTTCATTTTTTGTTGAACAATCCCTCTACTGAAAAGATGCTTCAGTCCTAAAATATATTCACTGTTTAATTTTCTGATCTCTTGTAGAAGAGTTCGAGCAGACCTGAGGATTTTATGCCATAAATTCATAATGTGACTGTCTCATTAAAAAAGGAATTGCACGACTGATACTGTCTTTTTACCTTGAAGAAGGAAACAAGAGTGTTGCATGTAATTAGACATTAAATTTCATCATTAAACAATCATCAACACATCACTGCAGCATGTACAGTAATAATGATTTTAAGTCTAGTACTGTTTTCCAAAGAGTTAAATACGTGTTTGCAAATACTTTTTTAGAGGTTAACATGGTGCCTTAAATGCCCCTCTAAGATATGGTCAGGCCTTTTCTCTGATTGGACAGGGACTTGTGGTAACCATGGAGACCTATATGAAGAACCCATGACGGAGCACATATGCAGTAATACAAGAGATGCCAGATGTGCCTCATGCTCCTTTTGTTTCTCTCTCTCTCCCCTTTTTCATTTCTCTCGCTCTCTCTATTAGTAGGAATATGGATCTCAGGATCTCAAGGATCTCCTACTTAGACAAAGACTGCACACATATGAAACATTTATAATTTTGGGAAACAGCACAGAAGGCAAGACAGCGATTTAACCTTATTCTGAAGCTTAGGATAAATCAAACACGGATGTCTTTGTCCGTAAAAATAGCCTTAGGCATCTAACTGAGAACAACATAAGATCATGTGTGGAGAGCGTTAAGAGTTCTGGAAATAATTTAGGGTTTGGTTCTAGGGTTTTCAAGCCAATCATGATGGTTTGAGGTACTATGTGTGGAGAGTATATGGGCTAATTACCAGGCCCATTACAAATGATCGTCATTAATCTTCCTCTTTAACAACCACTTCTTAAAGAGTACAGACATAAACACAGCCCTCAAATGCCTTACAATGGGTAGTGAGCTGAACACACAACTATATCAACCACAAACAAACATAGACAACCAAATGGAAGCAGAATGGTGCTAATAGAAATGTACTGGTGTGATCAAGACTGTCTAATAAACTGATAACTAAACAGTCAGATGTGTTTTATCTTTTGTGTTTTGTATCAGCTAAAGGCATCAAATAACTGTATTCACTAAACATGTGAACAAACTGTCCCCTTCAACTCTATCAACTAACAGTACTCGCTATCCATATCAACTGTCTGCCCCCAATAACCACATAAACGGATTGTACCCTCAAACTTTTAATTAACTGTAGTAACAAACCATATCAACTTACTCTTCTAAATAATCATACCAACCACTGACCCTCAAACTGTATGAACTAATTGTACTAACTAAGCATATTAACTAACTGTACTCACTAGCCATGTCAACTTACTGTGCTCACAAACCGATTCAACTAACTGTCTTCACTAACCGTATCAACTAATTGTACTCGCTTACTGTATCAACTAACTATTCTCACTAGCCATGTCAACTAACTGTACTCACTAACCGTATCAACTAACTGTACTCACTAACCGTATCAACTAACTGTACTCACTAACCTTATCAACTAACTGTACTCACTAAATGCATCAACTTACAGTACTCATAAACCATATCAACAATTGTACTCGCTAACTGTATCGCCTAACAGTACTCACTAACCGTATCAACTAACTGTACTCACTAAACTTATCAACTAACTGTACTCACTAACCGTATCAACTAACTGTACTCACTAACCGTATCAACTAACTGTACTCAGTAAACGTATCAACTAACTGTACTCACTAACCGTATCAACTAACTGTACTCAGTAAACGTATCAACTTACTGTACTCAGTAAACGTATCAACTAACTGTACTCACTAAACTTATCAACTAACTGTACTCACTAACCGTATCAACTAACTGTACTCACTAACCGTATCAACTAACTGTACTCACTAACCGTATCAACTAACTGTACTCACTAACCGTATCAACTAACTGTACTCACTAACCGTATCAACTAACTGTACTCACTAACCGTATCAACTAACTGTACTCACTAACCGTATCAACTAACTGTACTCACTAACCGTATCAACTAACTGTACTCACTAACCGTATCAACTAACTGTACTCACTAACCGTATCAACTAACTGTACTCACTAACCGTATCAACTAACTGTACTCACTAAACTTATCAACTAACTGTACTCACTAACCGTATCAACTAACTGTACTCACTAACCGTATCAACTAACTGTACTCAGTAAACGTATCAACTAACTGTACTCACTAACCGTATCAACTAACTGTACTCAGTAAACGTATCAACTAACTGTACTCAGTAAACGTATCAACTAACTGTACTCACTAAATTTATCAACTAACTGTACTCACTAACCGTATCAACTAACTGTACTCACTAACCGTATCAACAATTGTACTCACTAAACGTATCAACTAACTGTACTCACTAACCTTATCAACTAACTGTACTCACAAGCTGTATCCATTAACTGTACTCACTAACCTTATCAACTAATTGTACTCGCTTACTGTATCAACTAACTATTCTCACTAGCCATGTCAACTAACTGTACTCACTAACTGTATCAACTAACTGTACTCACTAACTGTACATACTAGCCTTGTACACTAACTGTACTCATTAACTGTATCCACTAACTGTACTAACTAATAGTATCAACTAACTGTATTTACTAGCCACATCAACTATGTGTACTCACTCACCGTATCAACTAACTGTACTCACTAACCTTATCAACTAACTGTACTCACTAACCTTATCAACTAACTGTACTCACTAACCTTATCAACTAACTGTACTCACAAGCTGTATCCACTAACTGTACATACTAGCCTTGTACACTAACTGTACTCATTAACCGTATCCACTAACTGTACTAACTAATAGTATCAACTAACTGTATTTACTAGCCACATCAACTATGTGTACTCACTCACCGTATCAACTAACTGTACTCATTAACTGTGTCAACTAACTGTACTCAGTAACAGTTTCAAATAACTGTATTTACTAGCCACATCAACTAACTGTACTCACCAGCAAAATCACCTAACTATACTCACTAATCGCATCAAATAACTGGATCAACTACTATACTCAATAGCTGTGCTTGCTAGCCGTATCAATAAGCTGTACTTATTAATTCCTGTTTTCACGGAAGCTGTGACACATTGATCAATTTGTATTTTGCATCAGTATCAGTATTCACATACATACAGTGACACTGACTAAATCCATCCCAAACGCTCAGCCATAGGCCGCGTCTACTGCGATACAGACTTGATTAACCAGGTTAATGCCACATTGTGAATTAGGGCCGAGAGGAAGAGAAAGGTTGAGATGAGGGGAGGTTGAGCTGACAGGACCAAGACCCGAGCGGAAGATGTTAATATCACTGCAATAGTGTTTAATTAGGAGAGGACGGGTTCGGCATTAACACCCCTCTCCCTCCTGTCTGTGGGCCCGAGCTTCACTGACACCTCTGTCAGCCCAGGTCATTACCACTCCTGCCTTTAATGAATTTTACCTCGTTCCAACTCTGCCTTACATCTAATTAGCTGACAATAATGTTTCGAAGTCACAGCGAGCTAAATATAAATATGCATGAATATGCAGCGCGAGCAGAGATGACACATTTCAGTGTCAAGAGAAGGTGTGTGCGTGTAGTGAGAACTCACTAGTTCAGATCAGAGACTTTGCTACAGAATACTTCGACTCGGCACACACAAACGCTCCACCATACTAATTATCTCCACGAGTCCAAAGCTCTTTGTGTGGTGATGTGTTTGAGCACTAAAGGAAAATATAGCTCCTAAATAAGTAATGAGAGTTAGTAATAAGTGTCAGACTTTTGTGCAACAAAAAAAATGCAAATGTTTGTACTGCTCCTAATGATTCTTTCTGCTTGCAAAAAAATGCCGGAAAAAAACATATCAAACCAAATAGGAATGTGCCATTGGTATGTATCATGTTTATTAAGAAGTCTACGATCAATGTTTTATTTCATTATGCTTAAGGTGACTTAAATTTACAATCTTAAACAAACAGAACAACATCAAAAATTCCCTCTTTAATTTAAAGTTTATACCCTCAAATCTAACACTCACACCGTTTTAATGTGAAGCAATTTATACTTAAATAATAATACATTAAAAAGCTTAAGTAACAGTTTAAATAAGTATTTGTAAGCAGTTTAGAAAATCTGGTTAAATCCAATATTTCTATTAGTTTTCATAAATATATTTGTTATATTGGTTAAATTAATATTTTAATATTTTTGTTGGGTTTTATTTTATTGTTTTCATATTTTCCACCAAGTGTTTTTTTTAAATATTTTTACAAGATTTTTTTAAATGAAAGGCTTTATTTTTGTGTTAATATATTTTAAAAATGTGCATGTTTTACTATGATATGTAAATAAAGTATGTCTGACCTGCAATGGTATTGAGAAACATCAAGTACTCAAAGTTGGAAATCTCTCTTCTCTGCCAGCGCTGAGTCATGTTAGAGGACTTAAAGAGCTGTCGAGGGGTGGCCAGAGAGATCCGCCTGCAAAAAAAAATACCAATAAGCAGGGCTCAGAACCAGCCGCACATTTGCTTTCATTTACTAGGATTATTGCGGCAGGCAGATGGCTTATAACTCAAAATATGACAATGTTACATTTTGCATCCAAAATAAGACAAAAAAGTACAAACAGATAGAGCCGTACAACAGCGCAGACACGCAAAGCTGCCACGGTCTTTACTGTGGTGTGTGTCGTTTCCAGCGAGAGAGATTCTTTACAGATGACTATAATGCGTGGCATTGCTCTTGAAGTATGTGCAATACACATGCAACAAATCTGAGAGCAAAAGAAAACTGTGATGCCTACATACAACTTTTGGGGAAATTCGACTGCAATAAACTCAATTCATGACTTTAATTTTGGTTTGACTTTGTGCATTTTACGTACACTTCCTTTTTGAATATATAGAAACAAAACAACAAGAAACTGTTTAGTTTTAGTATTCATATATACAAAAATCTAAGGAAACACTTAATAATATAAGTAATATAATACAATATAATAAAATATAAGTTAGTCCTTAACACACAAAGTGCGGCTTCTCTTAAATCAAGTTTAAAGCCGTGGTAGGTTTGTCGAAAATTTGTCAGGTTCAGTCCAGGACAAACAAGCAGAAACTTCAATGCCGTAAGTCATTACCTCCATCACAAACTATTCCAAACAATTACACAAAAACAGGAATACATTCAGACTTAAGGGTTTTCGACGGTTGATGTAATCATCATTCTGGCCTTTTAAAACAAAATAAAAAACACTGTAAACATTGTTTTGAGCAATATTCTGAAAGGCAACCATGTGCAGGTGTTCTAAGCAGAACTAGAAACAGACTCGCCTGGCCTGTGGAAGACCGTAGCTTGTGCCAACGCCCACGCGCGGAAGACTGTAGACCACCTTTTTTACCGTCGCCTGGTCGGGGAAGTTAAACATGACCGATGCTGAGGAAAGGAAATAACATCACATTTCAAACCTTAGACTTACAGTATGGGCTTTCACTCTTAAAACGGTCAATGTAGTATAGGTACCCGTGATGAAAGCAATGTGGGGTTGTTCTGTGTTTTTGGAAGGTTTGTTCACATCAATATCATCAATGAACCATTTTTGGTCTAACAAAGATCCATTCAGTCTAATGGTCTTTAAAAAAGCTCGTTCAATCTGTTTTAATCTAAAGAAGGTTTTGAGAGCCTTTTGTAAAGGTTTTTTCTAAAACTATTTAGGCAAAAAAATTGTACGGCATTCTGAAGTGCCTTTGATTTTAAACATGTATAATTTACTATGGACCGATACAACTATTGAGAAGTAAAAGCTTCTGTATGTTTTAGTCAACTGTAATAAAAAAAAATAGTTTACACCAAAATATTTTATTCATTCTCATGTCATTCAAAACTTGTAAATATGTCTCTTTCTGCTGTTAAACCCAAAATAAGATATTTTTAGAAAGGTTGCTTTGTGTACATACCGTGGAAGTATATGGGGGCCAATGTTTTGTGATGGCTAACATAATTTAAATAGTCCATCTAATTCTAAACATAATCCTACATTTCCTTTGTGATCCATAAAGTTACAAATCCCAAAGTTCATGATAAAGCGAGTTATCATCTTTAACAGGAATCAGATGTCTTGGACTATAGAAAACGTTAGGAATGTTGTCATCAAGTTACTTCCGTGACGTGTCATCAGAGACCTGTTACTGGATTCCCATGATGCCAACACTGTCACTGGTGGGGATGCAGTAACTGAAAGCCGAGTTGACCAATAAGAGTAGACAAGACTGTTTGACCGATCAGAGTCCACTGGGAGGGTCTTAAAGAGTCAGGAACTAAAGCCGAATGTTTTCCCTGACTTGAGGAATTAAGCTAATTAATTGAAACTAATTTGTGATCTTTGAAGATTAATATTCAGTTGAGACCTACAAAACCAATTACAATGAATAATGGGTTAACCATCAGGGATCTTTTTAAAATCTCAATTTTAATTCTGCAGAAGAAATCATTTAACATGTGTTGGGAATGACATGAAAATTTGTTATTAATAAAATACATTTACATTTTTTGTTTACTTTCATGAACATCATAAAAAGCCGCCTTACTTCTGTTAGCCATGAAGATCTCCAGCGCCGTGTTCTGAAGCAGAAACCGACGGGCGAACACAGCTCGAATCTCGCTGAACATCCATTTCCCATGAAGCCCCTCGGAGTAAACCAGCACCTGCACACAGGCAGAAGAACAGAAAACATATTAACTACACAACAACTCTCATTCAACACATATTCCCCACGCCATGTGTATTATGACCGTTGCTTTGGAAACGCATTCCACGGTTGCAGTTTGATTGTCACTTCAATCATTCTGCCATGGAGTCACTTTGACGAAAGAGCGTGAAACACTCCAGCCCCGTCAAAAATGTTGGCCGCCGTCCATCTCAGAACTACATGACAGGGCGGGTTTTGATTTTCTCAAAATAGAGTCTTCCCCAAAGGGCGCTGCTTCCTGTTGATGATGCAAAGGCCCGGGCTCTCCTCCTTTCCTTAACACGTCTTTCTCTCATGTACGCCGTGGTGTTGGAACACAGTCCCTGCGGGGGTCAGACTGGTGTAAATAATCAATACTAACACAAGGCTGGCGCGAGAGGGGATCATTAGTGAGATTCTCCTGCGAAACCCCTGAGGCTGGATCAAGAACTTCATCCTGACAGGTGAGAATAAGCAAGACTCCCTTTCCCGCCTATCGCTTTAACCCGACCCAGAACACAGAAGAGCACACACAGATGTACCCACACACATCAAGCACAGAAGGTAGATGCCTTGTGGCACATAGATGAGGGCCCTTTCTGGGTGGATGCTCGGATTTGTGGGAGGGAGGAGATTTTAAGAAAAAAGGACATTGTGTACCGCACCTGTCTTCGAGAGCCTGGCAGGGTTGGCACCTGAAGCTAATTCCCGTTCAGGCGGAAGCCCACGCCAACCACACCGGCCTTGCTTAATTTCTCATCGGAATAGAACGTGTAAGGGCCTTCTGTCACACGCGGGTCTCTGGGGATCAATTAAGTACGGATTATATTGAGATGCTTACCGTCCGTGACCACAGGTACCCTCAGCTCTATATAAACCACCAACAACCCTCCTTAAGACAGACTCTCCTTAGGTTTGGCCCTGCTTGACATCTCCACAGAGTTTAGCTAAAAGAGACAGGTTGTGTGGAAAACAGGGCTCCTCGGAGTTTAGTAGATGGGCAGTTAGAGTAATCCGGGAGATTGTGGGTTTGGTATTAAGGGTTCAGTGACAGCCCACATGCTGAGAGAACAATGGAGACACATGTGGGGAACAATGGAGGATGGGAAAGTAACGATAGAGTAAAGGATAAGGAACACCACAGGGTTTTTCTGGGGGGGATCAAACAAACTACACGCAAAAATAAATGTATTGCAGTCTTTGACTATTGAAGGGAAGAGAGAGAGAGAGGAGAGAGAGAGAGGAGAGAGAGAGAGAGAGAGAGAGAGAGAGAGAGAGAGAGAGAGAGAGAGAGAGAGAGAGAGAGAGAGAGAGGAGAGAGAGAGAGAGAGAGAGAGAGGAGAGAGAGAGGAGAGAGAGAGAGAGAGAGAGAGAGAGAGAGAGAGAGAGAGAGAGAGAGAGAGAGAGAGAGAGAGAGAGAGAGAGAGAGAGAGAGAGAGAGAATATATCGTATATACAGACAGCATGATATTGAGATTTAAACTAAGGTTTTAAATATATTTGTAGCACAAATGTCAACATTTGGTGTTTCAGATACCCATGCAAGGCTCTTTAAATTTTTAGAACATAATTTTAATTTTTAGTGCATTATGGATTGTCACATCCATAATTCTACATTTTGCAAAGAAACAGACAAGTGAAATAAAAATAAAGTTGTACTTACAAAAATGAAATTTACAAAAAAAAATTGTCAACAAGGCCACTATTCTCCCCATCTTATACATACCTACATCTATAGGGAGAGATTGAAGGGTATATGATCATGAAAGTTTCAGTCGATTAAATCAATCTAGCAAGGATCACTACAAAAGAGGTAAAACATTCTTCAAAACATAAAACAGACCAAACAATGCGGCACCTCAATGTTGCGGTTGATTTATTCACATTTATATGCATCTCCACACGCCCTTGCCTGTCTCTTCAAGTGACAAAGCACAGGCCAAAGGGTTACCCGACGACAAAAGATACTGCTGGAGAAAAAATGTCGGAAAATAGGTCACATCAGAAAAAAATTTGTCATAACAACGGAGCTGGCACATCAAACATCAACAAGCCAGTGGCCCTGTAGACACAGAGGTCTCTGACAAAGTGCAGTCGTTACTCTCTCTCTCTCTTAGTGTTTTCTTCGTAAGGAAAGAGAGAGGGAGGGAGAGAGAGAGAAGCCGTGAGCGAGAGAGCGAGGCCCAGCTGTAAAAAATGGGGCTTAATGAACCTGTCTGGCTGGGCTGTCCGCTGCCTGTCAGTAGTGTCACAATGGTGACGAGTGTTGGGGACAAGCTGCCCCGGGGTCTCAGACAGGCCTGCCAGCTGGAGGCTTCTGCCCCAATCTAATCACACCAGTAGCACAGCATTGCAAGAAACAAAATCCAGGTTTTACCTCGCTGCTCATCGCCTGTCAACACAAGCGCACAAACACACACACAGACACGAGGAGGGGCGGACGGCTAGCCGATTGGCTGATTATGTCATATGCGCTTGTTAAAGGATGTACTAAGGTTTGTAAAAGATACAGAATGTTCAGACAACTATTAAGTGTTTCTTAATTAAATGACTATTGTATTCACGTCAGAAGACGTACATTTTTATATCACTAAACATCATTGGAACATTGCAACATAAAACTTTACAATTTTATCATGTGGATATTTTAAACATGACATTAAAGAGTATTTAATCCACCAACTGCATTAGGATTATTCTGGAATAAATGCAAAACAAATATGAAAAATGTTGGGTTATAAATTCATAAAATGCCACTGGTGTTGGGGGTGCTATCATAAACACAGCCCACCTTTCTTCTCTTTTGTTAACACTTCCAGTCATTATCAAGAATGACATCCAAGCCAAATCTTTTTTCTATCCTTCCTCTTTAAAAAAAAGCCTGTGCCCCCAACCTGCCCTTAGACGTATTATGACGGGCCGAATACATCAAAAAGATCCTTCATTTTTAAACCGGACACGATTTTTCACACACCCCCAATAGAAATGAGTGCAATCCCTCTCCGTGTCAAATGTGTGCCGCGCCTGGCCGGGATATAACAGCCAGCATGACTGATATGTTTATAAAGGGGGTCGTCGGTCGCACTGACAACCTGCCATCATAGCACCTCTGCTGGGCTCTCCACAGATTTCTCTAATAGGCTTCCAGTGCTGGGACTGAATACATGTGTGTGCGTGGAATGGGAGAGATGAAAATGATTTGAGAGCCCTTGTCTCATCCAGGAACGATGTCTGCTTCCCAAAAAAAAAATTAATGTCATTTTTGTCTTGTTAGATTTATTTCTTTTGTAGAAGAGAAAATATTTTAAAGAAAGTTGATAATCAAACAGTGGTTGCAACCTAACAAAACAAGGGAATGGGAACCGATAGCCGACATTCTTCAAAAACAGATTATTTTTGTTTGTTTTGGTTTAATTTTGGCTTAAATATGACACAATAATGACATTTAACGTAATGTGTGTCTTTCCGTGAACAAAAGAACTCCCCTTTTGTTATTTCAAACCTGTATGACATACTTTCTCTTGTGGAACACAAAAGGAGGTATTTTGAAAAAAGTTGATAGCCTAACAGGAGTGGCAACCGTTTCCTTCCTTTGAATGGATTCAAAACCAATGGAAGTGAATAAGTGTTACCAATATTCTTCAAAGTAGCTTACACATGTTCATGCAGGTTTTTTGTCATTCTGTTTTGTCAATACTGTGTTAACTATGATCAAATTAATGACATCAGATGTAAGGCATCGCATTTTGGATACGCAATAACAATAGTCTTGTCGTTTCAAACCTGTATGGCTTTCTATCTTCTGCATAACACAAAAAAAGGATCTTTTGAAGAACGTTAATGACCGAACAGCAGTGGCCCAAATTAACTTCTATTCTATGGAAACTAAACCACTTCAAGTGCATGGGAGCCAATAACCGACATTCTTTATAATATCATCTATTTTGTCCATGCAGGTTTGTTCATGCAGCATCTCAGATCTGTGTGACTTTCTTTCTTCTGCAGAACAGAAGATAAGATACAGTATTTTAAAGAAAGTTGATAATCAAACAGTAGTTGGAACCATTTACCTCTATTGTATAGACACAAAAGCAATGCTAGTCAATGGGAACCAAAAACAGACATTATTCAAAATATCTTTTTGTGCATGCAGGTTTGTATCATAGATTTCCATTTTAACGTATGGCATTAAAATGTAAAGTGTCACAATTCAGGCAACACAAGAACTTGAGGAACCTTGTATTTTACCGTTTAGGAGAACCAGCCCTTTAAACCCACACTTCTATAAGTACACATACCTTTAAAAAATTCACAACCAGTCGATGGCCGTAATGGATATGTTAATAGAACTAGGGCTGCTTTTTGTTGCTTGTAAAAGATCTTTATTGCATGTAAGGTGCAGAGCCGGTCTAAGAGCCAGTGGAGTTTGAAAGCCCACATGCTGTGACACTGTACTCATAGAGAGAAAAGATCAGCGCAGTGTGTGACAGTCTTTACCAAAGGGCCTGTTTTGAACAGGTGGGGGTCTGGACTGTTACTGTCGGCTGTTTTTTGCTCCTGGCTTCGCGAGGAATAGTGAAGGATGACAAGGTGTGACTACTGCAGTCTGCCCACTGTGTTTATGAATGTGTTTGTCCGTCTGTGTGTGCCCTAGCACGTATACTTGTCCCTGCCAGACCCATGCTTACACGCTTTCTCCCAGTTACAGCTGCCCCGATTTACATCACGAGGAAACAAATTTGACCTTTTCTGCATAACCTTTTGTGCAAACGTGCGCTGAAGACTTTCCCTGTGATGGAGGGTTTGTTTGTACCACTAAGGTTTAATGATGCATTTAGCATCGGATAATTGTGTTTATAACCAAGTGACAGTGTGTCAAATTAAACGTTGAAATGTTTTTGTACTCTAAATATAAAAATGTCCATGTGTGAATGTGTATTACACAAAAATAATGAAAATATGGTAAGAAATAATTTATAATCATCAACTTCTATTTACTATTTTCATAATTTTGTTAACATGACGATGACAAACTATTATTATTAGCATTATTGATATAAGTTTTGTTCTTATTATTATTGCTATTATCATAAATGTTATTATTATAATTGCTACTGCTGTCGTTGTTCTTCCTTTTGTCAACATTTTTTTATGTATTGTTATTTTTATGAATAATATTTTTTTCCCTTAGGTTCCTTTGGGGCAAAATAAATTATAAAAATTGAATAATTAAAAACAAAACAAAAACATGGAACAACATTAACAACAATGCCAATTGTTATTATTATTATTATTATTTTTATTACTGTAGCTATTATTATAATAATAATAATTATTATTATAATAATTATTATTATTATTATTGCTGTCATTTTTATTATTAATATGATTCTTTTCTTAATGATTGTTATTTTGATGAATAATAATTGGTTCCCTTAGGTTCTTTGAGGCACAAAAATATTTACTGAAATTTAACTAATGAAGAAAACAACTTATTTTCTGCATCAAAACTAAATCTTGATTTTATAAAATCCTTGAAACAAATCTAAAGCTGTTTAACAAGTTTCTCCAGATCCCTTAAAAAGATGAGAAACCCCCGTATGTAAAAGTTATACGAGATCATCAAAGGCTTTATTTCCCATCTGATCTCTCCTGTTTGTGACATCTGCTCTAAGGGTTGGAAATAAGCAACATTTAAAATTCCTTCAGATTATCACAAGCCCCCTCATTGGACGTTCCTGACGGAATCCATTTCTCAGCCCAGTAAATGGGAATGGCTTCCAGAGCAGGTATCTCGGGAAAGAGGATGTGGTTTTTGCATAATCACTGTCACCGCACATTTAGGGTCTGTGAGAGAGTGTGTCGGGGTGACACGATTTCAGTCGCAAAGCGAGACCGGGGTGATAAACGGATGAATATGAGCTCTGCTCTCTCCTCAGATCACTGCCTAATATGTCCAACTCAGTTTGTCAATAGCGGTTCTGCTGCGAGGGCCGTGTCTCGGGCACGCCTGCGTGATCGTGCGTGCCTTGAAAACAGATCTTTAGATGCTGTCTTTGTAAAGTCTGTCTGAGGTTGAACTAGTCTGTATAAGTTTAAGAGTGTCCTACATATCACCAAAAGGAATCCTAAAATGCCTGAACTATGACAGTTTTCAAGCAGGTTTCTCAAATGCTCCCGTCTTCCATTGCTCATCAAACAGAGGCTCCTATCTCTAGTTGAAGCCACCATTCTGCAATAGTTTTTCCATGAATTTGGTAAAAGATAAAAAAATTATTTACAAGAATCCATTTATTTTTAAATATTGGTTTGTGTGGAAATCAACAAGCCGTAAAGCTGGGAATGGTGACAATGAGAGGGAGAATTTAAAAGTCCCCGTAGGCACATACACACGTGCAGCTAACACTAATCGATATAAACAGCCGGAGACGATCTGTGTTAAGAGCTTTTAAAAACACAGTGCGTAATTTTAGTCCATTTACAGGGCCTACACCAATGGCCTTTCTTAAAAGACTCATCACACTTACAATGACTGAATTCGCAATGATCTGATGAAGCCTTTCTTTTTCTTTGTATGGTAAATCAGGTTAAGAGGTCTGAGCAAAATTATGTGGAAGAGGAAAAATTAAGTTCTGCTCAACGCAAAGAGATTTGGAATAATACCATTGTAAAAAAAATAACAAAATGCTTCCTAGAACTGGGTGTATTCCTTCATTCCTTCAAATATATTCTTTTGTGTTTATTTTTCCTTGCCTACTGTGGTAATTCTAGTTTCCCCTTTTTAATTTGCGAACATTCTTTAAATTATCTCCAGACATTTATGCAGGTTTGGTACAATATAATTGTACGCAATATAATGTAGTGGAAAATAAAGGTGAAATCAAATAAATGAACAATATTTCATATGAAAAGGAAAGTTTACGTAACATTTGAATCTAACATCATTTATTTATATTTGAGTTGTTCCAAATCTGTATACATGCAGATCTTTTGTTCTGATTAATGCAGAGAAAGATATTTGGAAGAATGCTTAAAACCAAACAGTTATTGCACACTATTCACTGCTATTGCATTAAAAATACTTTATAGTTTTTTTGGTTCTGTGAAAGACAAAATGAGATATTTTGAAGAATGTAGGGCAGAGTTTTTTCGACAATCCTTGTTGTTTTCCTACTAAAGTTGTCAATGGAGTCCAATAACCGTTTGGTTACAAGCATTCACAAAAAAATGTGTGTTCAACCAAGCAAAGACATTTATATAGATTTTTATTATTGGGTAAAGTATCAGTTTAATATAGTGGAATGTGTAACTTATCTATTATTGCCCAAAGCGCAACAACAAGAAAATAACACACATTTCTTATGGAGACATTTGCCGCTGGCACAACAGCGTGTATTCTGATTTAAACTCTCTGCATTGAGTGGGAGGGCTGTTTCTCTCATCCTCAGGGGTAAGTATGTAAGAGGGAAACAGTGGAGGGTAATCTGGCTGTTGAGCACGGTAGATAATTTGCACTTGATCCCCTTGTAATTATATAGTTTAAATCTTTTTACCCTTGCTAATCCAACGCCGCATGGTGACGTTTTCCGGGCGGTGTTGATGGGGCTGTTGGACAACCCTCGTCAACTTATGTCTAACGCTTTCCAGAGGATTTCAGGAGTGGGAGGAGAGGGCTCATGTTGCTATAATTATTTTGACTGTGTTTATTTCATGCGCCCATGTATTTTGCATATCGCTCCGCAACATGAGGAAGGGATGTAAGAAATCTGGAGGAACAGCATGGATGGGGGAGGTTAAATACGGTTGGAATCCGTAAACTGTGGCGAGTTAGAATTATTGACTTTACAATGATAGTAAAACATATTATGTGTCTTTTTCACACATCCCTATAGCCGACCTAAAATACCTAAACCCAGTGAACACAAAATCACACATTCACTCATCTGATACACAACCTATTAAAGAGTTTTTAATGTTCATTAGCTTGAGTTACTACATTAAATAAAATACATGTACTTTAAAGACAATACAGTAGTTATAATTCATATATAAATAACTGGAATAACCGAAATTTTTTGCAATCCTTACAGACATTTTTTACCGCTGTTTCCCCCAAAATGAAATTCTAATCATTCAGTCCTAATGTAATTTATGCAGTTTTTATGTGAAATCAAATTAAGGATATGTAGAGAAATGTTTTAGTGAATTTATGTCCATAGAATAGAAGTTAGAATAGTCCAATGTTGTTTGCTTCCCAACAGTCCTAAAATTATATTTTAATGTTGTACATAAGAAAGCCATACTGGTTACCCGCAGTAGGGTGAGTAAGCCATAAAAGAATTTCCATTTTTGAGTGAACTATCACTTTAAGCTCAAAACAATAAAATCTGAATATTGTGCCGATCATAATGTTGCAGTTTAATGAAATCTGCCATAATGTTCTGAAGTTAAGCTAAAGCGGGTTGTGAGTGGGTGTGTGCGTGTGTGTGTGTTCGGTGGTATCCCCGCTGGCCAGCAGGACGGCGGACCATCTTGCAGGCCTGCCAAAGCTGACAGCCTGTGACAATCTGCCTTACATGTGGCTATTTGACTAATTACACTGGATTACAGCATATTAATGCAAGCTGTTTACTCCAGGGTTGCTGACCCAGGCATGCAAATGCACAGGGAAAGAGACGGCAAGAGATTGGATTTTAGAAAACAATGAAACCAGAAGGCATCTTTGCCTTTGTTACGGGAGAAAATGTATCTTAAATCGAAGCCTCAATGTTTCTGTTTCTTTCACATTCCCAAGCCGGCAGTTCCCACACGATACAAAAGGGAAATCTCTCTACCTCGGCTAACTTGCTTCTCCATCTCTCACTCCTTTCACCCACAGAAAACGGAAATGGTTGTAACTGGAGTACACTACAGACAGCAAGTTCATAGTGATTTATTACACATAAGAGTTAATGTTCCCCAAAGCTGGATCATAGGTGTTTTCTCATTGATTGAGCTTTTGTACTGAAATCAGATCTAGATTAATGGGGGATTGTCACATGGGGAAGAAAATCTTTATTTTCCGGTCATTTCTATTAGACATAAACTCTAGGGATTGTTCCAGAAGGACCTCTTGCTGGAATGTGTACAAGATATACTCGGCAACCTTTATGGCATTTTCTGCACTGACTTTGATAGAAAGAATGATGCTTAACATTTTAATCATGAACAAATCTGCCAAAAAATGAAATAACTGTGCATATGATGGATAAAAGATGTGTGAACACAATGACCTCTATGATGTGAAGCTAAGGTTACTATTAAGCTATTTATAGGCAGATACAAAATTTTAAAATGACTTTTTACTGGTCAAGAAACAGGTTTAAGGAATAAAATGATCGACTTCATGGGCGCTTTACATTACTCAAAATTATTCTCTTAAGCGCTTGCTACCTTTAAAGTGTTCAAGTAAGTGTTTTTACCAAACCCACTTTCTTTTCAGATGCAATCGGCCAACGCAAGCGCACACTGTGCCCAGGCCCCTGAAAACCAACAAAAATTGGATTCCTAAACTCTAACAAAAGCAGAAGAGGAGAAATGAGGCGTACAATGAGTGTGTTTAAAGCACAACAACCCTCCCGATTGTCCTATATCAATCCCAGACCTGCAACAAAGACGGGCGAAAGCTCTGCCATTTGTATCCTCTCGCCGGGCCCTAGAGCCATCTTATAATAGTCTTAAAGTAGCCATTGAAGAAAGAGAGCACTTGAGTGGCTTACACAGGCCCTCCTATGAAACATTTAGGCAGTGGTTTCCAAGAGTCCAGGGAGGCTGGGAGAAAAGGTAGAATGGGCATCTAACGCTCTTCTTGCTTCTAGCCGGCTTTATTGTACAGAAGTCACATCACATTAACTCTGAGGGCCATTTGCAGGGGCCCTTTTCACTCCACAGAGCTTTTCAGAACAGATTAAGCTATGAAAACTTTCAGAATGACTAAAACACCTATTAGGCATTATGCTCTGTCCTTTATTTAGCTTACCCTTTGAATGGAATTGAATGCACTGGAGTGTTCAATAGATCCATTGTGGAATTATTGGTTAAGGAAACATGATGACAGGAATATTTAAACGATAAAAAATAACTGCTGTGGAAATCAAGAGTTAAGGTTTACAAAAAACTTCTGTATTGCTTGAACACTTACATTGAAATGCTGGCTTGTGATAAAATCTGACGTGAAAACAGCATCTTTTCAGAGTAATAAATGAATCTAGACAAGACGTTGGATACCTGTATCACTCATGCACAACATTTTATCTATCAAGAATATCTTGCATATATAAGAGGAAAAGATCCTTTAAGTACCAACATTTTTGGGTAAATTTTTTATTTTGTTGTAGCAAAGCTCTGCAGGGGTATAGGGGCTGCGGTGGTTCAAAGCACGTATGAATGGTAATTGTATATAACAGGATTGGTTAAGGCCCTATCAGTGGCTCTTGAGACGCAGGTCGTGTGGCGTTAAATGGCTGTCACCCGCTCAAAGATCCTCGGCCTGGGAAGGACTGCAAACAAAAGCGCTTGCTATTCGTGAGCTCTGGAGCTCACACACAATGTCAATACCAGAATCCCTGCTACTCCAAGCAATGTGTTTTATTTAATGGTGCCCATTATATCCTTAGATACTTAGAACTTCAGGAATTTTAGGTTTGGTCTGTATAAAACATTCTTCACTGATGTGGCTCAGTGTCAGTTTATACTGTCAGATTGAGAATATAGAATATAATGAGACCTCAAGGGGCATTAGCCTATTTGAACAGCAGGTATCTAAGACCTGCCTAGAAAAACTCTTTGAACGTACACCTTCCAACATATTCCAGAGACAAACAAACAGACAAAATGCTAAAATTGGACTGTGTTTGGATGCCCTCCTCAATCGCCATTAAACTTCAGTCTTTAATGCAAGTAACTTGACATCTTTTTTTGACAACACTCACTCACAAGCCTCCAGCATGAAGCCCCCTAATATGACCCCCTAATTAGATTGCCAATACTTGTCAGAAAGGATTGCGGGCCTGCCTTCATCTTTTCCTTTTGTACCCCCATCAACTACCGAATACCAAAACAATTGGATTGGGATTAAATGGATTGGGAAGTTTTGTGCTTTGTTCAAAACAGGTTGACTGAAATCATTTTGGGCCATAGCCCTCCGTAATAGGAAAGAAGACATTTAAATCTATATATCTATACAACAGTCTATACAACATGCAGTGCCCCATTCAAAGCAATGTCGACTAAAATAAAAAAGCAATATTTCGTCTACATAGCTACCAAAAAATCCCTTTTTGGTTTGAACTAACAACTAAAGGAATGAACTTGCCCACATTGGTCATGTCCTGTTTGTGATGGAAACACATGCCGCCATCTACACAAACGCCAAAATAAAGCCTCCCCTAGCACCAACATCAATCAAGTTAATTACGCCAAACACCATAATAACAATAATTATAATAATATCTCATTAAGAAAGAGAGAGTGAATGACGGGGGAGAATTAATAGCAGGCAGGTGTACAACACGCTGCAATTACGGAGCTTGAAATTAGTTCATCGCCCAAAGGCAAGCTAGGAAGAAAAACCCTCATAGTTGGGGGTGCGAAATGAAGGGGAGCGAAAATAAAGTGGTAGTAAAGTTTCTAGGGTAAAAAATATAAAAAGGGAATTGTAAATAAGCAAATAAAAATGTCTTAAATGTGCAAATTAGGGCGAATAAAAAAATCGCGACAGGAAAGGGGGAAGAAAAGCAGCTTTTCCTGGCAGAGTTTTGGGAGCAGATGAAAGGGGGGAGGCCCATCGTGATCAAGGGATCCGCGATCTCCACGGCACCCATCAAGCCCGCACCTCTGCCGGCGACTGGCAGCTTCCCCTTCTCCTGTCAATCATTCATTACACCAAGCCAGAGTCGATGAGGAAGCGTCTCCTTGCCTTGACCTATCATATTACAGCTTCTGTAAACGACTAATCCTCGTTCGTTAGATGGTGTTGACACCCCCGCCTGTTTTTGCACAGGCTCAGCCCCGCCAAATTGACACAATAATAATATTATTTGAATTTCAAAAAGTACTACGACTTAGGCAGACGTAAACAATGCTGATCCTAATGAACTTTGTGTTTAAGTTTTTAACATTCCGCAAACCCTTGACAAAATACAACCAACAGAATACTTGCAACAAAATGAAAATGTTTCATTTTACATAATTGAATATGTGACATAAAACGCATTGTACTGTGTCTATGTAGAGAATTAAGTTTATTTTAAAAGTTTTTTCACCATGCTTTTATGACTGTGCGTTTCAATTAATATCAATCAAACTGGAGTTATTAATAACTCAAAAACATACAGCCCAATGTTTTTTGTAGTTTTAGAAATAAACTATAACAAACTATAATAAATGTATAAAAACTGTTATATTGAGTGTGTTCAGGATTTTTTATATATTACAGTAAAAATGACAAAAATAGAAATTAATTAATATTTTTAATTAATTTTATTATTTTCAATGAATCATTTTTTTGGAAATGATTGTTCAGTTGTTACTCTCCGCTGTGCAAGAAAGTCTATTTTGAGAAGTCTAAACTTCTGAATGTTTTATTATGGGGGAACACGTGGTCATCAGAATGGTTCTTTTAGCCTGAGGGCAGTTCCAGCGTGCAGAGAGGCCTGAAGGCAGGAAGCGGTATGTCAGCGCTTCCCACTGCCCACTTCAGGAGTTTTAGCAGGAGCGGCATACCTCCTGAATTTTGATTATGGAAGCCAGCTAAGCCCAACTACCACATTAATGAGGCCAACGGAGAGCTGAAAACCCTTAAAAACACAAGAAACATTAAACACAAAGACTCAAAAAAACTCAAAATACTAACTGTTAAATCTCTGTTCTTAACAACCAAAGCAATTACCGGACATAAGGATGCTTTGTTTCCATTAAAAGAAGACAAAACAGAGATTGGTTACTTACAGGCACCACTGACCATAAAATGAGGCGCCTAATTCTGTTTGCCCCAAAATCAGACCTACAAAATCAGAGTTTCACATAAAGTGTAGCTAAGGATATCAATCATTTTAACCTTCACTGAGGGTCTGTGTCAGCAACACAAAACAGCTCATGTGGTGTTAATGAGCGTGTAATATAAAACACCAGCCACTAGCTCCATATGTCGCTGCATTATGGAAAACAGAGTCTTACGTCTGTTATCAGTCAGCTTTATTTTATAACTTTAGTCTGACGGCATATATGGATAGTGTTTACTTAAAGGGTGATAACTTATCAGTCCAATCTAAACAAAACCCATTTGAAAATATGAAGTACGTATTGTATTATTCACAAATGTTTTTTTTATTAAGAAGCCAATATAAATATTAAAGGGATAACATTTTAATAGATTAAAATATTGTGTGGGAGAAAAAAAGTAACATTAACCAAACAAGTCTACTTATATTCTCATGGCTGTAACTTTTTTATTTATTTAAAACAGCTTTATCATTCTTATGCAGTACAATTCCATATTGCTGATATTATATTTATTTTCTTTGCATATTTGTGTTGTTGGAAAAACGTAATAAACGCTGTGCCAATATTTACACACAGAATGACTAATTGTCTAAAACAAGCTAGTTAATATATTATAAATAAATAGACAGCTACATTAAAAGCAATGCATGCCCAAAAGAACTTCCTGTTTCAGTTTTATACATTATGAAAAAGTTTGCCAAAGTAAAACCACCGAAAATTTGTAAGCAAATGTAAATGTTACTTAAAAATGCTTATCTACCACTATATATATATATATATATATATATATATATATATATATATATATATATATATACATTTTATATTATTGTTATTAAGATATTATATGTTATAAATATACATTATAACATTATGTATTTCTTTATTTATATTTTTTGGTAAAAAATTATAGAATGCTGTGTCTCTAAATATAGAATTATTGAATTAAACTGTGTAAATATCTAGTAGAAAGATATATATTATATATATATATATATTATATATATATATATTATATATATATATATATATATATATATATATTATATATATATATATATATATATATATATATATATATATATATACACCACAATGGCAGGTCCCTTGTGATTCCCAGCCCTAATCTTAATAAAAGAACATCAAACTCAGCCTCCGCCAACACCCCTCTCCATTTCACATTGTCAATTACGTGTCATTGAGGAGGGATTCCCTGTATAAGTCGGCAGGCGGAAACAAGGCAGGAGGTATTCCATGTTATTAATGGAAATGATATACGTCAATATGGCCACGTCGCCTCCCACGTGTCAGCTTGTCGTCTCACACAAAAGACCTGGCAACTTATGAACTGCCTGCTCCAGTACGGCGAGTCCATAAAACAACTGGCACCGGTCACCAGGGAGCCAACCCCCCGCAGCACCGCCCCCTCCCTGGAAACAGAAACCGCCCCTCACACACAGGGCCAACAGATGACACAGATGGGGAGAGGGCAAACAGAAAGGGGGCTCTCTTTGTAGCAAGTGGGAACCTTTTCAAAAAGCCATTCATGCAACAAATTGGGCAAAGCTGGACTGCACTAAAGGTTCTTGCTTTTTCGATGGCTTAACCTATTTAGTCACAATCGGTGCGGACGAGTTTATGGCTTTCTTTTTTGGGGGGTAAAAAAAATGATAAGCAAGTCATAAGCTTAAAAAAATACATGGTTCTGTAACCCATATATATAGAGAGAAGTTTAGGTCACATAGGCTTTTGTGAAACATTAAAAACATTATTCTTCAATGGCATTCTTAAGTTAGATAAGGCTTTTCTTAAGGCATTAATAAGCAACTTCTGCTTGATATATATATATATATTTGCTAAAAAGCGCCTATTTTCCTTAGCATTTTGCCTACTTTCTCTCTCACTTTCTCACTGGTTTAGTTCACTCTACCACCAATTTTTCTTTCTCTCTCTCTCTCTCTCTCCTCCCTCTTGCAATCTGCATAGAGAGACATTTGTCATCATTAGCCCAGCTCTGACAGTTGGCACCCAGCACCTCAGATCTCAAGGACTGGCAATTATGAAGCCTTCATCCCTTATTTGGGTTACATGGCCTAATTTCATCATGGGCTCCAACCACCAGCATTTCATTACCAGAGCCCCCAACCTGAGAGAAAAGAAGCCTTTTTCTCTCTTTTCTTTCTCTTTGTTTTCAGCCTACAGAAGCGTCTGTCGGCACAAGTGCTTCCCCGAACGGGGCAGTATAATTAATTTGAAAGGCATCAAGGCATTGTTCTCGCTGGGGCTGTTGTGAGGATGTTCTGGTTGAGTATCATCGGGTCAGTGAGCGAATGATTACGGATTCAACCTCTAAACATGGGATTTCTCCAAGACATTAAGATTAATCACAGAGAGCTGAAGAGGTTGGTGTCCTGTGACGGTTGCTTGTTAAAGGTGTTTTACGGAGCTTGGGGTTTGGCTTCGATTGTTTGAATACAAATAAAGAAATATTCGGTCATCATTTACTCACTCTCTTGTTGTGTCAAACCTGTATGAGAAACTTTATTTCGCAGAAAGAAGATATTTCAAAGAAAATAACTGGTGACAGAATTTTCATCAAATACATCAGAAAATATAGTACCAATTCACGCTTGAAATAAAAAGTTGCTAAATTGAACTTGCAAGTGACGGTGGATCTAAATATCATCCAATGCATAACATTTCTGATTAAAGGGCATTTAAATTAAAATGACTTTTTTGAATAACTAATCCTATCCATGTGAAATCTATGCAAATAAATGCACGCCATTAATCAGAGAAGCTGACAAGCATCACATATTGCTGGGGGGATGATGGAAATTAAAATGATTATGTGTATTATTTTTCCCCTCTGTTTTACCCATTCAAGGCTAAACCTTGTCTTTTAAGAACCACAACCATGATATTCAGATAAGTGCACAAGCGACAAAAGTCCAGATTTACTGGTTTTGTTCCCCACACCAATTCCCCCAGGATGGGACTTCTAATACAGCGTGAAAAATAAAACAAATGAAAGGAGAAAATTCAAAGCGCCAGGGGTAGGGGGCTGACAGCCGATAGGCACAAGAAAATTAACTGGGAGCCCTGCAGTGTGGCCATATTGCCTGGAATAACTGAATTCGCTTTGGAGGAAAACTCAATGACAATTTTGATATCCATTTGCAGGAAGCTGAAAGGGATATGTCATAATAAGTGTCCATCTCCCATAATGCAATCTTCGCCATCGCCGGGCTTCATGCTAATATTGCTCGTCTTAAATGGCAGGGCCTTTAATATGATTTATATTTGACTTCTCCACTCCATTAAGTGCACTTGATAATCTGTGCTTTGACCTAGCGACGCCTTTTGGCTTGGATCCATTTCTGCAGTCTTTTTCTTTCAACTCAGAGCACTGTCGCGAAATGATGATGGGATCAGAGTAAAGAAGCGTCGGTGAATGATAATGAAATACTGTGCTGACCTCCTTTTTTTCCAAGGAATAATAGCATAATGATTTCACCGTGGGAAATTGACTATTAAGTTCAATTAAGACACTTCTTTGACTGTAAAGCTCTTATGTATTTAAATATGTTAATATCAAAATTGGCATAGAGTTTCTTAAAGGCTGGACAAAGTTTTTATTATATTGTTCCATTGTTATTGTAATGAATGGAGCATTCTACGTGTATGCAAGTATTATTTTTTTATAATCTTATTAAATTCTATTTAGCAAATAAGTGCCAATATAGAATATTCCTTCAATATTCCTTTAAAAAAAATGGGAATGGGAATTCTGCATTCTTAAATGTTTGTGTGGTGCGCTGCTAAAATAATTAATTGCACTTATATTTCAATAAAATGTCTATGCGAAATGTACCAATTATATACATATATTTAGAAATAACAGGAGTAATAATTTATATGATTACGATCAAACTTCTAATAATATTAAACTAAAGACATAAGAGGGATAGTTTAACAAAAAAAAATTTCATTTTACTAATTCTTCAAGTTGTTCCAAAACTGTAAAAATGTATTTGCTCTTTTTAATGTAACACGGAAAAGAAATTTGGAAGAATGTTAGCAACTGAATTTCTAGTGAACCATTGACTAATGCAAGTAAAAATAGAATAATTTTCAGTTTCAGAACTCCTTGTTTTCCTTAAGTCTTCAAAATATCTATGGTAGTCAATGTTGGTCAGAATTCTCACTCGCTTACATTCTTCTGAATATCTTTCAACCAAACAAAGAAATACATGTTTAAAACAACATAAGTGTAAGCACTTCTGTACAAAATTATCAATTTGGGTAAACTGTCCCTTCAAAAAGGATTTAAACATCTAAACCTCGATTAAACCTTAATCTGAAATGTCCATTTGTCACAAAGGGTTAAAACACGTGTTCCCTGATAGTTAAACACTGTATCATGTTTGACAGGGGCCTTTAACAGCACGCCTGACCGTTCTGACAGGAGAATCGCTCTTCAGAACGAGACGGGAGGGAGTGAGAGAGAAAAATGAAGAGATGATTGGTGAGGAAACTCCAGAACAAAGAGGCCTTCAACAAGCTAAACGTTTCCTGGGTCATACGCTTGTCCAAAAAGGGGCGAAACCCAGAGTCATTGTATTGATTTACACAATCCAGCATCCCATTCGCTGGGTCAGATATAGCGGCGGCACTGTTGTCATGTCCTCGTATATCACAGCAAAGCCTGTGGATGCGTTGGGGACACATAGTGACAAAGATCGCAATCTTGTGAGGATAGTGTGTGTCCAAGTGGGATTTCCAGTGCCCTTAAAGGTCTACACACTATAATTCCACACACACAGCATGTACAGTTCCCTTAAGTATTTAAATTTTTTTAAAGAACACATGAAAACCTGAACACCACGCAGTGAAACTCAAAATACGTTTGTGTTAGAAATGTTGCTGCAATATGTTATGATGCATTTATACTGGTTTTTTGATTTATAAAAAAGTTTAACCCAAGTATTCCTATTGCATTTGCCATATTTCTGAACTGAGAACTAAAGTGGAACGAAGTGTGACAGACACCAGGTTGACAATTCAATATAATGGATATAATAATGCTCGAGGCTTTAATACTGTACTGTGATTTACTGTAACCAACAACAGACAGGAAACTGATTCGGAAATACAAAAGAAGTGCAGATTGCATCTCAGAATGAACCTGTGATGGGAGCGAGATCTGGTATGGTTGGGTATCTGCAAGGCAATGTGTGTGTGCATGGAAGAGAGAGAGGGACAGTGTGTGTGTGCATGAGAGAAAAAGAGATGGTCTTACTCTGTGAGCAAAATAAATGTCAGAATACGGTGTTGAAATACCCTTGACCTGTACAAAACTCACTATATGGTGTTTCTGCATGAGACGCTTCTTTGACAAAGTGTTTGGTTTTAATGTCGTGTCACATCTTTCCAGTCAAAGGCCCTACTGGCTTTCAACCCCTGATGGAGGCGAAAGAAAATTCTGATAAGTGTGATGTCTGCCTGCAAACAGCAGAACACTATTAATTATGGCTGGCAAGATCATCCAGGCAGAAGGAGCCAAGCAGACTTCAGTGAGAAGCACTCAACCATGAAGCCACACTACAGTGACCAATAAGACCAATAAGAATGAGTCTCATGTGTTTAAACCCAGATTTATTTATATTTACTCTTATGCATATAGACCACTTTCATCTCTATAACATAATGTATACATTTTATAAGGAATACAACAATTGTCTTTTTTTCTAAAATAAAAACAATGAAAATCTATTTTATTGGTAAGCTCATGCCTATAAAATGAAAGGGAACAAAATTGATCATGACAAATGAGTTTGTGCAAATTTGCAGCTCCACAATCAAGCATGAGAAAACAACTTATACATTTAAAAAGTTTAAAATTCCGAAATTTTGTTAAATGCAAGACAAGTAAAATACACAAATATAATATTAACAAATTATGTTAAATAATGGTACAAAGAAGCACGAGTTTTATTGTAAGGAGCAATTTGTATTTCATTTTCAATTCCACAATACACAGAATTCAAACTGATGTTAAAGGAAATATGACGTATAATTTAAAATAATTATTTAAAGTAATTTACATAATTTAAAGATATTTAAATCGAGCAGAATTCAGTTGTAATAGAAATAGAAACGAACACGATGTCTTGAACACAAAACGACGCAATCCTTTCACAAACTCTTATTATCTATTAAATTACTAACTAAATAAAACAATTGTGACAATGTCGAAATGTTCATAAAGAACATTACGAATAATAATTTTAAAAATTAAAATATGAACATTTTTAAGACAAAACGAACAACATATATATCTGTAACTTATTTCTTCTAAACCACACATCGCATAAATAAAAAGGTAATATTAAATTATAATTATAAGCAGAATTATCTAAAAATTAAAGAGGGCATGCATTACCTTACAAAATGTAACACAAATGCTGCAACCCCAAAAAATAAATAAATAAAAATAAAATAACTAACTAACGAAAAACAATATTAAAAAAATAAAAGCGAGAAAGGTGACTCACAAATAATGAAACGAAATGCACGACAAAAACTGTGAGCTCACATTCCTCTGAATTATTATTTCTGCACAATATAAAAAAATTAAATGTGTCTGTAAAAAATAAAATCGTTCCCAAATATCATCGTGGTATGTTCTCTCCTCCAGAACGTGTAGACGAGTCTTCCCTTAGATTTAGATGTGAATAAAATTGAGGATTAATTTGTCGTCGGGATACAGAAGGCAGTGACTACTCGGGCCGTGATTGGACGAGCCCGTTTCGAACCCTCCCTTTATAATTTCACTGGAGTCAGTTCCGAGGTCTTAAACACACCTCACCGTCAGCAGGAACAACCAGGACCAACACGAGAGCACCCCGCACTTTCCAAAACCCGCTTTTAACCCCGCTTTTTTACCAACTCGACGTTGCGTCGGCCGATATTTTATGGACACTTAACTCCCGCGGCGCGACTTCTTTCCGTGCGCAACTGATGCTGTAGCTGCCAGGTTGGCACACGTGCCCACCGCACGAATAAAAAAGTCATTTTTTCTCTTAATTGTTCACTTTCTTCTCTAAAATTGGCTCCCGTGCAAACAGCCGCGTTGGATCCCTCGGGTTACTGCGAGACTCCGGTGTACAACCCGGATCTCTGCCCAAATATGATCGCCGCCCAGGCCAAGCTGGTGTACCATCTGAACAAATACTACAACGAGAAGTGCCAGTCTCGGAAGGCGGCCATCTCCAAGACCATCCGGGAGGTGTGCAAGGTGGTCTCGGACGTCCTGAAAGAGGTCGAGGTCCAGGAGCCCCGCTTCATCAGCTCCTTGAACGAACTGGACAACCGGTTCGAGGGTCTCGAGGTCATCTCCCCGACCGAATTCGAGGTGGTCCTGTATCTCAACCAGATGGGGGTCTTCAACTTCGTGGATGACGGTTCCCTGCCGGGCTGCGCCGTCCTGAAGCTCAGTGATGGCCGGAAGAGGAGCATGTCCCTTTGGGTCGAGTTCATCACGGCTTCGGGGTACCTGTCCGCCCGGAAGATCCGCTCCAGGTTCCAGACCCTGGTGGCCCAGGCGGTGGACAAGTGCAGCTATAGGGATGTGGTGAAGATGGTGGCGGATACGAGCGAGGTGAAGCTGCGCATCAGAGACAGGTATGTGGTCCAGATCACCCCCGCGTTTAAATGCACGGGCATTTGGCCCCGCAGCGCTGCCCACTGGCCCCTGCCGCACATCCCTTGGCCCGGACCGAACAGGGTGGCGGAGGTCAAAGCCGAGGGGTTCAATCTGTTGTCCAAGGAGTGCTACTCTCTCAATGGGAAGCAGAGCTCGGCGGAGAGCGACGCCTGGGTTCTGCAGTTCGCCGAAGCGGAGAACCGACTCCTCCTGGGTGGGTGCAGGAAGAAATGCCTTTCCTTGCTCAAGACGTTGCGCGACCGGCACCTTGAACTGCCCGGGCAACCCCTCAACAACTACCACATGAAAACTCTGGTGTCGTACGAGTGTGAGAAACACCCAAGGGAGTCGGACTGGGACGAAAACTGCCTCGGGGACCGACTGAACGGGATTTTATTGCAGCTCATATCTTGCTTGCAGTGCAGGAGATGCCCTCATTATTTTCTCCCAAATCTAGACCTTTTCCAGGGAAAGCCTCATTCTGCACTCGAAAACGCGGCCAAGCAGACTTGGAGACTGGCGAGGGAAATTCTCACCAACCCCAAAAGCCTGGAGAAGCTCTGAGGTCCAGAGGACAAGAGAGCAGTTCGTGGTGAAGGCCACAGGCCTGTCGAGAACTTCCACCAGTGGTGGCTGAAACCACTCCACGGTTGGGGTCTTCATGTTGAATTAAAATGCTGATGACTTGGAAATTCTGAATTTTGATAGCCATGGAGATTGGATCAAGATTCGAACAAATGTCGGTATTGTTTTTTTCGTTCTGAGAGCCAACAACACATTTCCAAACGATGCTATGAGAAGAGCCTTGACAGATTATAATCTGGACATTTTATACTGTAAATAGACACATTTGTAGATTGTGAATCGGGTGATCTGCAGTTGTGAATGTTGTTCTGTGACACGTAAATAGAATTATCATTTTCCTGTTTTACACAAGCCTGGATTATTTCCAAAAGAAAAAACAAAGAAAGAAGAACACAGTAGAACCTTCATCATCCATATTTGTCAATGGCAAAAGTTCCAAGGTTTACATTTTTGATGGTTCTATTTGTTCCTAAACATTCCATTCGCATACTTGAATTCTTATTTAAAGTATATTCGAGCGTTTTTATTTGTACCTTGCTTACACGACAAAGGCTGAATTTGAGAATATATATATATATATATATATATTATATGGGAAAAAATATACCTGAAAATAATGCACTTGAACTACACTGGAATATAACATTTTGTGATTTGATTTTTATATCTGTCTGAGTTAATTTAAAGAGTTAATAAAAACAAATTCATATTTGTGTGCAAATAATGATTCACGATGCATTACTAATACGATGTAATTAGCGGCGTTTTGCGGGGGTTTAAATGATTTTTAAATTTTTTGCAAAATGGTTTAAAAGACACATTAAGAAAGAACAAAGCATTCCTTAAATATTAAACAATCCCAAAATATAATTTGCACACGTGTCAAAAAATTAAATTCTCTCAATTCAAAAATGCATCCCTTTAATATTTAAAACTCCCTAAACTCAATTTAATTTAAGACATCATATTATATTGCATTCATGTTACTCTTTTATTAGAAATTCAGTATAATAAAATAAATTAACTTTATTATTAAATTAGGACGCGGATTATTTATGAACCCCGATTTAATAATATTAATATTTCTAACAGCATTAAATGGTAATTCTGCAAAGCTGCTTTGGGATTTGCATGTCATTACAAATACACAAAAGCAAATGGACAAGATATAAAAGTGTAACCTACTTTAGCATCAATGCGTCTGAACGAAGGGTCGTCTTCATCCACTTCGAAGTAAATTTCCGTGGTCGTGATCGAAAGAGTCCCACGAGCTACGATGACCGGGGCAATAATCTGGGACGGGGTGCTTAAAACCACAGGGCCTAAAACACAGAGAACATTTCCTATTAACTGCTTATATTCAGACAGGAAACCAAATATGTGCATTATTAATTATTTTCAAACAGGAAATAATTAATAATGCACATATTTCATTTTTATTTAATTCTTTTACAAATATGTAAAAACGTCTATTGTAGTACAACAGTCTAGATTAAAATATTAAGATCGATTATTTTAAAAATATGACAAATATTTCACAAGGGACATTCACAACGCCTGTGTTAAACTGTGTATTAATATAATTCTGTGTTCTTTGAGTTTCACATTACACTTACATTTTATTTTTACTTTAATGCATTTTATTAAAACACATCACGATGCTGTAAAATTTTTAATTTATGTGAAAAAGTAAATACAATTACAAACAATAAAGATGTGTATGCAAAGTAAATATTACGTACATAAAGACGGCCCGAAATACATTGCTAAAATGCGGAGAATTAAGACGATACAAATATTGAATATTTATTTTCCTTTTTAAAAATCTTTTATTAAAACCTCTTTAAGAAGGCGAAATATCCATACGTAAATTATCAAAATAATATTTTAATACCATTTTGTATTAAAAACGATGTTAATTTTTTAAACCTTGTTTTTGCTTACACTGTAACTGGGAAGTTATCACACACACACACACACACACACACACACACACACACACACACACACACACACACACACACACACACACACACACACACACACACACACACACACACACACACACACACACACACACACACAGTCTGTCTGTCTGTCTGTCTGTCTTTGTCTGTCTCTCTCTCTCTCTCTCTCTCTCTCTCTCTCTCTCTCTCTCTCTGTCTCTCTGTCTCTCTGTCTCTCTGTCTCTCTGTCTCTCTGTCTCTCTGTCTCTCTGTCTCTCTCTCTCTCGCTCTCTCTCTCTCTCTCTCTCTCTCTCTCTCTCTCTCTCTCTCTCTCTCTCTCTCTCTCTGTGTCTCTGTGTCTCTGTGTCTCTCACTCTCTCACTCTCTCTCTCTCTCTCTCTCTCTCTCTCTCTCTCTCTCTCTCTCTCTCTGTGTTTTTATTTTCCCACTCTCTATTTGAGCAGTCTTTTATTAGCTCACAGTTATAGTAGCAGCCCACGGGTCTGGCCTGTGTGGAGAGGCTCTTGAAATTGGGATATTTATCGATCCTGTGAACTCCAAAGAGCCACTTTAACGTCTCATCAATCTTAATCTGCTCTCCTCGGCCAATTATGGCTGATACTGTTTCAAGATTACAAGTGGATTTGGGTTTCTATTCCCAGAGCTCTCTTCATGGCTCTCCTGACTGCTGCACGAACAGTCCAAAGCCGATTGGCCTCTCAGTCATATTCCAGTTAATTTATTCAAATATAAACACCAATAAGATAAATGCATTGCATCATTTAACACTTTATATTATATTAAATTATATAACAATTCTGTGCAAAAAATGTAATTGTTTTAGTTAAATGCAACCAAATTTTTATTTAATTTAAATGCAATAAATAAAACAATAAAAACACATTTACTAATAATATCACACATTAATATACGAGAGTGTATTGTACTTTATCTTATCGATTGTGTTTGTGACATTATTAAAAAATAAAATACAAGTAAAAAGAAAAAGGTTTTATCATATGAAACTTTATAATAACATACTTTATAACAGCTAATGTATTTGGGCCTAAAGGGACACTTGTGTATCCCAGGATTAGTGCTGAAACCTCCAGGGATTATTTCAAAAACTGGGATAAAGATAAAATCATTTCAGATTGCAGAATCAGACACGTCAAATGTCTGGTTGTGCATGAAATCTCATCTGGAACTAAATCTTTTCATAGCTTTTGTAAATACATGAGCAACATCTATTCATAGAGCAACATTACGTATTATCTGTCCTATAATTGGGCATGATAAACCTATACATTTATAATAATGATGCCAATAATAATAATAACGACCTCATGTTGATTCTCAGGATGATTTGTAGGGCTTTTGTTCTAGTGTTGATTTCAGTACACTGGCATGAGGATTAGTAGATTATCTTGTTGGATTAAAACCGGTGCTGTTAGACTCAGCACATCAGAGAAGCATGCAGTGACGTCCGCAGCTAAACAGGCTGTGCTGTCCACTGTGATGTCACTGGAGTGTGACGAGACAAAGGCATGCTGGGAAAGCAGATGATGCTACTTTCTGCAGCTACAATGTTCTATTGTGGATGTGCATGACTATTTTGAAAAACATCAAACTATTTTTATACATAAAGTGTAAAAAGAATAACATATAAATGTCGGAAAATCAATTATTAAAAGAAAGTGTGTAATTTTTTAAAAATGATTATTACTGGTGTTAGTGGCTTACATTGCATTGCAAGGGCCTGGGCCTCACATAATGGCAACTTTTCATCTTTCTGACTTGTTTTTATAAAAAAGTATAAATTGTAAACTCAAAATATAAATAAGTTATGATGTCATTGAAAAAGAAGGGGAGGGGGGAGAAATGATAACATCAATAGTATGTGATGTGTCATTGTGTCAATGATGAGAGCTCCTGTGCTCTTATTGGTCAGTGTGAAGGCTCTTGTTTATTTGTTTGTTGTTTACAATGCTCTCATTAGTAGCATACTAAACTGGAGCAAAGCTCCCCTTGTGGTGAGGTTATGCAATTGAGAACAAAAAGATACACTACTGATAAACTTATTGTTATGCACAACATGTCTGTGAACAAAGTCACAAAAAACATAAATAAAAATGCAAAAGTGCAGAAGTGCAATAAAACAACACAAAAAATCCAAATAGTATGAACAGATGCATATTCAATCTGCAGAGGACAAAAATATTTTTTTTGCCAGAGAATTATGACCTTACGTGGATTTAAAGAAAAGTATGTAAATCTGTAAAACAACAATTACATGTGCTGCGACGAGAACGTATGTAAATTTTTAGGCCTCATGATTCTTGAGATCGTTCTACGTCTAACATTTAAGGAATTTATAAGATGTGCCAAGATGAGTAGTTACATTCCAACAAAATGACTTATAACATAGACGGAAAATAAGCCAAGTGACTTAATTTTCTGCATTCCAGTAAGGCAAATATTTGTGGGAACATTTTAAATATAATAAAGGCTCTTGATTTAGATTAAATAAATATATTAAATCACAAAACATTAAAAAGGTGATTAAATAAGCTTATTATTCAAGCAAATAATGTGCACATGGATAGGGTTATTACGTACCTTATAAAATGGGGGCTGATGCAGTTAAAGAACATCTCTTTTTTCACACTCGTAGATGTTATGTTTATCATTTATCTTAAAGCAAATTTTCTGAATTCATTGACTAATGAGTGTCTGTATACTGAGGGGGGGTATTGATTATAAAATATGTTATTAATAACATGTCAGGTGTATCTGCAGAACACATATATCATGTGTAGCATCTGCCGGTGTATAATTGATGAAAATATACCATGCATATTAAATATAGGAAAGAACACATGCAAGGAATGTGATTTCAATTTCTGTTGTTCTGTTATTTTTTTAACTGATTTCTAACAAAACATTTAATAATTGGATCCTCTAAATAAATTGAGAGTAATATGATAAATGCGTTTAAAGCATACCCAGTAATAAAGTAAATCAATGTGTTAATATTGTATTGATTTTGATAGCTGCGCAATAGCTGGCAAGATTCCGAGACAATTTAGAGATTTTAAAGGAGTTAATGTTTCATAGGCGGACAAACTTGCCTCTTGAAATAGAAACCCGGGCATACAAATGTGCTGTTAGGGGGAAAAATGAATCTGAATTACAACTTTTAAATAACCTTTGAAAATAGAGTAAATAAACTTTCGACGAAACATCAGAGAAACATTATCCAGAGCAACACATAACCCCGCACACTGCCAAAAAAACATAAACACTTGTGATACAGACTAACCACACTAAAAACACTGCTCTGTATCCAGATTGACAAGTCAGATATATTTATATATCTGCTCTATATCAAACTCTGTCATTCTGCCAACATGCAACACTTAATTTAAATAAATGAATAACCAAATACTACCAAATATGGATAATGCGGGCAGCACTCACACAAATCTTTTTTTAATTTCGACTTTACAGTCTGGCATGCACTAGAAAATTATTTAAATTATGAGTCCATCTTCTCAATGGAAATCTTCTATATGGATTTGCACTGTTATGCATAGATCCCTTTGCTGTTCTCTCACCTGCCAGGTTGTCTACTTCTTTCTCCTGCAAAAGACTGGCAGCATCATCGTCCCCCTCCAGCATCAGCTCTGTCTCAGGGATCTGGCTGACCAGCGCTTGCCCACGGAAGCCCTTTCGTCCTTTCAATGCTACATCTTCCTCCAGGCCTGCAGAAATAGACAAGGCATTGCAAATAGCAAGGCGCTCAGTATTCAAACATTTGATACTAATGCAAAGCACTCGAGCATCATCAGAATAAGAAGGCACTTAAAATAAATGCATTCTGAGAGATCTCATTGCAACGTATTTTTGAATTAAAAGTATTAAAAAGTTATTAATTGTATTTATAAACATTCACACGCACACAAGCACACATCAAATGCACACAAAAATCTTACTGGATTCATGCAAATAAGGATAAAATAAATGGTTTGAAATATAAACTCATATTTTGTAATGAAACAATACTCTAAATGACATAAATTACTGACATAAAAACACTTATTGGGTTGAAATTGCAGATGTGTTTGCATGGTACTCTACAAATATAAGGGATATAAAATATATACCTACATACCTACATACATGAATACATGGAATACATGCATCCATCCATCCATCCATCCATCCAGTACATACATGCATACATACGTACATACGTACATACGTACATACGTACATACGTACATACGTACATACGTACATATGTACATACATACATAACTCAGCCAAATTTAAGGATATGTTATATTGTCACAGAATTCTCTTTACATTGTGTTAATCGACTTTGGTAAATACTAGAAATATGACTTTGGCTGGGTTTTTACAGGCAGTGTCACATATATAAAATTTCAGATTACCATAATCTGAAAAAACACTAAGTGACTAAAAACACCCATCAGTCAAATGATTGATCAATTTCAAAATCATGGGCGTTAATAGAAAACACGTCCTCACAACTATATCACAGCTGCCTTTCTTCTCTTCAGGCTTTCCACTATAGATGTTGAAACATGGCTATGGGGATTTGTTGCTATTCAGACAAAAGAGTGAGGTCAGGCACACATGTTGTGCAATTCATTCAGTCTCGAAGTCTATATTCCGACATTTCTCTATAAGGAAAGACGTGGGTTTAGACTTTGAATGGACCTCATATTGCTACATATATATCCCCTAAAATGTGATTTATGCCTGATCTTATACACCTGCTACAGTAGTACAGTAAAAATATACATTTTGTATAACCAAACCCTTTAATTAAAATCATATGTCCACATATTTTGGGCATGCCTGTGTAAATACTCCAGACCTCACTATGGTAACAAAATAAATCTGGCATGGGTAAAAGCAATGATGTCATGTTGGATAATGTTGTTCATATGAAAACCGTTACAGCAAAAATGTATTTCTCTACTTGTTAAACCTTTACCTTTGCTCTCATTTGTTTATTGGGTGACATAACGTTTTTATTTTCCATTAAATGAACTCGTACACATCACAAAGTCCATTAACAGTAATCCAATCTGCTTTCTACATCCGGATGAGAACCAGATCAAATCAACAGAAAAACACACAGTGTCATCAAACCCAAGAATGATGCAAACGGGTGTAGCCAAAATAAAAAAAACAGCAGAAAAGGAGAATTTAAGACAGCTACACCTCTGTGGATTTGGACGTCTATGAGTATTTTTCTTATTGGAGGTCACAAATGCTTGAAAGGCTCAACAGAAAGATTCTGTGACTACGAAAATAAGTGTCCAACACTTTTGACACGTTTCCCTTCAATGTTTTTTTTAAAAGCTCCCCAAAGTCCCGAAGCCTTCATGCATCTAGGGTCACATTCACATGTTGTCAACACCAAGGAAAAAGAGAAAAATAAAATAACATAACAGGCTTCCTGCTCCATCTCATATCTCAAGAGGTTCCATCAGAGCAAAAGGAGGAGTGGGAGCTTTTTCGGAAACGGGAAGCGTGTAACGTTTAGAGGCACAAAGCCAACCAGTGGTCATGGATCAAAGCAGACTGAGGGAAACTTAAGACCGTAATTCTGTAAACCATCATTACGCCTGCATTAAGGCAGGGAGAGCTGATGGGGCTGAGCCCGGGTCTTGACTGGCATGATGGAGCTTAGGACCTCACTGCAACGCAGACAAAATAAACCAGGCGGATTTTGACAAGAAAATGATCCCGAGCGAATGGAGAGAGACGAAAAAAAAACATCTTGGCTAGAGGATGTTTTACACAAGCAAGTCGCAAGAAGGAAAAGAAACAGATACGTTTATGTGTGCCAATGTTTTTTGTATAACAGTTTCTTCCTTCTTGTTTTCTTTCTTTAAAACAAATCTTTGAAATAAAAATGTTTATATATCAAAACATTGCAGATTGTTTAGACTAAGAAATGAGGCATTTTGGGAAAACAAATGATACAAATAACTAGGGCTGGGCAACAGCTCACTCTCATTCATTGTATACAGAAAAAAACTTAGGTTTGCATAATAAAGATATACTTTGTGTGCAAAAATATTAGGCAAGATGTATTTTTGAGGATTCATTTTTTCACTGTACAGGGCGCAAAAGTTCTCAATAGGTTTTAAGTCAGATGAAGGTGGTGGCCATCTCATTAGTTTTTCATCTTTAAGGCCTTTACTGGCAGGCCATGCATTGGAGTACTTTGATGCATGTGATGGAGTGTTGTCTTGCATAAAAATAAAAGTCGCCTTTTAAGACTTTTTCCTGTACCCTTGCTTGAAGAAAGTGTCTTCTAAAAATTGAAAGGAGATTTGAGAGTTGAGTTATTGAGTCCACTTTCAACTGGAAAAGGTCCAACTAGCTCATCTTTAATAAAAACCTGCCCATTCCAGTACCCAACCTCAACCCTGCTGGCGTTTGAGTTGAAGTAGAGCTCTCTGTCCGATACTGATGAACTACGGGTCCGTCAAGAGTTATTCTTATCTCATCAGTTCACAAAATCTTTGAAATATCTGTCTCCAGATATCTATTGACCCATGTTTATGCATGCAAACATTCACATATTATATTATATTTCATATTATATCATATAAAATATGATATCATATATCATAATATACATTAAATGATTTCAATAGTTTATATTTTTCTTAATATACACAAACCCTGAAATATACAAATATTAAATGAAATGAAAAAAATATTGATATAATATTGTATTATTATTATTATTATTGTTTATTTTTATTTTCAGTGCATGAGTTTTCATAGTTAAGTGAGGGCGTTTTTTTCAGGATTGTCACATCCATAAAGCTACATTTTATTCGTGAAAATAAAAATATAGTATAAGTTTGTTTCATAAAGGAAAAAACTGTTTTGGGCATGTGATTAAGCGTGATAAATCGTGATAAATCAGTTAATTACAAAAAAAAACTCTACAAAAAACACTAAATATTTTATTTTATTTGTTCATCTGTACCCCAAAAATTCTGGACTCTCACGAGCCATTTTTACCCAACAGGAAGGCTATTCAAGTCTAGCATGGCTCACCCCATCTCCCATCCGAGGGGCTTAATGCTACCCAGGGCACAGATTTGGCATGACACACCAGGCTTGAGAAAGACCAGGTGATGGCTAGACTACCGGTCTCTGGTGTACTGTAGGACTTGAGTGATGCTTTTACCCAAAAGCTTGGATTTGATCCACGCTGCTGGGGGAATTGCCACTGACTGCCTGACATATGTGTATAAATACAGTGACAAACAAATCACAATGTGTTGAATCAGATGTCGATTTAAACCAATATACAGAAACCGAAAACAACTGAAACGGCTTTTCAGTAGCAGAAAAACTGTTACTTGATAAACGCAAGAACTGTGAGCACGACGTATACATGCATCAAGAGGAAAAGCGAGATTTTGGTTTGCAATTCAATTCTGTCAATCCATCACTATGCAACTTCATCATACTGATTTCTTTCCTTTTCTCTTTTGCTTCCTTTCTTTGAAAAAGTCAGATTGAATAAAAGCACGGCACATGAGGAGAGCTTGTGGCAAGGGGAATTTTACAGTTTGTGAAAGCTGCTCCCTAGGAGGAAATATTTAAGAGCTCAGTAGTTTTACTGTTCAATATGTTTCAGATGAACAGAAAGGCTTCAAATAGACCTTTATTTGGTCAGTGTTGCCAAGAGGCCATGTTTTATGTACGGCTGGAGCTCTGGGATATTCAGAGTATGTTGCCCCGAGTGGGTTGCGAGAGCTTGCAGTTAATCCACGTATAAAACTAATAAGTACCTTGAAAACATGGACATGTTTGTTTTGGTTAAGTCTACATTTGTGTATATACAGTATAAAGCTAATATTAAACATTTGTTGAAAGTTAAAAGCACAGTGAATATTTGATGACACTTTACATTGAGGTTGTATTTGTAACATAGTTGTTACATAGTATAATACCATATGTATAAGCGCATATAAACAACTAACAATATGTCTTCAGTTATTAACTAGTAAGTTAAAACTTGTGGCATTATTCAAAGTTGTTAAAATGTAATGTTGTCTAGCATACAGGTCACTGCTTACCCCTTCCATTCGAAGCAATATGGTGGCCGAAAAAGATTTAGTGGTCTCAGTACTTTATTACAAAACCGCTCAAGACCACAACTGTGGGAATTACACTAAATGCATCATTATTGTAAATGGAAACTACTTCTGGCTTTAAAAGCACTCATTGACTTGTTGTTTATTTGATTATTTTGTTACTCTTACTATTGTGATATTATTTGATAATAATTATGTTAAAGTAGGTGGGTGATAAAACATGAAAAACAAAACATCCTTGACATAAATCTCTGCATAATAACTCACACAAGTTACTTATATTATTTTTGCATTATGGCTTTTTTTGTGCTGTTGGTGGTCTTGATTCGGTCTCAGCCTGTCTTGGTGGCACTAGTGTAACATGGTGGCAGATTTCATGTAACAAGACCTGAGCTATGTCTAGATAGAAACAGTTCATTCTAAGGTAATAACATTTATACTGTTTGTCATATTGTATTTCTGTCAATAGTCTTTCATATCACACATTGCATCTGAAATGCACAAAGAACAAAGATAAATGATTGTATAGAGATAAACTAACTTAAAAAAGATTAATAAATGATGAACAACTATTTTGTTCAGTAAGATCATGCAAATTCCTTTCCTTTTTAGTAATCAAATACAAACATAACCGTAAATTGTTGTGAAATATTTCGATGACACTTTTACTATGTTTACACCTCAAAGGAATTTTTACTTTACAACACTGTATCTACTGGCATTGGATAAAGCAGATCATACTTAATCATAAACTATATTCTCAAGAAAAAAACATTGTAAAATAGTTTTTTCAGGCAAGGTTTATAAATCCATACAACATAAAATAAAGAGCTGACGTTCTATATGTTTCTTTAAAAGACAAATGTTTCTGAAAATCCCTGAGAGCCGTCCATCCATCGGGCAAGATAAAATAACATCTTAAAGACCACTTATTGTTAATTTAAGTACAATTTCATTGTACTTCCGCTCATCTCTAGCATCTCTCCTTCTCTTATTACAAGCAGTAAAGATCTCTGTCCGGAGGGGTTCAGTAGGTCAGGCCAGAGCTGCTCACCTGAAAACAGGATTGCAAGGACACCCGGAGGTAGAACAGGCTGTTAAAGAGCAGGATCAATATTAACCTGACTTCCATTTCATGCTTGCCCAATTCCAATCAGCTAACAATATACCCGGCCGCTCGCGAGAAAGGGGGAAGGTATCAGAGCCGTAAAAGCACATGAAACACACTTGTTATTTTGTCAAGACAGCTAATGGACTAAGCCAAGGCCTTTAAAAGCAAAGTTCACCACAAACACTCGCAGAAGGTCGGATCTCTGCACAGAGGTATATGGAAAGTGAGAGCTGAACATCGTATCGAATTCTTCTGCGCCTGGTCAGCCCCAATAAACCGAGCCGCTATATTCAATGATTGAAGATCGTAACACAGCCACGAAAAATACATCAAATTACCATGAATCAAATATAATGATGTTATTTCTAGGGCAGTCAGAACATTTCGAAAATGAACCTACGACATATTTTACGTCCAGCCTAGTCGTTCCGACGAGAAGAAACGTGAAATATTGCTAAAACGCAGCGTGTATTAGAACGCAGACCGGCTCTATGGAAATATGTCACTTTGAATAAAAACAAGGCTCTTATGCTCACTGCTGTCAACCGGCGGTGCTCTGACATTTAGGGGTAGCCAATTTATCAATCTTTTCGGTTTCTGGCAAAAATAATGGAAAGTTATATACACCCTTAACAGTCAATTCATCCAGATCACCTTCATTCAAGCTGTGCGTCTGGACTGATTCAGTCACAACAGCAACTGTAGGCCTCTGTAACTGCCAATTCAGCAAAGAGCAGAGGAACATTCTCAAAACGATTGGACACAGCCTTACCAGACATGACTCTGAGGAGCTACCGCTTTACAGAAACATGATTTATATCATTTTTACTGGTTGTGCATGCATTACATACGGCCGTGGAACAATGTAAAGACTGTTTCAAAATTAAATTTTAGTTAAATATTGATTGGACTATTTATAGGTAGATGTTTGCGTAAAATAATTGCAGATTTCCAAAGTAAATATAATTTTTAAGTCTAGACACAATACATGCCGAAATTATTAAAAATAAAACTCATTAAATATTAAACTTAAGCGGTCTCTTATTTTGTCCACAGTTACATCGATATACAGTATGCAAATTTCTTGTATGTCAACACTTCAGAATTGTCCATTGTGTTCGAAAGCGGTTGTAAAGCGCAAATAAGTAAATGATTTGGGTTTTTGAGTGATACTTTTGAGAGAAAAAAACAACATATTTCATTTAAAGTGATAGTTAAAATTTAAAATAAAAGGGAAAGTAGAAAATTACAATTTCGGTTCCTTACCTACGTGGGTTTCTTTGTTCAGCTAAAAAAGATACAGATATTTGGAAGAATGTCTGTAACTCAGATATCTGGGTCACCACTTACTACCATAGTAAAATAAACTACTGTGTCATTTTAAGTTCTGTTAAACACAAAAGAACACATTTTGAAGAATACATTGTGGTGAACTTCCTTTACCACTTCATTTTTTTTATTCTGTGGTCGTCAACGGTGCACCGGAAATCGTAGTTGCCAACATTCTTCCTCATATCTTTCTTTGTGTTCGATAATGAAAATTTGCACATGTTTAGGTCAAATTGAGGTGGACAAAATATTTATTTTTGGGTGGAGTATCCACAATAACAAAGATCAGTATTGATTTAAAGAAAACTACAGTGCAATTTTTAATGCATACAGTCTATCTACAAAAACCCTCGCTCCCTCTCTCTCCCAGGCCACCATCTGACTGCAGGCAGTCCCTTTCACATGACAATCTTATGCATTATTCCTCTCATTAAAGATGGGGAAAAGCCTGGGGACCTCAACAAGTTCTCAATCACAGCAGCCCCAGACGCCAGACCGTGGGTCCATAGAGACGGGCTGACAACTTACCAAGGACAGGGGGAAAACCAGTCACCCTGCAGAACACTGCAGAGCTGTAAGGTTATGAACAAACGCATGAGATATTCCGGCTAATACGCTTGAAAGACAGTGGAAATGTAAATATGAAGATGAAACGAAAAACAAAATCGGAGCTCGTGACGTGAGCGGAGGCCACCTGCAGGTCAAAGAACAGCTGGCATGTGTATGTGCGAGTGTGTTCTGGCTTTCACACACTCCATCTGACATGGCTTCAAAACTGGGATGTGTTCAGACGCACTTTTGCTGGACGTGTACAAATCTGAATGAATCAATTCGTGTTTTTCAGAACAGTGCATTTAGCTCAAGGTATAATGCAAAATGCAATCCTGGCCAGAAAAACCCTCCCATACCTCTGAGACATCCCAGAGTACTCAAAGCAATTGTGTTTTCAGAATAAATTAGCCTCTTGCATGCACAAAGTGAGTTTTCCCACGAGTAAATGGAAATAGTTACTGTAACTACTTTGTGCACGGCAGAGAAATCGGCCCATTGTACTTGAGAATCATTATTTTCACCCATGTTTGGTTAATACACTCCCTTTGTGTCTTCTATTGAATTTGACGCCTGGAGTAGAAGCGCCCGCAGTGGTTAATAGTATTGAACTGTTCTCTTTTAAAGCCTCTGTTGCGTGACACAGAGCCAAATCGACAGGCGTGCGGTGGGCAGGCCTGTATGATCAAATGGGTCAATGAGAAAAAATGTTTGAGAGCAAAATGGCAAAAACGCTTAAAACCGTGGCGTGCAATTTTCCTCTCAACAGCGTGTGCCGTAAGGATATAAAACCTGCCATAAAGCCCCCTTGCCATGTTCAATGGACAGGGCTCATAAATAAGTAACCTATAAAAATGACAATGAACTGTTTCTCGGCTCTGACTCCAACAGTTGATTTGAGCTTTCCTAATTCGCATGCGTGTACGCCGTCTCGCGAACAATGATGTCATTGTACGAAATGAAAGTAATTTTGGGATAATGAGTTGGAATGACAGAGTCCAGCAACGTTTTGATTGGCTGTTGGCAGAATTACTGACCATAGTCCTCCAGCGCTTTGCACGTGATGTCTAAGTGGGTGGAGCCGAATGGGTTGCGTATGAATCTCCGCCTCCTCCGGAGGTCATCCTCCCAGTAGTCCAGACGCCAGAAGTCGTGCTGTTGACTGGAAAGGGGGAAAAGGCAGGAAGTCCTGTTTGGAATCAAAGGAAAACATAAGCTGTGACATTGTGTACTGTCGTGTAAAAACCGCAGCATCACGAAATATTAAACATGGAGTGAGTCTTAAAATAACGGTTCACCCTGAAATGAAAATTCTGTCATCGTTCTTGTCATTTCCAACCTGAATGAATTTCTTCCTCATGACACAAAAGAAGATATTTGGAAGAATGTTGGTAATTGAACAATGGCTGTACCCAATGACTTGCACTGGTTTTGGGCATTCAACCAAAGTAAATTTATCAACGTTGTTCACTTACTGAAATTGGTCGGTCTGCAAAGAAAGTCATATACAAATAAAGTGTTTTTAACTAAACAATTTAAACTAAATAAAAAAAGTCAATTTACAAGATTAGATATTAAGTTACTATTATGTCTACATTTTGTGTATATGTCAAAGTAAATCTGATAAACTAAAATATTTTTATTAGAATTCCAAAAAATATTGGTGTATAAAACAAACATATATTTGTTAAATAAATCCTTTTTTTATTACATAAAAATATCTGTAGAGTTTAGATAAATGAATTGCTGGAATTTCAATCGATTATTCAATATTTTCGAGGTTGCAAGTGACAACAGGGTGAATAAATGATGAAATAATTCGCATTTTTCAGTGAACCATATCTTTAAAACTCCCTTATAATTTGAAAAATGTTTCCATCATCCCACTTACACTTTATTTAAAAACCATTCTTCTTTCAAAAGATCAGCAAATTTAAACCAGTTAAATGACAAATAATCAGCAAACAAAGAAAACACTTTTGCTAGTGCTTTTCAGATTATACGCTGCAACACCAAATGTTACACAAGAATAGCAGCTTAAATACAGCTAATTTCATGAAGTTCATTACTCCTATTAAACCCAGACACGCTTCTGTGCCATGGCCCTCGGGGTACAAAACAGCAGGCGCAAGTCTCCCGCATGCAAATAAATAACAGCAAGCCCCATTAACAAATATACTATCAAATTACAAATATAAATGGCACAGCTTGCCTCCTTTTTTACTGTGTTTTTTAACAAGTCTTGTAAATCAGACTTAGGACCCTCTGTGCAGACGAGGAGGGGTTTTAATGATGCCGAAGCCACACCCCGGGCCAATAAAAGCCAGACCCCCTCCCACCGCAAATGTGCAGATGTGATTAAAATAACGTGCTGAAATATTCATCGAAATGATTCCCAGGGCCCGGAGCGAGGCGCAGAAAATTGCGTTTTTATTCATTATTAATAACAGCGAATTAGAGGCCGTATGAAAGGAGGAAAATGAGAGGCAAAGAGAGGGGCGCATGAAGAAAACATCTACGGCATGTGGTAACCATCTTTGTAAATGATTATTCCAACATTAGCAGGGACCTGGGCTAATTTTATTGCTTGCAGCTAATGCAAACCATTAAGGAGAGGGAACAGCATCAGGTTACTAAGTGCAGCTTGTGTCGAGCGCGCTCGGCCTGGAGATGTTTCAAAGGCTGAGAGAGAGAGAGAGAGAGAGAGAGAGAGAGAGAGAGAGAGAGAGAGAGAGAGAGAGAGAGAGAGAGAGAGAGACAGAGAGAGAGAGAGAGGAGAGAGAGAGAGAGAGAGAGAGAGAGAGAGAGAGAGAGAGACAGAGAGACAGAGAGACAGAGAGACAGAGAGAGAGAGAGAGAGAGAGAGAGAGAGAGAGAGAGAGAGAGAGAGAGAGAGAGAGAGAGAGAGAGAGAGAGAGAGAGAGAGAGAGAGAGAGAGAGAGAGAGAGAGAGAGGAGGAAAAGCAGGCCAGCACAGAATAATACTGCAGCTAATTTACTCCAAAGAGGATTTAGAGAGTGATGATTGGTGTAATTGAGGGATAGATGACAGCACGGTATGGGACGTTCAAGTATTCCACATGTGGTTTGTCTTCATTACAGCTACTCATGGGGAAATAACGTTCTTTTTGAGACATTTATTTCCATCAGGAATCAGGATACAAGTCATTGGTACAGTCTGATTAACTCCGACCAACATTTTCGTGATAGGAACTATGTTGTTTCCTAATTTTAAGTTCTTTCACAACATTTTGCACAAGCTGCATATAAATATGGAGTGTGCTGAGTTTGCTTGCACATATATGGAAGTTAAAGGAACAGTTCACACAGGAATAAAAATTCTGGCATGAATTACTCACTCTCTAATTCCAAAGCTGTTCAGATGTCATTGTTTGGTGGAACACGGAGAAAGATATTCGGGAGAATGCTTGATACAAAGAACTTTTGCTGTGGTACTTCACATTATATAAAATATCCACTTCTGTGCTCAACAGAAACTGATTTCTACATAGTCAAAGATCACAACATTTGACCTTTTGGTGACCTTTCCCTTTAAGTGTGTTTGCGGCTCCACATAAATTCAAGCAACAGCTCATTTAAATTGTTTTCCCCAACATGTATTATATTTTGTTATATTATGTTGCATTGTAAAATAACGTTACATTACAGTTTAATATTTATACTTTTATACATATATTTATATATTATTTGGCCTTAGAGATTTAGCAAAATGTAAATAAATCCAGACAATTTTTAGGATTTTAAACCACCCAACTACAAAATTTACACCAAGCATTCAAAAGATTAAAAACATAACATTCCTCCAGTTAAACAAACAAGAACAAAATCACCCAAAAACGGAAAGCAACCTTCTCACTTTAACACATGCGGCAGCCATTATATCCGCTCTGAGGTGCTCACCCCGAGCTAGGGATCGCATTGAATGGGCCTCGCTCCACTCTGCCATAATATTGAGTCAGTCTAAACAGATTAAAGTGTTACAGCAGGATCACATCACAAAAGCAGATCAGTGTTGCATGAATATTATATCTACAAATGTCAAGAAATCAGGAAGCTCAAGGGACTTAGCCGAGCTCTGACAGCAACACGAGTGTTCAGTCTCAGTTTAACATCACTCAGAAGTGTGTGTGTATGTGTGTGCGTGTGTGTCTGGAGGAAACAAAGCCTGTTTGCATATATGAGAAGCATGCCAAAAGTTCATCACTGGTATCTGGGGCTTGTCTGTTGTCAGTCTTGTACCTCGAGAGGCGCAGACAGAGATGTCAAAAGATGGAGGGGCAGACGTCAACTAAACGGCAATGTAAATGTAAGATTACAGCGTGAAAAAATGTAAATCCCACCGAGGCGGCCAGGCGATTACCATTTACGATTATAAGATCTAAAGCTGCCTGCGAGTGGAAGACGTGGAGCCGTGAGGAGGTGAGAAATTCATGCAGACTGTGAAGATTTCTTATAGTTATTCTCCAAGAGCACATGATTATTTAGATTCAATTTGACAGCGGTATGTCGTCTGTGAGCGCTATTTCATTCTAAAGCCCAAATATTTTAATTTTCTTTTTACCAAAGAGCTTAGATGTGCAAACTGAGCGTGCCGGGGTCACAATGAATGATAAACTGGAGGACACTCCGTGGCAGCGCTTACACGCTTTCAGCCTCTCTTTCGCCTAAAGCATATGCTTTCAGTTTGACGGTGGTTTCCGCAGGACTGGATGGGGTCCGGTGATACGTTAAACCTTGTGGTCAACGGATTTGGAGTCAAATTTGGCTTGTGCCGAAAATGCCATGACGTGAGTTTCCTCACAGCGGGTGGTCCGGCACGGAGGGCCCCCAAGCAGGGTTCTTCCTCACATAACGGTAACATTACACACTGGAATCTACTGTAGTGTACAAAAGGAACCGGAACAGGAGGAAAAATGAGGTATAGTTTTTAAAAAGATCTGTATTACAGCAGTTTTTTTTTTTATCTTTTTAGACCTTAAAAGCAATGCAAAATGCATTCCATGAAGAATGTTGAAGGGATTATTCACCCAAGAATGAAAATTCTGTCGTTGTTTATTCAGCCTCTTGACATATTGAACCTGTTTGACTTTCCTTCTTCTGCAGAGCAAAAATGAAGACCTTTGAAAATTATCTACCCATTAAGTTGCATTGGTTTGTAAATAGATTTTTTTAAGTTTGTGTTAACTACTTCTAACCGGTTCACACAATGCAAGTCAATGGGTATTTTCTCACCACCATTCTTCAAAATATGTTATTTTATGTTTTGCACAAAGTAAGAAAGTCAAACAAGTTGACATTTTCAGTGGGGTGAGTAGATGATGAGAGGATTTTTGTTTTAGATGAACTACCCCTTTAACAAATGACTAAAGCAGTCATTACCTTCCTCTTCACAACACAAGAGGAGATATTTGAAATAATGTCCCAATTGACTTGCATCGGTTTGTATCTAAACAATGCAAGCCATTGGAGACCATTGGTTTTCGGTCATCACTATTCTTCAAAATATCTTCTTTTGTGTGTTTCTAGAGTGTGAGTAAATGATGAAGGAATTTTTTACTTAGGTGAACAACCCCTTTAACAAAAGACTAATATAGATAATTTTCTAACCGGTCATCACATTAAGACTTCTTCTGCACAACACAAAATAAGATATTTGAAGGAATGTCCCCAATGACTTGCATTGGTCAATGTAGACCATTGGTTTTCGGTCACCACTAGGTTTCAAAATATCTTCTTTTGTGTTTTACACAAAGAAAGAAACTCAAACAAGTTTACATTTTCAAGATTGTGAGTAAATGATGAGGGAATTTTTTGTATTTGGGGGACCTACCCACATTAAGACTTTCTTATGTAGAACACAAAAGAAGAAAGTTTGAATAATTGAAAAGAATGTTCTCATTGACCTTCATTGGTTTTATGTCCATACAATGCAAGTCAATGGAGAGCAATGGTTTTTGGTCACTACTATTCTTCAAAATATCTTCCTTTGGTTTTCACTTAGAAAGTCAAACAAGTTTCCTTATTCAAGAGGGTGAGTAAATTATGAGAAACATTTTAGTATTTTTAGGAACTACCACTTTAACAAAAGACTAAAAGAGATCATTTTCTCACTTGTCTTCACATTTAGTATTGGACACTGATAACTGTTTCATCTGAATAGTAATCACTCACCGGAATTAGCTTCCGACACGCTCGACTTTACCAATCGCACATTTCACCATGACAGGCATAAAGGATGGTGAAGGGCCGGCCCTCCTAGAAAGGAGCTCAAATTTATTAGTCACGTCGCCCATCAATCACCCAAATGGATTTCCAAGTGCATTTTAAAAGCTAATCTCCCCGCACTGATAACCAAAACTATCAAGCCACCAGTATGCCACTCATTATTTACAACTGCTTTGGGTCTTTTTTTTTGCCCTAAATGCATCACAAAAGACTGGTGCCAAAGACACGCTTACACCCCCCCCCCTCCCCTCCATGCATTAAAAAACACTCTCCTGGAGCCAAGCAGCAAGAGCACAAGATTTAAACTCGCGTGTGTCCGTGGGGCATGTGTTGTTTGTGGAAGGCTGTAAAAATCTGACAGCCATGATTCAGCCTAAAACGGCAAAACGGGAAATAAAGGAAAGGATAACAATTTAATCTCTAATAAAAACATGGCTATGTTCAGAAGAACGGAGAGGCTTGTTTGGATACGTGCTGCCGATATGATCTATTGGCCTTTGTGGGGGATTATGGGATGCAGAATCCAGAGAAAGATGACCCTGTTACTGTAATATTCCTGAGGGCTTGAGCGAGCAGAGATACGTTTATTGATATCTTTAGAAAAATATCCAATAGAGCTTCATTTAGGTGTAAAGATACAGTGGTTCTAGAGACACTGATAGCAGCGTTCGATAGGGGAATCTGTTTTGAAACATTCTTAGATTCTTTGGTCTAATAGAGCTCACATTTGGTGATATTAACCATGCATTTTGTTAAAAACAATTGTGTTAGTACTGTCAAACCAATTTACAGTTATTCCAAAATAAATATCTGTGTTTATATAATATATGTGTGTAGTGTGTGGTGTGTATATTTGTATGTTTACATAAATTTACATACAATAAATATTTACATGCATGTAAAACAATTGTTTTTCATTATGGATAAACATAAACATACATACTCATATTCCTTAAATATTTACATTCATGTTTGTTTGTTTATATAAACATAAAGCAAAAAGAAATCCACTATTATATAAGCACAATGCATATTATATACACATATTTTTTTAAATATTTAAGTATATAAACACATTTGTTGTTATTTTGGAATAAAGTACTCACGATAATTAGATTTGACAGCACTATTTTTAATTTAGTATCAAAACCTGAATAGGTTTATTTGTGTAAAAAATAAAATCATCAAAATCTGATTTCAAATACAAAAATCCAATTAAATTATATTTTATAAAACCAATTTTTTCCAAATAATCACACAATTTTAAAGTATTAACATTATGTACATCAGTGATCCTTCTTTGCCTGCTAGATATTACTAATATAAAGATTGTCAGAAACAGAATATTTCTAAAACAGAGCAAACTCATGGACCCTATTTATCGTATACATCTCAACGTTGACAAACAGTGCTGTCAGGAGTATGTTAGGAGTAAGTTAACTAATAAAAACATATCTGTAGTGTACTAACATATTTGATTAAAAATAACTACCACAATATAAAAGGGTAACTTGTGTGTTTTAGCCTACCAATAAATGGAAACAAATTTAATTCCTTCAATTGAAATGCTAGCATAACAAAGATTACCAACCAAAATCTGTTTAAAACATCTGATACAGTATTGTCTGACTGCATGACTATGACCATGAGATACTGAGAACACTGATGCTAATCCAGATCCCATCACTACAGAGAATCTCTTGTTGTGGCACATAGGGGAAAAGGAAATGACAAGTAAATTCAATAAGGCGCCATTATATCCTCATTAAATGCATCTATTGGGGACATAAATGGAGTATAATTAGCAAAATATGGGTAATCAGTGACTGGTCTATTTTTGGTGGGTCTGCTGGCTTTTCTCAGCATCACACAGGCTTTGTGATGTCATAGCTGCCATTTCAATTGATTATGACACAAAACACACGCTCAACACTTTCAACGAAGTGATGCCAAGTCACTCGCTCTCTTTATTTTAATAGCATACGCATGTTTAAAATAGCTGGCAACACTGGTTAACACCAATTCAGTAATAAGACTTAAAAGATAATGCTTTAAGATCTCTTTTTCATGGATGAAGCTGAGAAATAGAAAGGTAGATTCTTCCATGTACTTCATAAAAGGAAAAATCATGTAAAATTTAACAACAGCCCGTGGTAAACAGAACGCTAGGATTTGAAAACAAAATAAAATGTGGGATGTGCCCCAATCAAATAATTTCATGCAATTAAATTTTTTTGCTTAGCATTTTCTCATTTTAAAGGATGTAAACATAAAAAATATTTACTACTATATACTACAAATATCTGACTTTGTAAATAAAGCATTCACTTGTTTTTTTTTTATGTGAAGGACAGTCCTCATTTTGTATCCTAATTCTCACTTAAAAGCCAGAATAAACCAGCAGACACTTTGACTCAAGACTGGCAAGGCCTGCACCACGGGTCATAGTGCTGGATGAAGACAGACACGGCTGCCTGGGTGAGAGACAGAGTTCTAGTACAGGTCACTCGTCCCTTCTTGCCAGTTTTGGGGAACCGTCCATCTCTTATCCAAGTCAAAACCAATGGAGAAGTAAAACTTGAAGTGAACCTGATGTGCTAAAACTTGCTTTTTGGTTTTACATTCAAACATGTAATCTCTCAGGTACTCTGCGCATGCCCAAATTTTAAACACAATCTACAAAAAACCTCTTAAAGACATAGATTACCTGAAAAGCAAGATAAGTCATCATTTACTCACATTTGAGTTGAGTTTCAAATCTGTATATAATTCTATTCTGACAAACACAGAGAAGGATAATAGGTAGAATACTTGCAAACAAACCATTCTTGGAACACTTTGAGTACCATAGTAGGAAAAATATCTCATATTGAACACAGAACATGTTGTTTTGAAGAATCTAGGAGAACAAAAAGTCTTGGGTCAATGGGCAGTCATTGGGGTCTAAGAACAGGTTGGTTGCAAGCATTCAAAAAAAATGGTGTAACAGATCTGAAAATGTTTTGGTTACAGATATGGATCAACTAGAGAGTGAGTATTCACGTCGAAATTTTGCATGTTTGGATAAACTATCCTTTTAAAGCGCCTTGTTTTACCAACATTCAGGGATTTGGTGCACCTGCCTCAACTGAGATTTGTGGTTACTACCAAATTTGAAGCATTCCATCTGCACCTGGTTTTGGGGGCTATAAGGTGGTCGAAACATTTCTGTGAATGAGGGATTCATTTACATCACTGATGGAAACAATGCGGAAACATGTCTTGAAGGCCTTCGTGAAAAGTGAGCACCTCAAAGTCATTTCAATAAAACCCACATCAGTCTTCATTTGTCAAGCATCATTTGAATCCACTGTTACTCTATTCTGCTTTGCATTAACATCTTAAAACACAATGGCTTTTTTGTTATTCAAACCAACATGACCTGCAAAACTCTGCAGATGGAAGACAGATCTTTCAAAGGACACCAAACCGAAATCTGCTCTCTGGTAGGGTTCAATCCAGCAGCAGGAAACACCGCCTTATATCTGGCCCGCCTTTTTCCCTTGGTGCTATTAAAATTGATAACCCTTTCAAACACTCCCAATGAGACTGCTTAACCCAGTCATACGTATCGGACTCCATTCTATCATAAAGTTATTATCCAGTAGGAGACTGTTGCCATTCATCACAAAACAGCCCAAGCTCACCGTTATTCAAGGGAAATGGTGCCTCCCTTTTTCTCCGCCTCCACAACAAATCAATACATGTCACTGCGCTCTCTCCCTCTCTCTCTTTTTTCTTCATCTAGCTTCCATTTCTGTCAACGCAAAAAAAGTAATTATACAGGAGAAAGCGTTGACAATCAATATCATGTCAGGTTAAGTTAAGGTCTGGTGTGGTCTGGGTACGCTGGTCTTCTGTGAGCTATCAACCAAAGTGCTGATGTTGACAAAGGGCACAAACATTACAATAAGACATGGCGATTTTACATTTTAGACCAGCCATGTTGGAGCATTTAGCACATGAATGATTTTTTGGAGCCGCAACATTAAAGTCCAGGTAATGGACAGTAAAACTAAGGTTTAGCAAAGTCAGCCACGCAACGTAGCCAAAAATGCTGATTGAAAATCGTTAAACGTCAGTTTTATAAAGTGTGATGTGTGGTTTTGTATGAGGATTCTGCTGGAACTAATGATGTACACCCCAATGCGAACTACTTAATTTGCACGAATTTGTTACATTCAAAGTCAATGCAAAGCCGTGAATAGATGCAACCTTTGTGGCATCCGATGTGAATGATACGTCCTACGCACAAGTTGAAATATTTAAGGTTAAGCCACAAATTTAGCGTAAAAGGTCATACCTATCGTTTGAAGAGTATGGCACATAAAAAACCTTTTACGTGGGTAATAAAGAACATGGAACATGACTGTTTGCATTTGTTGTGAACTTATATTTCTTTGCCCATAAAAAATGATAGACACCACAGTAGCTACACAATGTTTAAAATACAAAAAGGATTAATCGCAAATAATTTTAATCGATTGACCATGATGAATGGCATGCAGAATAATTGTTCGCACAATGTGTAATTACATATTTATTATGTATCTATAACTCACATTAATGTATTTAGTTAAAAAATAAAACAAATCTATAAATGTTCGTTAATAACTTAAATTACATATAAATCAATACATGTAAATAATTACTAAACTATTAAAAAACAAAATACACGTGCATTACAAAAACAAATTAAGTCGGGTAATGGACCTACAATACAGTAGATTATGCTATTTTTGTCAATTACAATCACAATGGGTTCAGTATGCAAATTTACAGCATGCACTATCAAAAATCATTGTGAGATCCCAAATGCCACAATGCACTCTTGACCCAATGTTTTTCAAGTCGAGTGATACAGACTATTTATAAATACAATCGTATACAGGTGGGCAATCTATTTTGCACATAATATTACTAGTAAGCCAGTCACTAATTTGACACTTTTTTAATCCCCTAAACTGAGTATTTTTTATCTTTTTACATTCTGATCTCTATTGAAAATATTGGTATTCTACTCTCCATTGAAAATGTCACCAAATTCGAAAACAGATCTGTAACACTTATACATATCAACAAATGAAAATGCAAAATAAAAATAAAATATAGATAACATTTTAACGAGAAGTTAACTAACATTATCCAACTTAAATCTGCCTCCAAACATGAAGAGTACTAATTAAGTGGTCGATGATATGCAAATAAATGGCTTAAATTTGATAGATTTATTTTCCGTCATTTATTCAGTCTTCTCACTTTCGACACATCTGAACTTTATAATTCACTGGCGCGGGTCAGAGGTCAACAGGAGAAGGAAAAGAAAATAACTCCCTTCGAGAAAAGCGAGGAGGAAAAATCTGACATCCAATTTTGGACTTGATTTATCAGTGCAAAGCCAAAATTGATAGCATGTCATTACTGGGCTCAAAGCTGTCCGGGAACGTCCTATCAAAGCTTTCACCTTCTGATTTAGCAGCCTAGATCAATACAACCCTATACTGTTTCAATTTGAGAAGTATTGATTTTCTGACACCGACTCAATACAGAGGACATTCATCATCAGGCAAGCATAAAGTATGATCGAACCCAAGTCTTGTGAGCTGGATTTGGTTATTTGGCTTTCAGCTCATGTGGCCAGTGAAGAATTGCAATGCGACATTGCGTCGTCCCTGATGGATTATTCAATTTGATGTTACACAACACAAAACGTTCATATATTTATTTATTTAATAACATGCGCAACTCTTTCTTTGGTAATGTTTGTCTTTAGTCACAAGATTAATAGACAACACCAACCGTTTTTAGTTTTTCCACAAAAGAAGAAACGGGGAATCAAAGCAACGTGCCAAGCATCATGGGAACGTTTGTGTTTTCAGAAGCCTGAACGTGAGAACTCGATGTGCCGCAGTATTTGACAATTTTTCATGTCTCTGGGCTGTAGCACAAAGTAAAAGCAAAAAACCAATTGGCGTGCATTCATGCTCAAAGACACACAAAACACACCAATACAAATACATCGTAACACACACACACACAAACACGCACATGCGTTTCGGACTGCCGCAGGCTTTCTATTTTACAGAAGCCGCATAAATGGGAAAGTTAATGTAGCATTGAATAAGACTAAGCTGCTCAGCTGTAAAACAGCCTTAAGCTCATGAACATATTGCATCATTTTTCTTCTACAGCAGGTCACCATTAAATTTGAATTTGTTGGAAGTTTTGCGGTACCATTTACAATGCGTTCCTGCTCAATAACCTTTTGTCTCAATGCAAATGTTATGCCTTCCAGGTGGTTTTCATAAATATTTGAATAGGCAAGAATACCGACTGAGATTTAAAAACCCAACTATTGTCAGCCAACTGGGGTTTTTATTTCCATGTTTTTATTATTTTTGTGCCTCTCAGATGATGAACATAAAAAGAATCGTCTCTTTCCGTACTGTAAACCGAAATTACCCGCAGTAAATTGCAACTACAAACTGTCAAATTTGGTACAGTTATGGTGATTATGGACTTTATAATTTAATTATTCTGTTAGAAATTTTTACAATAGATTTATATTGTTTTTAATGTTTCATTATGAATTATGACCAGGGAAAAAGCAGCAACACCTGATTTATGTTGTATTCCTGATAAAATAACAAGATTTGTAAAGTGATTTTTTTTGTCAATTATTCATCATGTAAATCAAATCCTGCACGGATTTTAATTCTTCTGCCAAACACAAAAGATTTTAAATAATGTTGGTAACCAGACAACATTGGCTCCATTGATTTCCACAGACTGGACACAAAGCCACTCACACATTCCTTAAAATATCTTCTTTCACAGAGGAAAGAGTAATTTTCAGGTTTAGAATGATATAAGGGTGAATAAATGCTCACAGCCTTTTTATTTATGGCCAGACTATTCCTTTAAGGTTGATACCAAAAGGAGTTGTTCAAACAAATCCAATGCAAGAAAAAAGTTCAAATAAATTTGCATGCAACATTAAACTACAATGTAACTTTTTTTGTATCAGGCATTGTCAAAAACACGGCTTCTGACATTAAATGGTGAAAGATCGACCATCTCTCTGTTCCCAAGCAATCTGTAATCAGTAAAATGGCCTTGAGTTTTTTTTTTTTTGTACAACTAAAGCAGGGCACGCTGGTGTATGTTTCTTATTGACCGGGATAAACCCGATGCCATAATGGCCCTTCAGCCATCTGCAGTGGATTGCACAAATATAATTAGAAACCCACAGCCACTGTTTCTGCAAATCTAGCCAATTTGGAAGGCAAATCAGTAATTGTGATCATTGTGTTTGTTTGTGGTTGCATGTGTTTGTAAGCGGGTCTTCTGGAGGCTGGCCAATGATGGCAGAGATGTTTTCTATCCAGTCATAGTGTTTCCCACCAATCGGGCAGAAGCAATTTTCCAAATTTTCATAAAGAATATAATTCACACTAAAATTTAAAAACGATGTCAATCCTCCAAAATAACAAAAGTTCCCAACTAAGGTACAAAATGAAATATACCACAACATTTCGGTTATTGCAATGTCACAATAAAAAGTGACGGGTGGTAAATGTAACCCCAAAATGGCTGCAGATCTCCCATGTGGTCAAGATCTTCCACTAGCAGAAATGCATCAATCTGAGATATGCAAATGTTCTTTGAGTTAATAATGTTTAAAAAAAGATTTATTTTACACAACAGGGTGGTGGTTCAAGCTTGGCGGAACCTGCTCCAACGTTTGGATGATGTCACCTCAACGTTGCCTTGTGATGTCATTTAAGGCAAGGTACATCATTTATAGACATTTTTTAAAAATATATATCTTATGTAAACAGAGACACACACATAATCGTAAAAGGAAACTGAGAAAAATATAGCTTATTTGTGGATATTTCAGCTGCAAATGTGATGTTAGTTGACACGGAAATGTGAAAAAAGCAAATAAAAATAATCTTTTAGAATAGTATTTTATCATATGTCTTTTGAACAAGGACACTTCATTAGACAATTTAAACTTTGGAAACACCCTTCTGGAATCTTTTCCGACACAAAAGCCAACCGTTTCGTAGAATAATTATTGATCAGACGATGTAAATAGTAAATTAAACTAACATAAGTGTTTCGACATATACAAAAAAGATCTATCATACTCAAAACTGATGTTTCTATTTGATCGAGATAAAGTTGGTTGTATGTACAGAATTGTGTATTTCTGTTTTGGATTGCATGTGTTCTGTTTGTGTGTGTTTGGTGGGAAAACGGAACTGAAGTCTGTTTTTTTTAACAGGCCCCCTGAGACCACTGTAACAACTGCCAGGTGTCCCGCTGTGTGACTGAGAGAATGAGGGTGTATGTCGAGAACACACACACACATATACACACAGGCTGACCACCAGTGATCTGTCTCGGAGGATTTAGTGGCCTGGTGTTGTAATTGAGTTTGCTGACCTGCAGCCTGACCCTTGTGGAGAGCAAGAAAATGACATTAAATAGGAGTCAAATCCGAGCCCTGTGTGTGTGTCTTGTGTGTGTGTGTATGTGTGTGCGAGAGTGCGTGTATGTGTGTGCGAGCGTGCGTGTGTGTGTGTGTGCGTGCATGCCTGTTTGTGCGTGTGCGTGCGTGCGTGCGTGCGCGTGTGTGCGTGCGTGTGTGTGCGTGCGCGTGTGTTATGTGCTTGTGTCACAAGTGTATTAGTTTGAGACTCTACTGTTAATCGTACACAGCCCATGGTAGGGATACATACAATACACATACAAACAAAAGCTGGTGTTTCTTCGACCATAGACACTTATATCACAGGCTTTTGTCTTTTTGTTACAAATCATGCAGTCCTGCTTTTTATTAAATATCGACTTTCATTGCATTATAATATTTTTATTTTTATATTTAGAGTTTGTAAAAACCGCTGGTATCGAACCCATGTCTCTGACCACTGAGCCACAGGAAAGGTTATACTTTGCATAATTTGTTTTTAAAGTAGTATAGTAGAAATGTATATTTCCTACTCCTTGTTATTTTAATTCTGTATGACTTTCTTTTGCAGATCAAAAAAGAAGATATTTTGAAGAATGTTGGTAACTGGCACCCGTTCACTTGCATTAGTTTTGTTCTCATATAAATAGAAGCAGCTCAGTGCCACTGCCGTTCGATTACCAACTTTCTTCTAAATATCTTCTTTTGTTTCCTATGAAAGGAAAAAAGTCATACAAGACCGAAATGACATGAGTAAATAATTACAGCCTTTTAATTCTGAAAAACTTTAACTTAAATGGACATTTCTAAAAAAAAAAATCTGTGATGGTTAAAAGTGATTGTTACTGTGGGCTTTGTTTAGACATTACAATAAATATGTGTTTCACGAAACCGCACATCCTGCAAGGGCCAACTGTGTTTGCAAAAAAATGGCATTAGCAATTTTATTTGCATATAAAAAAATCTAAAAAATACCATTCCAAAACTTCTTTTTCTAAAATGTCACAAAATAAATAATCTATTAGGACTAAGATTCCTAATAAGAATAAAAGTCGTAGAAATGTTGAGAAAACCCTGACAGAATCCTCATGTGACGCCTGTATATAAACACTACTGGACATGTTAAACAAACTACACCGAGTGTGAAGCGTGTGTTGTCCGAGGGTTTGTTTTTTATGAGTCCACAGGGCCAAGAGTGCACAGACTTGAAGAAACACACACACAAATCCACACAGCCGTACCTCTGTGCAACTGCGCCCCAGGCTCCGTGTTTATTGGTCAGGATGTTGACAATCTTCTGTTTCAGCTGATTGGCTGTCACATGATCACGATGCTTGGCGGCACTGATGAGGTGATCGCACATGGTTTCCTCCTCTTTCCTGTCAGCTGCATACTGAGCACAGTTAGACTGAGCGAAACATGGATGTGGGGCAGAAGAGAGGGAGGGAGGGGAACAAACATGAGTATGTTAAAAGGAAAATTGTGCTACTGTATTAAGCAGAGCTCATACATTAAAAAAAATTATAAATCCGCAGACGGACTTTTTATCTCTTTATCATGTTGTTGTGAAAAGGGGTAAAGAACAGAAAAATAGCAACATAAATGAAAAATGTCTTACTATCTATACAGCCGTATGGGAATATATATGCTAAATGGTGTTTATGTACCGCAATTATCTATATATAGGTATTTTTATGGATACAGATCTATTGATATACAGTATATAATTAGATATACTGCTATGTGTTAGACGTTTTTTTTTAATTATCTTTGTGAACCTTTGTGGATTAATTCCCAAGAGTAATAATAATAAAATAAAAGAAATGTTTATTAATTTCAAAAACTCCATCCGTAGTTTTATATGTTGATAAACAGCTCTGAATTTAAAGATTTTTTTCTATATCTGCAATGGACTGACAGCTCAACTATACTGTGGTGTTTTATACATTACTTACATTTCTAAATGTTTTTGAGAATGTTTATAAGATGTCAAATAATACAAATTTTGAAGTTTAATTTCCAAATTACTAATTTCAAATTTAAATTTTTATTTGTTTCTTTAAAAAGTAAATGTTAAAGCTTAAAGCACATTTCTAGAATAAACCACCCAAAACGGGAGCTGTATCAACTTTGGAAGAATTACTTTTTGCTCAGAAACTCCAGACATCTTGACATGAAAAACATTGACTCCTCCCGAGACCAGAAGGCCTTTCAGACTTAAGGTGATGCGCAGCATCCCGCCGATTTTATCTTCCTCGCTACAATAAGATTGTCTCTCCGTGTGGATCCCGGGGGGATCTCTTGCTAATATTCAAAATCTAATTTGCTAACGCAAGCTGGAGAAACAGGGAGGGGGGCGAGGGGAGGTAATTGAATTTCCTTCCTTATATTTGAATTCTGTCAGATGTTATACCTCAACATATTCCTCAAACGGCCGATAACTCAATCTTCCCGTGTCATCTCGCTTTACCGTTCGCCGCGCCGACAAATATCAAACGTTATTTATCAGTTCACGCAGGGATATGAGGGTTGGAAGTGACACCAGCTTAATTGTAAAAATATCTGCTTACGGAATCTTCAAACCGTGGGCGAAGGTAATAAAGCAGCGGGAAACGTCAAGGACCGCCATCTTTCTTTGGAGGCCGGCTGAGCTTTATCTAATAGGTCAAGGATCCTCAAGCACAGTATATAAAAAGGCTGCGTGCTTATAGCAGATAAGCTGCTCGTCGCTTCATCTCAAACAGCGTGTGTGTACCACATACTGATGCCATACTCGTGCCCACAAATATTCTTTCATAGGTACATGATGATATATTCAAGAGCATGTGTTGGTAATCTTTGATTTACATTTATAGTGTCCACTGCATCACTGTCAGACAGATATCAATGGCCTGTCACTGATATTCTTAGAAGTAAATTCAGCATTTATCTTTACAGTTTATGTTATGGTCTATGCGTGCATAAGATATTACTGTGTATAATGCATATTTAAATATGAAAACTATTTTCACCTTAAAGTAAAAGTTCATTCGTCATTGATTTACCATCGTGTTTTTCAAATTTGGATTTGACTTATAATGTAGCAAAACACAAACTAGATTTTTTTTAAATTTCAATTTCAATTGAACTCAATGGGAACCTCATGTTGCTTGGTTACCAAAATTCTTTAAAATATCTTTTTGTGTTTTGCAGAAGAAAATTATTCATACAGGTTCGGAATGTACATTTGTTTTTTACATTTAATTAAATATCAGATAGTTTGGTTTGGTTTTTGGATTAGGTATTGATAACTCATAGTATACAATAAAACAGGATACGAATATAGCAAAATACAACATTAAATAAAATAAAATAAAAAATAAAAAGGTTTTGCAAAAAAACTCATTAAATACTTAATTCAAATTTAAAATTCAGTCATCACTGAGTAACCGTTTGTTTATTTCTAATGTTGTACAGGACTAATTTTCCTGCAAAACCCAAAATAAGATATTTTGAGAAATGTCTCTGAGGTTTTGTGTCTATCACAACAGAAATCAAATATGCTTGATTACCAACATTCTTCAAAATATTCTCTCGAGTGTTCTGATTAACTAACACAGTATAAATTGTTTTTTTTAATTAACAAAAACAGAGTTATGCAAATGAACTCCAATAAAGAATGAGTTTTCAAATATGAGTGAGCAGTGCATTTAGAGGAGCTGTGTATGATTTTGAACAGGGTAAACTGACAGAAATGCTAAATATTATACAAACATTGTGGTTAAAAGCACATTTCTAAATGTAATGTTTGAAAGTATTTAAAGAATCACAATAAATAGAATATTTGGAAATACTAAGATTGTGAATTTTTCTTATTCAAGAGACATGGACAAGGGATTATGGGCACCTCCATTGCCAGCTACGCTCTGGATTTCCCCACATTATCATATCTGCCCCTAATGTTTCATCTTATTGGCTGGATTTAGAGCTGGATTACAATAATACAATAATTAATAAATTATAATCTGGTTTGTGTATCTGTAGATGTGGCCCACCCTTGCATCGCAGGTCTCACATTTACATTGCACTATGGCACTCATAGCTAGACTTTTAGATGATCCATATAAATATAAGTGTTGTCGAGTGTTACATACCTCAAACTCAGCATGCTTATGAACATCCTCAGCTCGCTGTCTGTTGAGAATGAACTCAGCTTCATTGGCCACTCTTACAATATGGTCCTTCATGGCATGACACAGGAGTCTTGAAAGGAAAAAAAATCTAGTTGGTAAATGAAACAAAATTGAATACAAAATTTCTGTTTGGGAAAAAAAATCTATTTGAACACTTAAATCATCATTTATTTGCCTGTGTGTTTAAAATGCCGAACTTGACTTTTTTCTACAGAACTCAAATCAGAGGTTTTGTATCAATTACAATTGAAGTCAGCACCAAAGTTGCTTGGTTGTCAACATTCTTCAAAATATATTTGTTCTGTTCTGCAGAAGAAAGTCATACAGATCCTAAATGAAAAATAGGAAAATACAAAATGTGTAGCTACATCAAACTTATACATAACAATATACAGTTATATGTAGACGTGTATGAAGGTTTACATTTATGAAAAAATATTAAGACACTTAAAAGTAAACATTCTGTCATCACTTATTTGCTCTCCTTTATTTACCACACTTTTTCTAATAGATATTTTGAGAAATGTCCCAGAGATTTTGTGCCGACAACATGGAAGTCAATGTGGACCAAAGTCACAAACATTCTTCAAAATATCTTCGTTGTGTTCTACAGAAAGTCCCACAAGCTCACAACACAGTTAAGGTATATAATAAAAGGTATGTTTGCAAGAACGATTTTCATTTACATTCTCGCTGTAAAGAACCTTTACTTTTCACTAATAGTATTGTGGTTCACATCTGTCTTGAGACGTAATAAGATAAACACATAGCTACACATCCAACTCAATCAATCTCAATGTTCTTTCTTTGATACCTCTACTTAGTCATTAATTTTTTATGGTGTCTGGGTACTCAGGGTTAATTGTCATTTTACACATCATTAAGTTGGCTTTGTTTTAATTAAACCGAACTTTTGAGTTTCTGTGGTGCGTGATATTAGCCATAATAAATAATCATTTCCCTTCACGGTTCCACGGAAGGCTTCAATCTGGTAGAGCATTCATATTTGCTTGCTTCTTTAAAAGTTGACAGCATCTAATAACATCTGAAGCCCTGAACAGTAAACAGTCACAATATATTCTTAACATGATATCATAACTAAAAAATAAAACAGGTTTCTAGAAATAAAGCTGCATTTTTACTTTATATAAGAACTATAAAAAGCTTAAGTATAAGGGACCCAGCAATACAGTTAACCCGCAGTTTTAAGATTGATGGTATGTAACACAAATATAAATTTTCAGATCGTTTTTTTAATAACTCTATGCTTAGGTAACAGATTGTTGATATTTTTCTTCTTTATTTTAATAAAAACACAAAATCTACTAGTTGTCTTGTACTGAATACACTAAGACAAATCTCAAATATCCGTTAATGACCAACACAATAATTTTTAATATTATTAAGTGCTCTGTGAAGCAATCCCTCCAAGAAAAAACACAACAAAGCTACAAGAGGCTTACTATAAAAATACATGGAGAAACAAAAAGAAGAACATACCAAACCATTTATATTCAGCTGTAGGACAGGAGAACGTTGCTATGGTTACAAGCATATCAATCACAAATGTGGTTTTGAATCTGGTTGTGTCTCCTGAAACTTTGGAGTTTTCCTAAACTATTAAATACATATATCTAAGATTAAATTATATATTTCCCTTTTTAAAAACGTGTGCATATACCGTTATTTAACTGATGTTAAAACACATCAACAAGGGTTTTGTATAATAAAACATTGGTTTCAGTTTACTGGTAAAAATCATATTCTAGGAGCCTTAAGAAGCGCATTGAAGAGTGGAAGTCGTACAGAATGCTTCAATATTATATTGAGTATTGTTGCTTCCCTAATCACCAAAAAAAAAACACCTCTGAAATAACACGAAAGGGACACAAAAACTCACACATTGTACGGTGTGACAGGTTCCCTATCAGAAACACATCACTGTTCTGTCAGGACTCAGTACAAATACGAAATAAACAGCAATACACAATTATAGAAAAGCACTTCAAGCCTACACACCAAACACACACTTTTTAAGAATAACCTGTTCAACTATTCAGTCAGTGTGTAGCCCCTTATGACTAACTTGACATGAAGGCTACTCAAAAAGACAGGTAGGACAGGTAGAAAGACAGACAGACAGGAAGGGAGAGGGTCAATGACTGATGTGCCAGCACCCTGGACAGCGACTATCTCTGCTGACTCAGACTGAGGTTTACTGAGGTGTGTGCGTGTGTCTGTGTGTGTGTGCGTGTGTGCGCGTGTGCGCACAGATGGGTCAGCAGATGGGTGTGCAGGCTGAGCTGGTCAGGATCTGCTTGACAACAATGAGCCAGAGCCTGAGTTCTGACAAACACGTAAAAAAAACACAAAAACACACACAGACACAAACACATTTTCATGTTGGGTTTCTGCATTTCACAAGGCACAAGACTTTCATCCGGTGTAAACTGTATACTTTAACCCTATTATTTCTATACATTTACGCATTTCGGATAAATAATTTTGGAAATGAAAAAAATTATTCAGGAAATGAAAAATGTTTCCCCATTTTCGCTTTGTCACACACTTTACCCCATTTTTCCCAACACAGGCTCAATGGCAATTTGTGATATTGTAATAAACTATAATCCATTTATTTGTGTTAATGGACACTGATTCCCTCCTTCTTTAGTATCTGCACAATGTTTGTATGTGTCACACAGCACTACTTTTCGCACAAAGTATTCTAATTCGCAATTTCATTTATGTGTATACACAAATTCACAAGGTTGGTCACTTGTTTAAATTCGTATTTCCTTCAATCTTATTTGTTTGTTTTGTTTTGATTTGAGTTAGGTCGACATTAGGGGCTGTGTTAGAGCAATTTTTCATTGCTATGCTGTGCATATGAATTTTGAATTTATTAACACAAAGACATACTTAATTGTCACTAGTGCAAAAACAAAACATGCATGAATAAGATCAGACAAATTCACCCAAATTTGCCAGTATGAAAATGTATGCGTTAAAGAGGAAGTATGACAGGATAGATATGTTCACTCCATTTTATCGAGCCTTTCTCAACATATATCACTCACACACTCACACGCACGGGCACACACACACAAACGGGCACATGGGCACCTACACACACACATGGGCACACATGCGCACTACAAACTGTGCCCATGCTACTGTGACAAGAGGCTTAGGGCCTAATCTGATCTCCACCTGGTTCTCTAGTGTGTCTGCTTCGAGCTGCCATGGTAACTGGACAGCCAAACAGACCAGCAGAAAACAGACTTTAAGTGACATAAGCGTACACTGATATGAGCTAAAGTCATGATGTTGTAACTGAAGTAGATGTGTGGCTTTACCTTCCTTCGTTGATGAGTTCAATGAAAGCCAGTCCGGCATTTTTTTGTATGGAGTTCTGCCATTCCTGAAAAACAGAAAATACAAATGTGTGTCAATAAGGTATTTGACTCTGACATCTTTGTTTTATCAATATTTATAAAAGATATAACTGTAACTTTTACTTGGAAAAAAAATATTTCACGGAAATATCAATATTCCTTCTTTATTATTTCAACCTCTTGTAATTTTGGACCATGGTGAATGAATTACTTTACAGAACACAAAAGATGTTTTAAGCCCCCTCTATATTTCTTTATATGTTGTATGGGAACTAAATCACAGAGACATTTCTCAAAATATCTTCTTTTGTATGATACAGAAGTTAGTAGTTTTACTAACGTAAAGAAATGACTCAAAGGGGTTGAAGTCCTTTTAAAGGCAGGGTCTATTATTTTCAAAAATGGGGTCCGAGTCCAAAAGTAAATGTGCAGCCAATCAGCAGTAAGGGGCGTGTTTTTTTGATGTGCAAAGGAACATTAAACGAAAGTGACAGTTGACGCATGAGGGGGCGGAGCTATCAAAAAGGAGAGAGACCCTTTTGGTGTATGGGTGTGTTTGTTTTACATTAAATACCAGAAATCATAGACCCTGGCTTTAAGGACTTTCAATAAATTACAATAACAGCGACTGATCAAACCCCTGGAAAGCAATACATGCAATACAAATAAAAGACTATGAATCTGTAATAAAATTAAAAGCTTGCCGGAAAATGTATTAATTAAATGGATTGTCAAACAAAAAATAAAAACATTTATAAGAATGCTTATAATCAAACAGTTCTTGGACCCCATTGACTACCATAGAAGGAAAAACAACTTTATAATTGTTTTGCTCTGTTAAACATGAAATGAGATATTTTGGAGAATGTAGGACAACAACAAGTTTTTTAACTACTTTGGTAGTCATGGGTCCAAGATTTGTTTGGTTACAATTCATCTAAATATCGTTCTCTATACTATAAAAGCAAAGAAATGTATAATGGGTTTTGAACATCTAGAATGTGAGTAATTGATCACATGGAGAAAAAAATCAGCTTTTAGCAGCTTTGAGTCACCATTTTCTTCCATAACATTTTTTGTGATAGTTTGGGAGTCAGTAGTGCTCCAAAATGACTTTGATAGAAACTTTCTTAAAAATATATTTTTTGGTCCAACCAGAATATGTTTAAGGTCAAATCATAAAAAAAATAGATTTTGGGGTGAACAT